>CP139504.1:340385003-340985003 GCA_021014915.2 Artemisia tridentata subsp. tridentata
TATGGAAATGGAAAACCAACAGATGAGCTTGATAGAGTGCTTTGCGGATATCTGACGACCATGTTTCAAGCTTCTGTCCAAGATAGTATGTTTGTACAAAAGGGTACAAGTACGTAGTGTTTGTTAAGTTGATTACCTTGAAGGTTTTTGTAACCCTGTTACTTCCACCATAACCGTATACATATATTGAAGTGTTTGTTGACATAATTCATTTGTTTACATAGTCTTCTTCTTACCATTGAACGATACATTCCGCATAGTGTTTAATATTGTGTCAATTCGATAACAGTTTGTTAGGAATTATTAGAATAATGTTTATTTTCATTGCTACTGTTAGTGTAGTTTGATTCCTGCTGGCAGTGTTGGTTTCTGCCGGTCATGGTTCCTGCTGGTAGCATTGTTTAGTTTCTGCTGGCAGTGTTTGTTACTGCTGGTCATGGCGTATTTTTTGTATGTTTGTTAGAGTTATTTTAGGAACAGAAACATACGACATTGTGTTTTGCATCCAATTCCAAAGAAAATAGTTAATACAAGATCCATAGAGGATCAAAGTCTTTTAGTCATTGTCTTCTTCAACTCTTGTGTTTAGTATCCGCATAAGCACAAGTTTATTATACAGAGATTCTCATAGTAGTTGGCTTTGTGTTTAAATAAGCTATGTACAAGTTCTTTTGGCTCAAAGATCTATCAAGAGGCACGATCCTACACAGTTTCTACACATATTGTTTTACATTCATATCTAAGATAATTAACAAAGATCTATCAAGGGCTCATCTGGGATCAACACCAAATCACAAAGTTTTTTCTTGAATTAAACTATCTTATTCCTCATAGCTTGACACTGATCATAGATTCTTTGTAGTAAATCCTTAACCACATCCGATTGTTGTTCACACCTGAGTTTTGAGGTAAGCATCACCCTTAAGACTTCAAAACTCAGTGGATATTCCAATTCAGCTAACATGAAGATATATACTCCACTCTGTATTGACAGATGATGCACATTGCAGGAACTATAAAACTCCCATGTCAGATATTCATGCAGTTGGTGAAATGCACTGATGCAGTAGGTGCTTGTATGTAGCATGAAATGCATGGGTGAATCCTACTGCTGGTGAAATTGAAGCTGCTGCTGTTCCTACCTAATTCAAATTGTTGGGTTACATGTTATTGACCGGTTACAAACAACAACGATTACTAGATAATAGTAAATTGTATTTTGGGTTACAGATTTTTAAATCAACTCTACTACCTTTCAAATACCATTAAACATTGTTTATTAACTCCTTGTGCTTCCACAAGTATTGAAGCATCCGCTCATGGTATGCTACAGCTGTTTGAAGCGGGTCATCTACTTCCAGTGGTTGGTTGTGGCACAATCGGTATAAAATAATACATACCCATACACCGCAATCGCCATATACGTCTGCTTGTTTCGGGACTGCAGGACACTGGTATGTTATTTTATATTCCTCGGCTGATATGCCCTTGCTCGCCAATATACCCTGCTGATCCAGATACATGGTAAGTTGTTTTGGCAAAATTCTTTTCAAAGTTCTCCACCACCGTGCACCATTGCCATGTACCAACCCAAGAGTGTCATAAAATGAAACAACACCAGTACGTAGGTGAAGCTCAGCGAGACACCAGTGTTTATCAGGTTCATTCACGGGGAAATAAACCTAATATAGACAAAGGAATGTACATATTAATATGCATACACTTAAAATTATATTTAAAAAGGATTGTGGCAAACTAACCTTTTCAACATCTCGCCAAGCCACAGGGTAGCTTGTTCCATCTGAATAATGACTGTACATCTGACCAGCCAAGATATGTCGGGCGAACAGAGAACCTGCCAAGGTCCAATCAGCATTGCTTGGTCTAAGTGACCACATAAGGTCAAACCATATATCCAAGTGCTGTGTACACAAAACAAAAATTATAAAACTTATAGTGGTTACTCAATCAAAAGTATATACAAATGTATTTGACCAGATAGTGATGATGGTTCCTTACATAGTCATACAGCCAACCGCCTTTACAATCTTCAAGACATGCCAACGCTAGCCAAAATTTCATATCAGAAACAATGTTACGACCGCCCCATGGAAACTTATAGCTTTTTGGTTTATTTTGCTTTAAATAAACACGAAGCGAATCGGGCACAGACACCTTGTCCTTTTTCAATTTGGAATGTCGAGTCAGATCCTAAAATAAACAAATAAATGATTAACAATAAACGAATCATAATATTGTTAATTTAAGAATAACAAATCAGACTACCTCTACAAAAGGATCTGGGTTAGCCGAATAGAACTCAGTAATTGACCGAGTTCTTGGGTTTCCAGATACGTCCTGAAAAGACACATACCATATATTAGCATAGGCCAACCAGATAGTGATTTCAGTATCAATGTTTTACGGTGCTTTACATCTAAAATGACTATAGGCTCAATCAACTTCTTTCTGCAAGTAGCTGCTCTTGTCAGTAGTGCGGATTGGACGTTCTCTGAATTCAGAGATTCAAAAAACTTATCGTGCCTTGATTTAAAGGCTTTAGCCACTAGAGCAACTTTATGCGCATTTTTTTTCTTTTGGATTTTCTTCTTTTTACGTTCAGAAAAAAACAGAGTCCAAGCTAGGTTTGTCATTGGGACCGACCACATTTGCAAACCCATGGTTGGTGAGTGTTTGTTGAAATGGTGTTGTTTGCTCTTCCTGCATAGCATAGGTTGTAATTAACACCGACCACAAGACATAGAAAGGAACAATTATTAACCTTTTTAAATTTAAACTAAACCAAGTACCTCAACATATGTCTGCAATGGGGTTGTTTGTTCTTTATGCACGCAAATAGCATTTGAATTCTCAACACCCTTACCATTTTCATTGTCAAACGGTACTTCTTCTAACGAAACACTAGTGACATCCGCTCCGTCGTTTATATAACTCATGACATCATCATACACCACCGGATGATACTGGTACAATAAAGATGTATAAATAAATAGGCAAACAAGGAAGGTTGTATTTTGCAAAAGTATTTTTTTCAAGATAACATACATCACCGTAGACGAAGGATGTTGTTTGATTAATGTCCTTCTCATGGGATGCCACAACTTGATTCGCAGGTTGATGATGATCAAGAGTAGGGAAGTCAGGAGTAACCCCTAATTCACATGCTTTTACAAGAACGTCCATCCCACCCACCTGAGATTCGTTGTAGCCTTGCTGCCCAACATCCATGTCAATTTCCATGTGATGGGCTGCAACACTGGTCGTAACACCAGTATCAGCCTCACAAGCTAATGGCGTGCCCTGTAGTTGACAAAATAATACAACATTTAATGAATTAAATGTACGATTAAAGGGTAAACATTAACGGGGAAATGAGATACTTATAAACGTATGCCAAAAAAACACAAAGTAAAAGTAAACCTTTAAACAAACATGATTGTCAACTTCCATTGGATGCGCATGATCGACATCATCATCAGCATGATCATCATCAACATCTCGGCGCGTAACACCATTATCAACATCATCTTCACAACGTGATGACGGGGTCTGTAGTTGACAAAATGAGATAAGTGTAATACTTAACGAGGAATTGATCTTCGTATAATGTTAGGAGAATAAAACATATAAGGTGAATACAAACCATGTAAATATCAGGGTTGACATCAGACTTGACTGGAATATCTGGATCATCGGTGCTTTCGTTAATAACTGTCTCTAACTCTGAAAATTTTGTTTTCACCTTCTGAAGCAGCTCGCGAATGTCTTGTTTAGGGACAGACGCTACGTGCTTCGCCATCAACGAAATATCAATTTGCAAATCAAATATCTTGCCCAAAATAGGATTTGTTCCACAATTCTTTTCATCTTGGCCTTCGCCTGATTGGACACCTTTTGCGTTTTCAACATTATTTTTATCTAAAGTTTCTAAACTTGGTGCTTCATGTTGATCGTCTGCGCTACCAGCTTGTTGGTGATCCTCTGATCTACAAAGTTGGTTGTCATCGTCTGCGCTATCAGGTTGGCGGTCATCCTCTGCGCTAGCAGGTTGGTGATCATCGTCTGCGCTATCCGGTTGTTGGTCTTCCTCTGCACTTGACAGGTCTGAATCAGACAAACCCTTTATAAAGGGGATGCTGGCAATACACCACGGTTGTCTCAATTCGCGTTTGGTGGCATAAAGTGCCTTAATAGGAACTGACTCCTAAAAAAACAAATAGCAAATAACTTTGTATGTGAACAAATTTAAATAAGGGTCCAACAAATTAGCCTTCAAAGATAGTGCGGTGCTTACCGGTCCAAATAGTGTTTTACGGTCTGATCTTCGCAACTTTTGACATTTAGACCAAGCAAGACCTCGTGGAATGACGTTCGTGTCTTTCGCCCACCAGTTGCCGCTTTTAGGAAATGTCTCCAAAATCCATATCTGAAATATGTGGTTGTTTAAAATGTATATAATGTGGAAAAGAAAAATGTTCAAACTGCAGGTTATTACCGTGTTCAAAACTATATATTCAATATATATCTAATACAAAAAACCTAGTAATGGATAGAAAACAGATACAAACATTTTGTACACCGGATACATATATATAACAATAGTATTGAACTTTAGTACAGAGTAGAAAGTATGGCATACCTTGAAAGCCCAAGCAAAACCGTATAGATTGTATGTCGCATTGTAATATGGGTTTTTTTCCAACTTCTCCAAATGAACTGGTCTGTGTCTCTCAACAACATTCACAGTCCTTTGATAAAATTTATGCCACATGTATTCACCCCAGGGAAAAACGTTCCAAGCATCAAAGTCCTCCACCAAAGACAGTATATGATTAGGGATACAATTCCTTTCTTCAATACCCATAAACACCAACATAGCAACTATCAAAAGACACAACCTAATAGCATCCTCATCCGAAAGAGCTAAGAACCTATTTGGATCTTTAACTAGTTTCAAACAATCACTTCCATATACAGATTTTATACCATCTGTCTTTTTTTCTGGAAATACGCGGTCAAGAAATGCATTTGTTTTCTTTTTTTTACAAACTTTCCCAAATCGAAACCCTGTTATTAAACAAAATTCCTTACGCCCGAACTCTAACAAATCGTCCCCAATTTTGAACTGCAATGGTGGGGAATCGGACGATATGTTAGAAACTTTTACCTGATGTTGTAAAACAAAATGCATCAAAGGGCAGTCATTATCGAAAAACCGAATATCCAACCACGGACCAAAGACTGTGTTTCTAAACAACCTTTCCCGCTTTTTATCCTGCGACAAAATTTCTTTGACTTCTCCAAGCAACTTCACTGTAGATCGAACAACGATTTTACAACGGTACAACGGAATCGGCATATCGAATTACAGGGTGTTAAGGAATTATGATTTGTTACTTGTGTGATGCTTTGTCTATGGAAAAGAAGCTGTTTGTGTATTGATGTGCTTTCTGTAATGAATTGTAATCGAATTATCGAATTACGGGCTACTATATTTTAAAAAAAAACTACCTAATTTTAATGCACGTAAAATGACCAAAATATCCTTTTGTTCATGTATTGGTTGCCCAAACTTAAAAAGTTGCCCAAAATACAATACATCCCGTATACATCGTAGCAACAGTTGTTGAGGTACTCTGGTCGGTGACGTGGCGTCCTGTGTTCCGTCGGATCAGTTGCCCTGGGCTAAGGGGGGAATTTTCTGTGAGCGGGCCGGATACTCTTAGCAGTTGGGCAATCGGGCTATTTTAGTAATTATCCCAAAAAATTAAAACCCCCGACAAACACACTTCTGGGTTTTGTACTTCTGGGTTTCCTTTTTTTTGTTTAGATCGTGGGCTAGCTGGGATTTTGAGTTACTGGTGTCGATACTTGAGTTGTTTTGATTTTGATGATAGATCGATTTTGATTTTGGAGTGGTGATGGTTTTTGTGAGAATTTTGTTTGTAGTTTTTTTGTATGTCGTGTGTTAGATGTGGATCTGGTTTTTGATTTGTGAGAGAGAGATTTGGGTTTTTTTGTGTTTTTTATATTGGGTGAAGATAAAGGTTTTTGTGTGTGGTGGAGTTGTATAGATTATAGATCCATTTTTCAGATCTGGTTTTTTTTTTTTTTTTTTTTTTTTTTTTTTTTTTTTTTTGTGGTGGGGTTTTGTGGGGATAAGATTTTGGTAGGTGTGGATAAGATTTGTGTGGTGGGTGTGTGTCAGGGAGGGTTTTGTGGGTATGTTTGGTGTTTGTCAGTCACCAAAATGTGTCTCTCCCCCTCAAAAATTGCTATATCACTAGCAGTTTTTGAAGATCACATTTATTTAATTTTTGAAGATTGTTATCAGTAATCATGCATGGATCTGGCTCATAAGAATGAACCTTAGGCTCTGGTACCACTTGTTGGTCCATGAAATTGAGTAAAACAAGAAGAGTTCATTAATATGATTAACAAATGTTACAAGATTACTCATAACCTATTAGATTACATGATAACATCTTCAACTTCTTAAAGGGGATACTTTCGGTATGGTATCCCCTTAGGTGAGGGTTTTTCCTCTTTGGGTGACAAATAAACTCTCACTGATCCAAGCTTTGCTTGTGATTCAGTGAGAGTGATGATCCTATCAACTAATACACTATGTGTATTCTATTTGTTTGTTTAGGAATCCATACTAAATCTATTACAACACAGACTATATATACACAGGTAAACTAGACAAAGATAAGATGGGTAGGTGTGAGTTGACATCCACTTGCTATGAGTTGTCATCCACTTGGTGTGAGTTGTCATCCACCAAGTGGTCCCTCTTGTACTTTGTCTGATTTCTTTGTTGGAAGTTCCCGCTCATTTATCGGTCTGCTTGTAGAGATAGTATCTTCAGGGTTACTGAGACATTTGTCAATTCTCAGTGATACTGGTGTTGTTTGTAGCTCGTATACTTTACTCACTGACACCGTATCAGTAAGTAAATGTTTCTTCAACAACGGGCTTTTACAACACTCACTGATTTCTTTATCAGTGAGTAACCCACTATTTTATCAGTGAGTTAGGCTATTTTATGTTCAAATCTTGTCAGGGAACTTGGGTCAAATTCTTGACCCAACAGAAAGCAGTATGATTTTTTCATAATAAAATCATATGCATACTGCTAAAAGTCAAAAAATTTCTTCAAAAGATTTTTTGAATAAAAATGACTAAGAAAACCATCTAATGATGGATTATGAGTTATTGCCCCATGAATCACCTCTCATAGAAGTTAACATACCTAGAAGTGATGAGGGCAGCAAATTAAACTCTTAAAGAATTGATGGCTACATGTACAACATTGTCTGATAACAAGTTCTAAGTGATAGCTCAGATGATGGGGAGAGAAATATTTTGGTACATTGTGAGAGATCTTCCAAACAGGGGAAGAAATGTTATTTACATCTCAGGGGAGGAAATAAAGCCCAAGGAAGATTAACCAGTGAAAGGGAGGAAAAGAAAAGAGCATACAAGATGATGTCATAGAAGTTGAAAATGACAAGAATAGAGCTGATTCTGGAGTATTCTATATATTCAGAAGGGATGAAGCATTCCAAAGGAGAAAGTTCTATCTAGGTCAAAGGAAGAGAGCTTTCAGTTTCAATTTTAGTTCACTACGTTTGTTCATCACTTGCAAAGGCATGCTGATAGATGATTTCACTTGTTGAAACAAGCATCCAAGATACACAGCACCATTGTCTCTTATAATTTCTCCATCCAAGGAAATTGCACCATCTTTTAGGTCAATGCTTGAAGCCTGAAGATGTGTATTGATATTGTTGAAGTCAAAGATCAGAAAGCAGATGAGTTACTGAGTTAGATATTAACCTTTCAGAATAGAAGAAAGTTCAGTCCAAGGGTCTGACTATGAAGTGTTTGAAAGATCTTCACAATTCCTCATTTAATTCAGAAAACATGTTGAAATGGATTCACATGTTTAGGGGAGGATTGTTGGGAATTAAATATTCTGAAGTTTAAGTATCGGGAAAATCTCTCAAGTGATTAAGTCTGGTAGCAGTAGAGTTAAGTCTGGTGTGTTCCAAAGTTAAGTCTGTTGGTTATCTGCTGGTTAAGTCTGGTCGTTGAAGTTAAGTCTGGTGGTTAAGTCAAGTGTTAATTCTGGTGACTAACAGAGTTAAGTCTGCTTGCTAAAGATATTAAGTCTGGTTGACTAAAGTCAATAATACACGGTAGATAATATCTTACCCCATGTGCTCAGTCCTTATCTTATTCTCACAGAACAAGTTGTGAACTTAGATACATGTTGTATCTTAGTTACTGACATACATTAGCTATCAAGTAGCTCGATAAAGTTTGACAAGACTTAACATCATTGTAAAGATCTTCTTGGACTATAAAAGAAGATCTTAGTCTAGTTCTAGTTAATCAATTGACAAAAGAAAATTGTAATAACTGTTAAGAACAAACACAAACAATATCACAAGATATAGAAACATAAGATTCAAGGTTGTAACCCTAGTGATAACTCAAGATCACTCGTATTATTATCTTAATAATATTTAATCGTTTGGTGATAAGCTTTCATTGTTCATTGTCATATAACAAACATAACTGTTCCATTTCCATAACCATAATAACCTTCTAAGTGTGATTAAGTAGATTCCGCATACTTAATCATATTCACTCAATATATCATACACACAAAGTTGCAAAGGTTTAACCACCTTACAGTGTATTGATCAAGCTAACACTCTTTTTCTTTTTCCTTTTTTTTCTTTTTTTTTAAAGTATTTATCAAACAATTTAAATTACTTGATTAACACTTAAATTTTTTTATATCTGCTTGAAACTTTTTGTAGGTAAAAACTAAAATCGATTTAAATGACATCTTAAATAACCTAAACCTTTTTCAAGTAAAATCCCGCGTCCTTTTGCGAAAGGCGTGTAAAAATCATTGTTTCCAATAAATCTTTAGGGGATGTTTGGTATGATGGAATGGAAAGGTAAGAAACGGAATCGGGGTATCTCTTATGTTTGTTTGAGTCTAGGAATGGAAATGGAGAATCAAAAATGGATTCTCATTCCACCATCTTGATTCTTTCCAAAAAGCAAATAATGGTGACGAATGAATTATTTTAAAAAGAGCCTTTCCCTGTAGATTCGTAGTGTGAATCAAGTTGGCAATAGAGAAGTTACCATATAAATAGTATTTGTCATATGCATTGCACATGCTGTTAAAAACTAAAAGATTTTTGAAGCCCTAATACCAAATTCTCTCTAACGATTTTTATGATACTTCATCTTCTTCGTTGATGACTTATTTTCTTTCTCAATCAATTATCTACAACATATCTCATGGCAAATTAATTGGTTCTTCCGTCAATGTTACCAGTTCTTGTCTTTGGTTTGCATCTCGTTAGAGCCACTCCTCATATATACTTGTTGGTTGTTTATCTTTATTCAAACACAAATATTTGGTCATTCGTTTGTATCGTAGTTTTAATTGTCCAAAGTGATTAGTTTTTTTTTTTTTTTTTTTTTTTTTTTTTTTTTTTTTTTTTGATTATCACCTAAATTATTAGGGATATCTCAAAAATAATAATTTTATAATTTACGTATTTGATTAGTTTTTCATTTTAATGTGTAAATGTCTTTTTACATCAGTTTATACATAAAAATTGAAGGGTATTCACAATGCAAGAAACACTAGTTTGAGGCCTTAGATTTGATCGAATGAACAAGAACTTAGAGAGAGAAAGTGAGAGGTTGGGAGCCTTTGTAGAGAGAGAAATAAGATGATATTAGATTAACATGAAAGGTCCAACCCTTCCCATGGGTGGGAAGGGAGTATTTATAGTATTACATAATATGTCCCTAGTGGACTGTGGAGCGAGCTGACAGAGGGTAAAGACCCGACCCACTCCACAATACTAATTAATAACTAAACTACTAATAATATTACTGATAATCCTATGAGCTATGATGATCTAATAAGTACTCGGGGTGATCGAGTCTTCAGCTGAATATTCATATTCCTAACAATCTCCCCCTAAGGGAGGTCACCCCAGAAGTAATGCTCTGAAATTCAGTACTTTTTCCTTGGATCTTGACATCATAGCTCGTAACCCTTGATTCTTCAATATCATAGATCATTGTGCAAACATCCGTGATCTTCAGATGACTTCTCTTTTGTTTTGGATGAACTTTGAGTAATCTTTGAAAGTGTCATCCCACTTGATTCTTCAAGTCATCTTTCAGTAGTAAAACTCCATGTGATGAAATATACTTAGAGCCGACATGCTCACACGATATGGTGTCATGATCTTCAGCATCAGAGTTAGCAGAAGCTGTGTTGAAGGTCTTTTAGGTTGATCATGACTTCTTTGATGATGATGTGGTGTGAGCATGTGGTGATGGATTGGCATCTTTTCTGCAACCAGCTACAACAGCAACCAGCTACAGCATTCCACAGCTACAATCGCCAGAAGTTCCTGCATACGACAGTTAGCAATAATTCGACCGGTACTTACAAGTTTGGACTTCGAGATAGTCAACAGCATAATGTGAAAACTCTCTCTAATCCTTACCAAGACCGTTCCTAATCGAAAACCCACAGAGGGCTTTTTAAGATTTTACCGTAGTAAATCAACGATTAGGTGAGTCGCTGGAGATCACTCCACGACTGTAGACCGGTTGAAACCGTCGCGACCACTAAGCGTAATCCACGAGGAATTACCAAAGTGACCTGCTTTCAGGGCTGCTTGATGTTGACCCTGGCAGGAATTTCCATTCAATCATTGAGAATTACATTAGTAAATTCTCTCATAAATGTTCTGGCAGATTGCTAAGATCTGCGTAGGACTCTTAAGTTTACAACTGGTGTCCTTAATGATGAACAACCAGAGTAGAAATTATCCGTGTTCCTATGAGATCTTATTGTGAATCTCTTGGCTCTAGACTCAATTGTGCGTTTTGATTTGGTGATCGGAGGCTGGAGAGAACTGCCACCTTTTCAATATCATCTGACTCGGAGTGAGAAAGACGATAGGAATGTATTGAACTCCGTGACAAATGAAACAAGAATCCTTTGAGGGACCTTGAGTGGCTAGGGAGGGTTGTGCAGCGTATCACTGGGTCCATGATACTTTGTCTTCAATGCCAGCAATCAACTAAGTGATTCTGACAGCATATGTATTGACCCGGTTTCTGCCTAAGTTGTAAGGAGGGCTATTTCTTTTCACCCTTTATCTTTACAATTCTCTTTCATTCTTCAACCCCTTCAGTGCTTACCGAGACTTCATAACTAGCACCTTGTTGGGTTTGTTCCAGTACTAGCTCCATCTCAGTCGGCACTTTTCCCTTATCCACTTTTCTCCTTTTTAATCATACCTAAGGACTTCTACACTAACTAGTGGATTGTCCCTGGGTAGATCCCTCCGGCTCTGGCGGGATCGTGGGAACTTGAGCCTAACCTAACCATCCTTATAACTCCATGCATTAATTAAAGTGGTCGGTCTTTGGTGAACTTCCACGATTGCCATAAACCAAATCTTTGAAAAAATCTCTCAAAGTGTTCATGATTCTGAAACACATTTTTGCAAACACTTGAGAGTTTTATATTTTTTCAAATGCTCCCCCTCAACATGTGCTCGGTTGATTGTTTTATAAATTTGCACATGTTAGGTAGAGCTCGCACTTTTTTGAATTGATCCACTTTCAGTGAACATGACCGATTCGAGACACGCTTACATCACTAGTTAGACTAGCTTGAAATTATTACCCGTACTGGTCAAGTCCATAGAAAGTTTCTCGAAACGGTACACTCTACTCAGACACATCCTTTTCGAGACACGCTTACATCACTAGTTAGACTAGCTTGAAATTATTACCCGGCCAGGATATGTCCTTTCGATTCATGACAGTATATGTTTCGTCAATTCATTTGATAAGTCTGAGCCTTGCTCACATGAGATGCCAAATCCTTTGTTTTGTTAAAAAAAAATTTGCTCCCCCTCAATATGTGCATTGATATTTAAAGATTTTCGCACATATGGAAGAGCTTGCGATTATGACCAAAATATTTTGCTCCCCCTCAATATGTGCCTTGATATACAAAATGGTTTATCACATACGGGAGAGCATACATTAATTTCCAAATCATCACATTTTATCAGAATTTTCTATTTAAATCACATTCTCTCCCCCGATCAAAAATTTCAAACCATTTGAGATTTGTGATCTCAATTGATTTAAATACATTTAGAAAAATTTAGGAGAAAATGTGGTCAGGTTTTAAATGTATTCTGATTGTGGAGCATACTATGCTCCCCTTGAAACAGCGAGAGAGTGTCACTGCTGATGTTTGCACAAGTTTGGCAAGGTATCAGAAATTTGAACAAATATGCTCCCCCTCAATTAATGACCCGTTTTCCATTAAAAGAGCTGTAGTCATTCACTTGAGCGACGGATATTTGTGAAAATTTAGTTCAATTTACCACCTTGTGTAACATCAAGACTCTCTTGAAGGATCAAACAAGATAGAGAATCTTGATGAAAAGAAGACTTCTCTTCTTATATACGAAGTGATGCACTGAAACGTACATCAAGTCGGGGAAACATGGATATAAAGTAATCCATGCCCAGGTGAACATCACCCGGTTGGAGGAACAGCTGTCTTATTGGCGACATGCTTTCCCCATTGTACAGCACGGGTTGTAGTATGAAGTAACTGCAAGCCATTAAGACATGTTTTATTTGATTAGTATAACTTCTGCTCGAGCTTCATTTAAGAATCCGTGCCATTGTTGAATGACATTTCTAGATCCGTAAATGTTATCGATAAACAGAAGACATGCCTAGGTAGGACTATTTTTGATATTTTCTGATTTTTCGATTTTTATGGTTTTTTATAGATTTTATATTTTTGTATTTTTCTTTTTGATTTAAGATATATACAACTATGTACAAGGATATAAGAAGACAATCCTTTACTCCTCCTTTTCTTCCTGAAGACACTTGAGGGTTTCAGGAGTCATGCTTTTCATGCCAAGGCGTGGGAGAATAAACTGAAACCTTTCTCTTGGGAGGGCCTTGGTGAAGATGTCAGCTAACTGAAACTCTGTCCTCACGAAGTATAGTTCCACAATTCCTTTTTCCACTTGTTCCCTGATGAAGTGATGCCTGATGTCGATGTGTTTTGACCTGGAGTGCTGAACATTGTTACAACAAAGGGCAATGGCGCTTTTGTTGTCACAATATAGGGGAATTTTGTTGTATGAGAGTCCATAGTCCGAAAGTTGTGATCGCATCCAAAGGATTTGTGCACAGCAAGCAGACATAGCAATGTACTCAGCTTCAGTAGATGATATGGAAGTACTCATCTGCTTCTTAGAAGACCAACTAACCAACTTTTCCCCTAAAAACTGAGCTCCTCCTGAAGTACTTCGACGAGTGTCTTGACATCCCGCATGATCAGCATCCGCGTAAGCCGTTAACTCCATTGCAGTGTCCTTAGGATACCAGAGACCCATATGAACCGTGCCTTGAAGATATCGAAAGATCCTTTTCACTGCTTCAACATGCTTCTTGGTTGGTCTGGATTGATACCGAGCACACATACACACAGCAAACAGAAGATCTGGTCTGCTAGCCGTGA
Source organism: Artemisia tridentata subsp. tridentata (assembly GCA_021014915.2). NCBI lineage: Eukaryota > Viridiplantae > Streptophyta > Magnoliopsida > Asterales > Asteraceae > Artemisia > Artemisia tridentata. The sequence goes on from CP139504.1 coordinate 340,398,655, forward strand.
TGTACATCAAAGATCCAATCATGCTTCGATACTTAGTTATATCTACTGGAATCCCTGAAGGATCTTTATCCAGCTTCGTTCTATCAACCATGGGAGTGTCAACAGGTTCACTTGAATAGAATCCAAACTTTTTCAAGATTTCGTTGGCGTATTTGGATTGATTAATGAATATGCCTCCGGGACTTTGAGAAACTTGTAGTCCTAAGAAGAATGACATTTGTCCCATCATGGACATTTGGAACTTGGAATTCATCTCCTTTGAGAAACTATCACATTCACTAGGATCTGTTGAAGCAAAGATGATATCATCTACATATATTTGAACTAGTAGTAGATGGTTTCTTGACTTCCTGGTGAATAGTGTGGGATCAACAACACCCTTGGAGAATCCGTTTACTAGGAGGAACTTGGACAATGTATCGTACCATGCCCTTGGCGCCTGTTTTAACCCATAAAGAGCCTTCTTCAAGCGGTAAACATGAGTAGGGTGTTCAGCATCCACGAATCCTTCAGGTTGACTCACATAAACTTCTTCCTTTAAGTCACCATTCAAGAATGCCGTTTTGACATCCATCTGGTAGACTATCATATTACGACTAGCAGCATTTGCCAGGAAGATTCTTATAGCTTCAATTCTAGCAACCGGAGCAAACGATTCTTCAAAATCAATGCCCTCTTCTTGTCTAAACCCTTTAGCAACTAGCCGTGCCTTGTTCTTTAAGACATCACCATACTCATCAAGCTTCACTTTGAAGATCCACTTTAAAGCAATGATCATTGCAAGCTCCGGAGGAGGTACTAATTCCCATACTTCAAGTCGATCAAATTCATGGATTTCATCCTGTATAGCCTGGAACCAGCAATCTTTAGTCATTGCTTCTTTGGCATCTTTTGGTTCGACTTTAGACAGTACGGAATTGAAGAAGCACCATAGTGCATCAGTGGCTAGTTGATTACGTGTGGATACTGGACGTGAGGGATTGCCTATGATGTTGTCGATTGGATGATCACTGGTCCATTTCCTGAGATGGTCGTGAGGTTGATGGTTATGAACAGACGTAGCAGTGCTGTGTTCTTCTAGTAAGGATGTGTCTGATGAATGTTCAGGAGCAAATATGTTTTCAAAAGGAACCTCTTCAACAGGAGCAAAAGGATTAACTTCCAAAGAATTATTATCTGAAGACTCTTGCAATACTGGAGAAGTTTGAGTGTTTGATGACGAAGGCGATTGACTGGCAGCAGGAGCATTGTGACTGACTGATACTGAAGCAGTAGGGCCTTCTGAACCTTGTGGGGCTTGAACCTCAGCCATAGGAATTATAGCTGGTTCACTCGGGATGGTTCCATTCGTTGGCTCAAAGTATTCATCAAACATAGGATCGAATAACTTCTTCAACTCCTCACATGTAGGTGGCACATAAGAATCTGCAGTCGTGGAATTCTGTACAAGTCCTGAACTAATGGGTCCAGGAGACAAAAGGTTAAGATCAGGTCCAGAACTAATTTGTCCTGAAGTAGGTTGCTCACTCAGCTCATCGAACGTAACATGAATGGTTTCCATAATTTTACGGGTTCTCTTATTGTAGATTCGATACCCTTTGCTCTCTGGTGCGTATCCAACAAAAATACCTACATCTGCTTTAGCTCTTAGCTTTCCCAAGTCTTGACTATCATTAGTTGGGTAGCAAAGTGCACCAAACACACGGAGAAAGGAAAGATCTGGTTTCTTGTTATGAATTAACTCGAAGGGAGTCTTCTCATGAACCGGATGAATTAGGGATCGGTTTTGAGTGTAACATGCTGTTGCAATAGCCTCTGCCCAGAGAAACATTGGTGTCTTTGAAAATATAAGCATAGTTCTTGCAGCCTCCACCAGAGTACGGTTCCTTCGTTCAACCACCCCGTTCTGTTGAGGAGTGCGAGGGATACTTTTCTGATGCGTGATGCCAATACTTTCATAGAAATTACGAAGTTGTTGGTTAACAAACTCCGTACCATTATCAGTGCGGATGATTCTGACAGTTTTATCAAGCCTTACTTGCAGCTGTTTTATCAGTTTAATGATAACCTCTGGAGTTTCGTCCTTGGTTCTCAAAAACTTCACCCATGTGAACCGAGAATAATCATCTACTATCACCAGAACGTACTTCTTTCCATTTATGGTTTGTATTCTCATTGGTCCACACAAATCCATGTGGAGGGTATGAAGAACTTCCAAGTTGGTGTTGATGGTTTTAGGCTTGTGGGTTTGTTTCTTGCTTTTACCCAGTTGACATGCAGAGCAGAGATGATCTTTCTCATATTTCAGTCTGGGCATTCCTCTAACAAGATCTTTACGGGAAAGATTATTTATGGTACCGAAATTCAAGTGGTTCAAACGACGATGCCACAGCCATGATTTTGTTTTAGAGGCTTTAGAAAGCAAGCATATGGGAGAGGACTTCAACATTTCTTCAATCGATATGGTGTATAGATTGGTGCCCCGACTGCCCTTAAGGAGATCTATACCATCCAATTCTCTGACGAAACATGTGTGCTTTCTGAATGCCACTTCCAGATCTGAATCACAAAACTGACCCACAGAAAATAGATTGTGCCCTAGTCCTTCCACATAATATACCCTTGAGATTACACTGTCACCAAACACATAATCTCCATAACCCATAATAGCACCAAAGTGGTCGTTCCCAAATCTAACTGTCCCGATAAACTTTTTCACGAAGTTCTTGAGCCGCGAGCGATCCCCAGTCATATGTTTTGAGCAGCCTGAGTCCAAATACCACAGGACGATTTGTACGACCTGCATTTGAAACCAGACAACAATGGATAACTGAAAAATGTGGATCCCCAAGTGCAATTGGGGTCCATTTGGTCAGCACACACATATTCAGGAACCACAGATTTCACAGATGCTACTGTCTTTACTGAGGAGACAGAACTAGAGGCAGGACAAGACCTAGATGGAAGGCATTGTGACTCTAAAGACAGGATTCTACCAGTTGGTCTCCATTCCTTATTCATCACAATTTTATGCATATTCATTTTAGATAATGATCTCTGTTTTCCTAAATTGAACTTCCTTCCAGTGGGTCTCCATTCCTTAACATTCACAATTTTATGCTTATTCATTTTAGGTAACGTGCACTATTTTCCTAAATTGAATTTCCTTCCAGTGGGTCTCCATTGATAGCCTATGCTAGCAAATGTTTTTCCTGTTGCTTTCCAAATCTTTTTGCATGCTTCAGTTATCCTACCATTCTTAACATGGGATGATTCAGAAGACATCAGGAAAGACACAACACATTCATCATGATTAGCAGAAATTAAACAATTGTCGCATGTTTTACAGATAGCATTAGAATTCGAATTAATTACAGTACTTTTGATACTAGAATCAACACGATTCATCCTACTCATTGCAAACTTATTGTTCCTAGGTTGGACTTCTACATTCTTCAAGTGATCATTCTTAGCTGGCGCAGTCATATCCTTTCTTTCATTTCCTCTAGACCTTGACCCGCTAGCTTGGGTGTCACTTTTTACTCCTGTAGAAGCATTGAAGGTAACATTAGTTTGTTTTTCTGTCACATGCCTTCCTGATAATGATGTGTTGGGTTCTGATGTTTTGGGTGGTAGATCAAAGGCTACATGTTTGTTCTCAACATTGGATGATGATGCAACAAATCTATCTCTATGGCAGCTAAACTTAGGAATCGAGCCTATGGCATATTCTAAGTTTTCCTAAATCCTTTTCGTGAGTTTACATGCATAAACAACTGCCCGATCAAGTGGCTTATCAGTCCTATCCTCTTCAACTACCTCACGAAGTGTGTCAAGGCCCTTTCTAAGATGATCGAGATATGTTTGATGTGCCAAGCTGTTATTTCTAAGCTTAAACGGAATACACCCAACATCAACATCATACTTTTTACTATCAGTAGCCTTTGGTGCATCACAATTACAAGTGGTGCATGGCATTTTACCTTTCACCCGAGCCTTCAGATCCTCAATTTCATTTGTCAAAGAAGTTATTTGATCATTGTGATTGCTTCTTGTAACTTTAATAGAATCATATAACTCTTTGAAATGTTGTTTAACCTTTGAATTTTCTTCTCGATAACACTCATTTTCATAATGTAACTTATTTATGGTGTTTTGATATTGAAAATTCTGAGAATCTGACGACGAAGGTTTATTGGTGCCATATACTTCACACTTGTTGGATTTCAATTTGGCAATTTGTGCCCTCAGCAGTCGAATCGTGTTCGTGTGAGCTTGAATTGTCTCATCTCGTTTGCTTAATTCAAAATAAGTATCAAATTCAGGAGCATCCAAGGATGTCTTGTCATTTGATATTTTATGTTTTTCATTTAAATGTTGATATTTCAATTGCAAATTAAGATATTCAACTTCCAATTTTGAAAAACGTTTAACCATATTATCATGGTCATCATTTTGAATTTTTTCAAGCAATTTTAAATTCTCCCCCTCAAGCTCAACAACACGATTCTGGGTGACATTTAACGCTGTAAAACCCTAAATCAAAAATGAGTAAAAACCAAAATGCCCTGCTAGTTTAAAATTTAATTAAAGGCTTATAATGTATCAATATAAAGTTCAAACTTCTGAAATGCACATTGTTATGATCCTAAATAATTTTAAGATTTCATTTAACATTTTGACAAGTGGCAAATTACCAAATTACCCCTGTAACATTTATAAATGAATAAAAGCATTATAAAGTCCCGAATTCATCCGAACCTTTGGAAACGAACTACGAATCAAGTGAAATAATTATGAATCATGATACTAATATTTTTGCAAGTCCAAAAATGTATTATTCACCTACAATAATAATAATGTCGATTTATATGTAATTAAAGTTATTAAAATACATTTAATTGTGCAAGATAAATACAAATCTAAATCCTAAACATGGTAACTATTATGTCCAGCTAATTAAACCAAATTCTCTGCTCATTTACCTCCTTAAGGCTCGGCATATACTCTTTATAGTTATCCCATTCATTGAAATTGATTTACCCTAATTTATTCCTAGCCGACAATTCAAAAACTCTCCCAAATAATTCATTCGATCCCTCCCATAAGCCAAGACAAATTTTCTGGAGTTCATTGCATCACTAAGGAGTTTAGAAAAATAGCAAGTCGATTTGTAAGGGCCTAGATCAAGAGCTATCGATTTCCTTCTTCATATTTCACTCGAAAGGTATTAAATCCCAAATAATTCATTCGATTGTGTAATAATTCGTTTCTTAATTTTCCTGGAGTCCTTACATTATGTGTGATCTGGGAAAAATATGTACAAGGTCATTGGGTTCCATTTGAAGCCGTGGTAAATTCTTGTGGTTCGAAAGTTCTAGCCGAGAATCAATAATTCGTGCAACACACTTCCACTCGTTCTAAAAATTCTCTGGTATTTTTCCCAGCCTCTATTGATCGTATATAACATGAGAAAAATAATAAAAATGATCCATGCAATGTGTATAAGTCGTATGATAATTCTTGTGTTATTAAACCCTAAAATCGAATTTAATTAAGAAATCATGCATGCGAATTTTCCTGGACAAATGAACAATTTTCGTGGGCTTTATGATCTTAATACAACACTAGAAAAATGCTTGTTTGATTTATTGAAGCTTAAAACTAATTTTGGTGAATTATATTGAAATCGGCAAAAAGGAAAATAAAGAACAAAAAGGCCTAGCGTGGAACTAGGGTTTAAAAAGAGTTTAGATCTGATCATTAATGATTATAATTGATGTTGAAATGATTGCCCAATGATTGGGGTCGGCTAGGGTTTGATTTGGTTAGAAATTGTGTTTGCCGATTTGATTTTAAATATGAAAGGGTGTGTTTTGTAAATATTAAAACTATTGGGCTATTTTTGTCATGTCATATAAATCATGTAGAATCTGTAAAAATTATAAAATGAAGGGTCTATGTGTAAAATTCGTGATAAAATGAATTAAATTGTAATTGTTATGTCGAATTGGAAATTAATTAAACACAAGGACTAAACATGTAATTTTCTGAAAGTTGTGGTCGAATTGTGTTATTAATGATATTCAGGGACTAAGGTGAAAATTTGGATATTTGTTGGGCTATTGTGTAATTATTATTAATTAAGGATTTAAATGTAAATTTTAAGACTTAATATGTAACCTTATTAAAATAGAGGGACCAAAATTGTAATTTCTGGAAACTTGGGGCTGTTTTGAATAAATAAATATATTCAGGGAATTATGTGTCATTTTGATAATTTAATGGCTTGACATGTAACTATTGGTAATTAAAAGTTGAAATTGTAAGTTTAAGGACTGAATATGTAATTTTGATAACTGGAGGGACCTAATGTGTAAATATGGAATAATTGGAGATCTGATTGTATAACTCACTAAAATAAGTAACCATGATGTAAATTTGATAAACCAAGGGTTTAAGGTGTAATTATGCTTGTTTGAAGGTTTAAAATGTAAATTTGGAAGTTCAGGGGTATAAAATGTAAATTGTGAAAACCTTAAGGACCAAAAGTGTAAATATGATAAAGACACTTTATCTCCAGCAAATGTTAATTAAATTAAGCCATATACTAAATATTTCTAAAAGTGGAAACCTTCTAATTATGGAAACTTTCTAAAAGTGGAAACTTACTAAAAAGGGAAAGTTGCTTAAAATGGAAAGATGATTAATTTAGAATGATTTGTAATCCCCTTCTACTCCTCTAGGTGTGAAGAAGGAGAGACTTTGAGCTTTCCCCATTTCTGTGCTTGTTTCTACTTTGCTTTCGACATAAGGTACGGATACTCTACCCTTGTTAAAGAAAGGGTGTCTTATCACCTATACTTCGATGTTGAGTTATGAACCTTTAATATGACCCTTTTGCTATGAACCTTTTGATATGAACCTATTCACATGACTTTGAGATTCACTTTCCATATGACTTTGAGATATACTTTGATATGACTTTGAAATGAACCCGTTTGCATGACCTTGAGACTTGACTCTTAGTTTGATACCCGAGCCACCTTTTTGTTTCCTAGCCAGGAAGGTAACCTGGCCATGTCTGTGATGCACCACTGGCATGACTCCTGTGTGGGGGAGTGATTTCTCACGCCGTCCCCTTTTATATTATGATATGGCCATTATGATTTTGAGTATTATGATTTTGAGATGACTTTGAGTGGGGGCGTATGGATTGCAATCCTAGATTTGTTATTGTTTAGTGGATTTAATTATGACTTTGAGTATGACTTTGAGGTGACTGGTGCATGTGTGCTATACACGCCTTTCACATTTATGGGAGCTGATCACTCCACCCCTTTTGATACATGAGGACACCCCTCATATTATCTGGTTGCCTGAGAGGTATCCCCTCTGATTGTGAGATCTTGACTTTGAGTAATATGATGTTGAGATATGATTTTGAGTATGGGCTCGTGGTGGATGACTATCCTATCCTTCATTTCTATTTTCTCCTTGTTTATACCTTATGATATTTCCCAGTGTTTCATTATACTTCTGTTTCATTATCTTTGTTATATTATGTATCTGTTCACTGGGCTTTGTAAGCTCAGCCGCACGTTTTCTTTTCCGTGTGCGGCAGGTATCTAGCTAGGAGATGGATTTATGCTTGGGATGAGAGTTAGAGAGCTTTTGCCTTAGATGATGTCCTACCCTAGTTTTACCATTTTATTTCAGACTTTGTTATTGGATCTATTTCGTTATGTATTTCCTTGGGATTATTTCTTCCTTTCATTTGAGACTTATGTATTGAATTCCAGTCATGTTGACTTGGTTTATTTCATGATTATGTTTATTGGCTTCCGCTGTGAATATGTATGTATGCTTTGATTTGTCACCATAATGTGATGCTTCTACCCTTGTCGGGTTGGGGTGTTACAATTATGGTATCAAAGCCCAGGCTGCGATCTGTCGTACATAAGCTTTGGCCTGTGAAACATGGGGACCATAGGATTTTGACCCTTAGGTTTTAAGTTTTGACTGGTGAGGCTTTGGGTAGGCATAAGTTTCTGTTTCGTCTTCCGTTTCGTGCTTATTTTCCCTTATGTTTTGCTAATTCTTTTCATGATCATTCAGATGGTGAACACGCGCTTTAACGAGTATGATGCTCCAAATTTCGAAGCCATGATTGCTGAGGCTTTGAAAAGCGTTCTCCCTAACCTTTCTGCTCAGGTGGTGACCGAGGTCACCGAAAGACTCCGTAGTGGGGAAGGTCCGTCTGGAGGTGGTGGTGGCGGTAATCCACCCGCTCCCCCACCGGTCGGTATTCATGTGTGGATTGAGCGGTTCATCAAGCTCAAGCCTCTTTCGTTTAAGTCCGCTACCACTCCTCATGAGGCAGAGGACTGGATCACCCACGTCGAGAAATTGTTCAGGGTTCTCGGATGTGCTGACGAGTTTAAAACTCGTTTGGCTACATTCAAGCTGGAAGGTGACGCTCAGAATTGGTGGACTGCCCTTGTGCAGGCAAAGGGGGATGATTTTGCTGAGACTTGTTCGTGGGCAGGGTTCATTGAGGTGTTTTATAAGCAGTACATTCCGATGGCAGAAAAGCTGAGATATGAGAGGGAATACGGGTCTATTCGTCAGGGTGACCATGAGTCTTCTGGAGATTTCATGCAGCGTTTCTTACGTCTGGCTAGTTTCGTGGGGCCAGAGGTTACTGGGGATTCGGTTCGTCAGGCTCGTCACTTCAAATGGGCTCTTAAGGGATGGGTGTTAGACCGGATTGTTAACACTCCATATGAGGATGTGGCTAGTGTTCAGGATGCCGCGCGTAACATCGAGTTGTTACATGCGGACAGGATGTCTAATAAGCGTGATAGGGATGGTAACCGGGTGGATTTCCGGGGTCGGCAGGACCAAAGACAGGATTCTCGGGGTCATGGTCGTCAGGACCAGAGGCAGGATGTTCGGGGTCGTCAGGACCATGGACGTGATCAGCAGGGTCGCCAGGACCGAGGTGGTGATTATAGGAGACAGGATTCTAGGAACCAGGGTCGTCAGGATTATGGTCGGTATGGTGGTGACCGTCAGGGTCAGGGTGGTAATAACAGGCGCAGGGATTCTCAGCAGTATCAGCAGTCGGGATCGTCAGGTCAGAAGAAGACTGACGAGATTCTTCCTCCTCCTCCTACATGTGCTTCATGTGGGAAGTCTCATCCAGGTCCGTGTTACAAAGCTTCTGGTGCTTGTTTCTGGTGTGGATCTAATCAGCACAAAGTCAAGGACTGCCCTAGGAAGAATGCTGGTGAACCTAAAGTTGATTCTAGGATAGCTCCTACTTCGGGACGGGTTTATTCTTTGACTCGTGATCAGGCGGCTAGCACCTCAGGTACTATTACGGGTTTTCTACATATTGGAGATCGTACTGTTTTTGTTTTATTTGACACCGGTGCAACTCATTCTATCATATCCACTTCACTTGCAAATAAAATAAACATTAAACCCACAAAATTAATGAATCGTATATCTATTGCTACCCCGATGAAAACTCATGTGATTATTGATGTTGAGTATGTTAAGTGCCCTCTCCGTTTCGATGATCGTGTTCGTTCTGCGAACCTTCTTCCCATTGACATGGTTGATTTTGATATCATTCTGGGCATGGACTGGTTAGCTGCTCATAAGGCAACCATTGATTGTTATGCTCGTAAGGTGATCTTTGGTGATCTTCATCATCCTGATTATGTTTATTCTGGTTCCCAACCTCTGAAATCTGTAAAGATTATTTCGGCTATGAAAGCCCGGACTTTGATTTCACATGGCTGTCTTGGTTTTCTTGCTTCTATTAAAGATACCTCTGTTGATGTTCCTAGCATTGATAGTATTCGTACTGTGCGCGATTTCGCCGATGTATTTCCGGATGAACTTCCTGGCATTCCTCCTGTCAGGGAAGTCGAATTTAGCATTGATCTGATTCCGGGTGCCGAACCCATATCTAAAGCTCCTTACCGCATGGCACCAATTGAATTAAAGGAATTAAAGGAGCAATTGCAAGAACTGTTGGAAAATGGTTTTATTCGTCCGAGCGTATCTCCTTGGGGTGCTCCCGTGTTGTTTGTTAAGAAGAAAGACGGAAGCATGCGTCTTTGCATCGATTATCGAGAGCTTAATCGCATTACGATTCGTAACCGCTATCCTCTACCTCGCATTGATGATCTGTTCGACCAGTTGCAAGGAGCGAGGCATTTCTCTAAAATTGATCTGAGGTCTGGATATCACCAGCTTAGGGTGAGGGAGCAGGATGTTCCTAAAACGGCCTTTCGCACTCGGTACGGTCACTATGAATTCTTGGTTATGCCTTTTGGTCTGACCAATGCTCCTGCGGTGTTTATGGACCTAATGAATCGGGTATTCCATGAATTTCTCGATAAGTTCGTCATTGTCTTCATAGATGATATCCTTGTGTACTCTAAAACCGAGGCGGAGCACGAGCAACATCTTAGTATAGTTCTGGAGATTCTTCGACAGCAGAAATTGTATGCAAAGTTTTCGAAGTGCGAATTTTGGTTGGATCGAGTGGCTTTCTTGGGTCACATAGTTTCTGCAGACGGCATCACTATGGATCCGGCAAAGGTTGAGGCTATCACAAAATGGCCAAGACCTACGAATGTGACGGAAGTGAGGAGTTTCTTGGGTCTTGCTGGGTATTATCGGAGATTTGTTGAGGGCTTTTCACGTCTTGCATTGCCTTTAACACAGTTGATGAGGAAAGGAGAGAAGTTTATTTGGACAGATGAGCGAGAGAGTAGTTTTGAGGAGTTGAAGAAGCGCTTAGTGTCGGCACCTATCTTAACTCTTCCATCGGGTTCCGGCGGTTTTCAGATTTACAGCGATGCATCGAAGAAAGGTTTAGGGTGTGTTTTGATGCAGCATGGGAAGGTGATCGCCTATGCTTCGAGGCAGCTGAAGCCTTATGAGGTGAACTATCCGACGCATGATCTTGAGTTAGCGGCTGTGGTGTTCGCGCTAAAGATTTGGCGCCATTATTTGTATGGGGAGACTTGTGACATTTTCACTGATCATAAGAGTCTTAAATACATCTTCACCCAGAAAGAGTTGAATATGAGGCAGAGGCGTTGGCTGGAGCTTCTGAAAGATTATGATGCTAATATTCAGTATCATCCCGGTAAGGCGAATGTAGTCGCTGATGCTCTGAGCAGGAAATCCGGTATGATTGCGAGTTTGGAGTTTGAGCCTCGTATTTTGCATGATTTGGAGCTTCTTGATGTGGAGTTTTGTGTTCGTGGTCACGGTGGTTATTGGGCTAGCCTTACGGTGGAGTCCAATCTTATCCTACGAATTAAGGAAGCTCAGAAAGAGGATGGTGAGCTGTGGGCTATAGTTCAAAATGTGGAGGACGGCAAGCAATCAGAGTTTAGAGTTGATGACTCCGGTGTTGTATGGTTTGAGGATCGTCTCTGTGTTCCCAACGATCCTGAGCTTAAGGAGGCTGTTCTATCGGAGGCTCATAGTTCCCCTTTCACTATACATCCTGGTTCTACCAAGATGTACCGGGACCTTAAGCAACATTTCTGGTGGAATGGCATGAAACAGGATGTGGCTTCGTTTGTATCTAAGTGTTTGACTTGCCAGCAGGTCAAGATTGAACATCAGAGAGCTAGTGGGTTGCTTCAGCCGTTGGAGATTCCGAAGTGGAAATGGGAGGAAATTTCCATGGATTTTGTGACTGGTTTACCTCTTACTCGTAGGAAGCATGATGCGATTTGGGTGGTCGTTGATCGGCTAACCAAGTCTGCTCACTTCCTCCCTATTCGTGTGGATTACAGTGTTAGTAAATTGGCGGACATATTTCAGCAGGAAATCGTTAGGCTTCATGGCATGCCTACGGCCATTATATCAGATAGGGATCCTCGGTTTACGTCACGTTTCTGGAAGGGATTGCATAAGGCATGGGATACGCGCCTTAAGTTCAGCACGGCTTTTCACCCTCAGACGGATGGTCAGTCGGAGAGGACCATTCAGACTTTAGAGGACATGTTGAGGGCATGTGCCTTAGAGTGGACTGGCAGCTGGGATGATTATTTGTGTTTGGTAGAGTTCGCATATAATAACAGTTGGCACGCGAGTATTCGTATGGCTCCATTTGAGATGTTATATGGTCGGAAATGTAGGGCTCCGGTTTGTTGGAACGAGGTAGGTGAACGCGTTATTGAGGGACCGGAGTTAGTTCAGATTGCTACTGAGAAAGTGGATGTTGCTAGGGAGAAGTTAAAGGAAGCTAGAGCTCGTCAAAAGAGTTACGCTGACAAGCATCGGCGTGACTTGGAGTTTAACGTCGGTGATCGGGTATTTCTTAAGGTTTCACCGTTTCGGGGAGTTAAACGTTTTGGAATAAAGGGCAAGCTCAGTCCTCGTTTCATTGGACCGTTTGAGATTTTGGATCGTATCGGAGAAGTTTCGTATCGTTTGGCTCTTCCTCCGCAGTTATCACATGTTCACGACGTCTTTCATGTATCTCTCCTGAGGGGATACAATTATCATCCTCTGCATGTGGTGTCTTACCCTCTTGATCAGATTCAGCCCGATATGTCTCTTCCGGAGGAGCCGGAAGCTGTCCTTGATCGCCAAGAGCGAGTTATGAGACGTAAAGTTATTCCTTTTGTTAAGATTCTTTGGCGGAATCACCCGGAGCGGGAAGCTACCTGGGAGACCGAAGAGTCTATTCGAGCTAGCTATCCTCACTTTGTTTTCTGATTCTGGTATGTCTCTATTTTGTTTCCGATTCGTTTCATTCTGATTCTTTGCAAATTTCGGGGTCGAAATTTTTCTTTTTAGAGGGGAAGAAGTTGTAAAACCCTAAAATCAAAAATGAGTAAAAAGACCAAAATGCCCCTGCTAGTTTAAAATTTAATTAAAGGCTTATAATGTATCAAATAAAGTTCAAACTTCTGACAATGCACATTGTTATGATCCTAAATAATTTTAAGAATTTCATTTAACATTTTGACAAGTGGCAAAATTACCAAATTACCCCCGTAACATTTATAAATGAATAAAAGCATTATAAAGTCCCGAATTCGTCCCGAACCTTTGGAAACGAACTACTAATCAAGTGAAATAATTATGAATCATGATACTAATATTTTTGCAAGTCCAAAAATGTATTATTCACCTACAATAATAATAATGTCGATTTATATATAATTAAAGTAATTAAAATACATTTAATTGTGCAAGATAAATACAAATCTAAATCCTAAACATGGTAACTATTATGTCCAGCTAATTAAACCAAATTCTCTGCTCATTTACCTCCTTAAGGCTCGGCATATACTCTTTATAGTTATCCCATTCATTGAAATTGATTTACCCTAATTTATTCCTAGCCGACAATTCAAAAACTCTCCCAAATAATTCATTCGATCCCTCCCATAAGCCAAGACAAATTTTCTGGAGTTCATTGCATCACTAAGGAGTTTAGAAAAATAGCAAGTCGATTTGTAAGGGCCTAGATCAAGAGCTATCGATTTCCTTCTTCATATTTCACTCGAAAGGTATTAAATCCCAAATAATTCATTCGATTGTGTAATAATTCGTTTCTTAATTTTCCTGGAGTCCTTACATTATGTGTGATCTGGGAAAAATATGTACAAGGTCATTGGGCTCCATTTGAAGCCGTGGTAAATTCTTGTGGTTCGAAAGTTCTAGCCGAGAATCAATAATTCGTGCAACACTCTTCCACTCGTTCTAAAAATTCTCTGGTATTTTTCCCAGCCTCTATTGATCGTATATAACATGAGAAAAATAATAAAAATGATCCATGCAATGTGTATAAGTCGTATGATAATTCTTGTGTTATTAAACCCTAAAATCGAATTTAATTAAGAAATCATGCATGCGAATTTTCCTGGACAAATGAACAATTTTCGTGGGCTTTATGATCTTAATACAACACTAGAAAAATGCTTGTTTGATTTATTGAAGCTTAAAACTAATTTTGGTGAATTATATTGAAATCGGCTAAAAGGAAAAATAAAGAACAAAAAGGCCTAGCGTGGAACTAGGGTTTAAAAAGAGTTTAGATCTGATCATTAATGATTATAATTGATGTTGAAATGATTGCCCAATGATTGGGGTCGGCTAGGGTTTGATTTGGTTAGAAATTGTGTTTGCCGATTTGATTTTAAATATGAAAGGGTGTGTTTTGTAAATATTAAAACTATTGGGCTATTTTTGTCATGTCATATAAATCATGTAGAATCTGTAAAAATTATAAAATGAAGGGTCTATGTGTAAAATTCGTGATAAAATGAATTAAATTGTAATTGTTATGTCGAATTGGAAATTAATTAAACACAAGGACTAAACATGTAATTTTCTGAAAGTTGTGGTCGAATTGTGTTATTAATGATATTCAGGGACTAAGGTGAAAATTTGGATATTTGTTGGGCTATTGTGTAATTATTATTAATTAAGGATTTAAATGTAAATTTTAAGACTTAATATGTAACCTTATTAAAATAGAGGGATCAAAATTGTAATTTCTGGAAACTTGGGGCTGTTTTGAATAAATAAATATATTCAGGGAATTATGTGTCATTTTGATAATTTAATGGCTTGACATGTAACTATTGGTAATTAAAAGTTGAAATTGTAAGTTTAAGGACTGAATATGTAATTTTGATAACTGGAGGGACCTAATGTGTAAATATGGAATAATTGGAGATCTGATTGTATAACTCACTAAAATAAGTAACCATGATGTAAATTTGATAAACCAAGGGTTTAAGGTGTAATTATGCTTGTTTGAAGGTTTAAAATGTAAATTTGGAAGTTCAGGGGTTATAAATGTAAATTGTGAAAACCTTAAGGACCAAAAGTGTAAATATGATAAAGACACTTTATCTCCAGCAAATGTTAATTAAATTAAGCCATATACTAAATATTTCTAAAAGTGGAAACCTTCTAATTATGGAAACTTTCTAAAAGTGGAAACTTACTAAAAAGGGAAAGTTGCTTAAAATGGAAAGATGATTAATTTAGAATGATTTGTAATCCCCTTCTACTCCTCTAGGTGTGAAGAAGGAGAGACTTTGAGCTTTCCCCATTTCTGTGCTTGTTTCTACTTTGCTTTCGACATAAGGTACGGATACTCTACCCTTGTTAAGAAAGGGTGTCTTATCACCTATACTTCGATGTTGAGTTATGAACCTTTAATATGACCCTTTTGCTATGAACCTTTTGATATGAACCTATTCACATGACTTTGAGATTCACTTTCCATATGACTTTGAGATATACTTTGATATGACTTTGAAATGAACCCGTTTGCATGACCTTGAGACTTGACTCTTAGTTTGATACCCGAGCCACCTTTTTGTTTCCTAGCCAGGAAGGTAACCTGGCCATGTCTGTGATGCACCACTGGCATGACTCCTGTGTGGGGGAGTGATTTCTCACGCCGTCCCCTTTTATATTATGATATGGCCATTATGATTTTGAGTATTATGATTTTGAGATGACTTTGAGTGGGGGCGTATGGATTGCAATCCTAGATTTGTTATTGTTTAGTGGATTTAATTATGACTTTGAGTATGACTTTGAGGTGACTGGTGCATGTGTGCTATACACGCCTTTCACATTTATGGGAGCTGATCACTCCACCCCTTTTGATACATGAGGACACCCCTCATATTATCTGGTTGCCTGAGAGGTATCCCCTCTGATTGTGAGATCTTGACTTTGAGTAATATGATGTTGAGATATGATTTTGAGTATGGGCTCGTGGTGGATGACTATCCTATCCTTCATTTCTATTTTCTCCTTGTTTATACCTTATGATATTTCCCAGTGTTTCATTATACTTCTGTTTCATTATCTTTGTTATATTATGTATCTGTTCACTGGGCTTTGTAAGCTCAGCCGCACGTTTTCTTTTCCGTGTGCGGCAGGTATCTAGCTAGGAGATGGATTTATGCTTGGGATGAGAGTTAGAGAGCTTTTGCCTTAGATGATGTCCTACCCTAGTTTTACCATTTTATTTCAGACTTTGTTATTGGATCTATTTCGTTATGTATTTCCTTGGGATTATTTCTTCCTTTCATTTGAGACTTATGTATTGAATTCCAGTCATGTTGACTTGGTTTATTTCATGATTATGTTTATTGGCTTCCGCTGTGAATATGTATGTATGCTTTGATTTGTCACCATAATGTGATGCTTCTACCCTTGTCGGGTTGGGGTGTTACAAACGCAATAGCATACTCATTAAATTGACAAGCAGACAATGCAGAATCAGTGACAGTGTAAAATACATCTTGTGCAATACATTTAGCAATCAAGTTGTCGTTAGTAATGAGTATGTTTTTTCTTTCAATCTCTCGACTCTTAAGCTCTATTGCATATTCATTCACCTCATTTTCCATGTCTTTAAACACTACTTCCATTTCTTTTATTTCGACTTTAAGGGCAGTTTGCAACCCTTCAAAATGTTCTTTAAGTAGTTTAAAGAATGGCATGACCTCAGTTAAGTAACACCTTTTTGCATGTTCAAAACATCTTTCCCCCTCAGTAATGCCGGTTGGTGTGATTCTCTTCTTACATGTTTTATCAAAATCAGCAAATAATTGCCAAAGCACATATAAGCTAATAAAGGTTTTGCATTTAGTGGGAAGAGACAAAGGCACCAGATTCCTAGGTGTATTGGGAGGATACACCGTTATGGACGCAACTTTTCTAATGAGGGGGGTGTTGGCCTTAAGTTTATCTACCTTAAGTTTTTCATTATCTTGTTTCCAAAATATCTGTTCAGGTGTTAACTTCTTTTGAGGAGCAAACACAGTCAAAGGATTTTCCTCATAATAGTCATGGGGTTTGATTATTATTCGTCTGGCTATGCACTCGGGATCCCTCATTTTCTCATTCATTTTTTCCCTCGTTTTATCACCTATCTCATCCTCTTCATTAGTGTAGATATGCTCAGGTTGGTCATGAATAGGCATAAGCATCACATTACCATCATATAGGGCTGGTTGAAGTACTTTCATGTCCCTAAGAATGGTTGACTTAGGTTCACCTATCATGATTTTGCTATGCTTATCACTCAACTTTCTGTGCTTATGAATCATTTGAGCAGTTTGTATGGTTTGATTTTGTGTGTACAACTTATCTTCAAGCTTATTTTTTAACGTCTTGAGTCTAGAGAAATCATTTAAAAGAGTTGTTTCTTTTTGTTTGAATTCTTGCTTAAGTGTTGTTACGCACTTTTGTGCTTCCTGTTTCTGTTTGACAGACTGTTCTAGCTGACTTTTCAAAGAACTCAACTCTAATTTTAATGTTTCTTCTCGCACTCTAGACTCTTTAATAAGTGTACTCATTTGACCTTCTAATTTCTGCTCACGATCATTAAGCTCAAACTTAGCACGCTGTTCATACATAGCAACTTGTTCTTTATAGATGTTTAGTCTAGTGATCAAGTTATCATCAGGGACAGGCAATTTGTTCTCATGGTACACACATGCATTATCTATATTGCCCGCATTATCTAAGGCACATACATTACTCATAACACACACATCATTAATGACAAAAGATTCACCATTTGGTACATCAGGCGAGTTGTTGCTATTCAAATACTGTTCATATGAAACAATATTGCTATTTTCCATGTCAACATTACTTGAGTCAGAAACAACTACCTGATGTACTTCTTCGGGAATCTTTTGTCCCTCGACTATATTATATGTGTCATAAATTTTTAGTACCTCAGATATCACGGATGCATTAGAAGAACCAGCTTGATGAGATGAGGCCAGGGAAGACAAGTTAGCCATGAAGATTGTTTGAGCAGTAGGTTCATCATCCACATCAGAGTCAAATGCATCACAGTCATCTGCCTTGAAGATGTTAGGATCATTAAGTGCTAGATCCTGAACAGGTTTCTCATCCACATCTTCATCAAAAGTATTTCCTCCATCTCCTGCCAAGAACAATAACTCTTCCTCATCCAATACAGCTCCATTCTCTTGAGCTTGCATTAACAGCATCTTGTCTTTGAAGTAATCTGAGTTCTGAGGACGTTTAGGTTGATTGCAGTTTCTAGCAATGTGTCCAAGCCCCCCACAATTATAACACTTGATATGTTTCCCTTGCCCCTGATTGGCATTCCCTGCTCTATTCTGCACATAACCTCGACCCATGTTTCTACCAGCTCTCCCTTGCACATTCTGAACCACAATTTTCCCATCCTCCACCATTGCTAGATTGCGTGGGTTGGAAGAATTCCTTAACTGATTGTTGGTCTGTGGGAGTGATGCTTGAAACTGTTGAACCAGTAGAGATACTTGATTGGTGAGGTTGTCAATCATTTTGTCGGTCTGAGAGTAGCCTGAGTCAAGTTGAGAACTCATAGCAGGTACTTGTGAGTGAAGTTGGTGATAGCTTGGATTTGATGATGATTGGATTGTTGGTTGTACATTTGTCATGAATGCCAGTGGGTCATTTGTAGTTGAAGGATTAAACTTTTCTCTCAGCACCCGATCATAGACAGCATGTTTCTCATGTTGTTGCAGGTAAGCATACAGCTGTTCATAGTTAGTATCCCTTAAACCTTTGTTGAGTTTGACAGCAGTAACAAATCTGTCCCATTCTGGAGTCATGTTGTTCACAAACTTTGAGTT
Organism: Artemisia tridentata subsp. tridentata; assembly: GCA_021014915.2. Lineage (NCBI taxonomy): Eukaryota > Viridiplantae > Streptophyta > Magnoliopsida > Asterales > Asteraceae > Artemisia > Artemisia tridentata. Next base: position 340,417,341 of record CP139504.1, read on the forward strand.
AAGTTGGATATTGGGCATAGTCATTCTGATCATCCTCATATCATTCACCAACTTATGAAATCTCACGTAGTAATCTGTGATATTCTCTCCTGGGTTCATTTTGAAATGCTCGAACTCATCATACAGCTGTGACTCACGATCTTCCTTTGTGAGTTCTGACCCTGCCAACAACATTTTAACGTTGTCCCACACAGCCTTGGCTTCAGTGTTGAAATTGATGAGCTTGTATACATCCTTTGGAAGACCTTGAATGACTATGTTTGAGGCTCTAATATCAGCATCATACCTCTTCTTTTCTTCTTCATTAAGATCATTGTAGTTTCTAGGTCTGTCGATGCCCCAAGTCACAGTCCCATCTTCACCAGTTGTAACAACGTCTCTGGTGGTACCCATCTGATAAGGTCCTTCGTCAATTGACTTAAGAATGTTGACACCATTATCTTTTCCCAAGCAGTAAAGTCTTATTCGTTGTGCCCAAGACTCATAATCCGTCCTATCTAGCATAGGTGGACGAGTGTCAGATCCTGCTGCTTGAATATCATCTGATGATGTACTTGATGTGGTAGCCATAGTAACTACGGGATTTTACAGATCTTGTGATTTAACCGAGAAATTGAATCTTTCGCGGGAATTTCTAAAATCACCAAGACACAAACCGCATACAAGTCTGAGAGACAAACCGAGTATACACAAGCCGACTACACGCTGCGAGACAACTCAAGTAGACACAAACCGAGTGCACGCTGCTAGAACAAACCGAGTAGATACAAACCGAGTAAATTCCTCAGAGACAAACCGAGTCTACACAAACCGAGTACACACTGGAGGGACAAGTCGAGTAGACACAAACCGAGTAAATTCCTCAGAGACAAACCGAGTCTACACAAACCGAGTATACGCTGGAGGGACAAATCGAGTAGACACAAACCGAGTAAATTCCTCAGAGACAAACCGAGTCTACACAAACCGAGTACGCGCTGGAGGGACAAATCGAGTAGGTACAAACCGAGTAAATTCCTCAGAGACAAACCGAGTCTACACAAACCGAGTACGCGCAACAGGGACAAACCGAGTAGACACAAACTCCCAAGCACGTCGCTTTCACTGCCTTTTGTCTTTTTGCCTAAACAAGTAATAGGACAAACCGTATCAACGAATTGACACAAACCGAGTCCAAGAATACGTCCCAATGACACAAACCGCTGCCAAAGAACACTACCACAAGTACCCACGAATTGCTCCAAAATCACCACACCGTTCTTAGATCTGTGAATCCAAACACCAAATACCACTCTAATACTATTCTTAAGCTAGAAAGTACAAGGTACAACAACTTCTAATCACTAAACAAAGCACAAAATGAAATTTATGCTACTAATCAATTCGAACCAAAAAAAACTCAAAAACTACAAATCGAACCAAAAAAAACCTCAAAAACTACACAAATCCGTGAATACCAACTCTCATGGACCTAACCATGGCTCTTGATACCAATTGAAGGGTATTCACAATGCAAGAAACACTAGTTTGAGGCCTTAGATTTGATCGAATGAACAAGAACTTAGAGAGAGAAAGTGAGAGGTTGGGAGCCTTTGTAGAGAGAGAAATAAGATGATATTAGATTAACATGAAAGGTCCAACCCTTCCCATGGGTGGGAAGGGAGTATTTATAGTATTACATAATATGTCCCTAGTGGACTGTGGAGCGAGCTGACAGAGGGTAAAGACCCGACCCACTCCACAATACTAATTAATAACTAAACTACTAATAATATTACTGATAATACTACGAGCTATGATGATCTAATAAGTACTCGGGGTGACCGAGTCTTCAGCTGAATATTCATATTCCTAACAAAAATTACAATTACGTAGTTGATTAAGAACAATAACTAGAACAAGTAGTTGATTAAGAACAATATAGGTAATTCATGCAGTTATACATTTTTATTCTTTGTCGTACCAAACAACTTACACGGATTCTTTAATCAATTATGACACTCCATTCTCTACTTTACCCAAACAGTGGAATCCGTTCTCTAATCTCAAAGTCATTCTCTTTCTCTGTCATTCCATTCTGCATTGTAATTCCATTCTCTGTGATTTAGTCGTACCAAACGCCCCCTTAGTTCTTTTGTGATAATATGACAAACAAGGGTAATGTTTCTTAAGGCCAAATTAGAGAAATGTTATAGTTGGTTTATCTTTCCCTTCTATTCATTTTAGTTTTGTGTAACTTAATTAAACTAATACAAATATATTTAGTGTACTTATATGAGTGCAACAATTATTTACTACGTATTATTTTTATACAAGGACGTAGGGTGTCATGAGCTCTTTGCTAGCTTGTCAGGAGTCCATTTTAGCGTCACATTAGTTTTCTTAATTTCTTTTGTCTTGCAAGAAAATTTCGCAACAAATTCTCTCTCGTTTCCTCAACTTGTCTCATTTTATAATACCCCCGATACAAACGCACACATACATCAAACATTGTGTATCAAAACTAAAAATATGTATTTTGTTCGTTTGCCGCACAACAAAGTAATGTCGCTAGGCAAAAGAAATGAGTGTTTTCCTTGCAGGAGAAAATGCTCCACACACCCTCGGACCAAACATAGGTGATAGCTTTTCAAGATTGTATAAGTTATCCCTTCAATTTTAACATAATGATAATTTAATATATTTTTTTTAGAAAGACAACAACTTATATAAGAACCCACAAAGGGAGAAAAAAACAAAAATACAAAACAAGGCATCCCTTCTATTTAAACAAGCCAATTTAAAAGAGAAAGGGATCCAAAAAATGACAAAGCCAAACAAGGCCTAACTGATACAAATGACCAAAAACTAAAGCAAAATAACTAAAACCTCTACAATCACACATACCATTATCACACCACCGGTGCAAACTGATAAAATGAACCTAAAAACCACTAGGCCCACACAAGACATATAAGATCCCATTGTCCCTGGCGACACAAAGCTCACAACAAGCCTAAAACAAAAATCTAAAAAACTATCTCATAAATGCATTAACCTTAAACTTGACATATGTTGAATTAGACAGCCAGCACCATTGCATACCACTGATCCAAACTGCTCCAAACTGCAGACATTACATAACTAAAAGACCAGTACACTGTCATTGGTCTTTATACTCAGCACACACGTGGAACCTACAACAAAGGACAAAAGGGTTGATGAGTGTCTAAATACTCATCATTTTTACCTAATCTGAGCTGCCAAAACATCCAAAAACACTCAGAAATGCATCATAATACTAAAATTATCCCAAAATTGTGTTTTATATGTTTCAGATGCAAAATGTTTAAAAACAGATAAAAAACAAACAAAGTTTCCATAATTGGCAGTTTCAGTCCCTCAACTTTCAAAAGTTGTCAAAACCTAGTCCCTAAACAAATTGCTAGTCCCTAGCAATTTTTTATGAAGTTTTAATGGATTTTTCTCTTTACCAAAAGCCATTACTTCTGGAGTAGCCAATGTTTTAGTATGTGATATTTTGGTACAATGATAACCAAATGATTTTGAGCAAACCATCAGCTGTCAACGGTTTTGATTTGTCTTTACCAAAAGCCGTTTGCTTCTGGACTAGCCAACTCTTAGATAAATTATAACTATTATCTTTGGTGAGCTGATTACCAATCATGGATTTTCACTGCCTTAACCACAAGCCATAACCTTGCGGGCTAGCCAACTCTTCACTTATGAAGATATGGTGAGTCGAATACCATACAATTTTCGGCAAATTGTAAGCCATAAACGGATTTGATATATCTTTACCAAGAGCCGTTTGCTCTCGAATTAGCCAATCCTTATGTGGGTTAGACATGGCGGACTGATAACCATTTATTGCGTTCTAAGTGAGAAAAAATTTTAAAATTTTGGCCAAAATGGGGGTACTAGATGGTGCATTTGATTAAATTCGCAAGAATTCCCCCCCACACTTAGAACTGAATATTGCCCTCAATATTCAATGAACCGGTTGTTAATCCAACACTTAGAACGTGAAAGGAAAATACTAATAGCCATTATTTTATATACACTTTTTTTTTTTTTTTTTTTTTTTTTTTTTTTTTTTTTTTTTTTTGACTTTTACATATATACAACATGTGGGGCATCTCCCCCACACTAGGTTGAGACATGGGTGAAAACCCATATATTTGCTACTGTTTTTATTAACCGAGTCGCTAGCTTGACTCGACCCCGAATTGAGTTGATTCCTCCCGAACAGTCAGGTTTATCACGCAAGCTAACCGCTTGTGAACGGTCAACTGTAACAAAGGGTTCCTGAACAGCCCGGGAGAAAAAGCAATTTAAAAGTTTATGGGGAAGTAAGTGGAAGAGACCATCTCGATCGGACTTTCATTCAAGATGCTTGGATAACCAATTGAGCATAAGAAAGTTCCACACCGATGAGATAAATCCGGCATTTAAACCAATGTTAAATGGACAATGTCGGGGTCAAAGGTAATATCCTCACTCCCGAACGAGTGAAAGATAGGGGAAATCACCGGGTAGGTGAAGGGAAGAAGAGACATCTGAATAGCAATTAAGACAAGAACTTCCTCCTCAAGAATTTCAAGTGGAGGAGGCAAGTCCTTAAACTTAATCTCAGGAATTTTATCAGTTTTTTCAACTGACTTGGTTCTCTGATTATGAAGTTGTTTTGGTGGAAGAGGGGAAGATGAATCTTCATTTAACAAATTTTCTAGAAAAAGAATGTCCCCCTCAGGATCAAGATAGTTATCATCAATCTCATGCGGAGGTGAACTATCTAGAGTGAGAAAAGCATTGACTTCATCCCAAAAGGGATCACTTCCCTCAACCGAAGTGAGAGAAGGGGAAGAGTCGGCTATGATAAGTTGAGAAGATGTGGTGGGTTCCCCACTCACAGAATTATGAAAATAACCAAGATTTTCTTGAGAGTACTCCTTTGAAGTAATGTCAATGACATCGATTCGGTTCACCGATGCAGAATTATAATTTGAGGAGTACTTCGAAGTTTGATCATGGTTAAAAGTAACAGCTTCGTTATCCACACGCAAGGTAATCTCATGCTTAAATACATCAATCAGAGCATGGCCCGTTTTTAGGAATCCTCTTCCAAGAATTAGAGGAACCTTTTGATCTGCGTCGAAGTCAACAACCACAAAGTCAGCTGGAAAATGGAACTTTCCTATTTTCACAAATACATCTTCGGCAATGCCGCAGGGATGAGTTATGGTTCGATCTGCAAGCTCAAGAGTCATGCAGGTAGGAGTAAGAGCCGGAAGAGAAAGTTTCTTCCATACTGAATGAGGCATCAGGTTGATACTTGCACCTAGATCTGCTAAGGCATAGCATTCAACCATTCCCGGAAATACACAAGGTAGTAGAAACTTTCCAGGATCTCCAAGCTTCTCCGGAAGCTTTTTCAAGATAACCGCTGAGCAGTTCTCATTTACTGGAGTTTTAGCCATTTCAATCAGTTTTTCCTTGTTGCTTAACAAGTGTTTGATTGTTGATGCAAACTTGGGCATCAGAATGATAGCATCCGCAAAACTTATGTCAAAATGTAATTCTTTAAAGATTTGAAAGAATTTGTCCATTTGTTGACTAGCTTTCTCACGGAGCTTTTGCTCATTTAAGCGCGATGGGTAAGGAATGTAAGGTTTGGATTTTTGGGCAATGACTTCAGGAGTCTCTACAGATTCAAAGACAATTCCTGGTTTGGATTTCTTTTTAGGCACAGTCGGAGGCTGGACATGTGTTGTACTTTGTGGGCTTGGAATTGGCACTTTGTCCGTTGTATCCTCCGTCTCTTTTTCCATTTCAAACAACGGAGGAGGAATAGGGCCAGCTGGCCCCTCATAAGCAGCACCACTCCGAGTGGTGATAGCTTTGACGAAAGTGGTATCTTCATCATCATCACTGTCATCAAGTACACTGACAGGAACAGCATTGAGCATTTCGGAATAATATCTGGCTGATCTTTGCTCACTAAGTTTGGTTGACAAACTTTTAACCGTAAATCGTGAAAGAGTAGGATCGATTCTAGACGGTTGAGGAGCAATTGTGGGTGTAGATTTTTGGATGACAGAAGGTTGGACGTTTTTAGCACTTCCATTGTTAGTGGGAAGTACCGGGTCCTTTTTCACCTTGAGTTCAACATGAGCTTTACCACTACGTGTGGAGACAGCTTTGAGTTCACCCCTTGGGTTGACAACAGTGTTACTTGGGAGACCTCCCGAGGTAGAAGGTATATCAGTTAAAGACTTTTTGATCTGGTTTAATTGAGCAATCAATAACTGGTTTGTCTCATATTGTGTCTTATTTGTTTCCTCTTGAGTTTTCATGAATTGCTTAAGCAACTCATCTGAGGACGTCTGATTTCGGTTTGAACCTTGGTTTTGATTAAATTTGGGACCACGGTTTTGGTTAAAATTACCCTGATTCTGACCTCGGTTTTGATTGAAATTTTGAGAATTGTTGAAATTTTGTCCCTGATTTTGAACAAAGCGATTTTGATTATTCTGATTTGGCACGGGTGGAAAACCAGGTGGGACCATAGCATTCGGTGCTCGGTACTGAGTCTCAGCATACGGACGGTACTGATTTTGGTTTACTGCAGCTACGGGAGCTGGGTAAAGAGAAGCATCGGTTGCTTGACAATCATAATACGCATGTGGGCCACCACAAGTTTCACACACTTTGTTTATTGCTTTAATTTGTTCTGGTTTGTGAATTTCACTCTTCAGTTCTTTCATTTCCTTCATCATACAACGCATTGAGTCCGTTAAAAAGGCTAACTCTGAGGAGTTACCGGATGACGAGGCAGGAGTGACAGGAACATTCACTTTGTTTCGAGAAATAGGAACTTTTGATTTATTTTCACAAATTTCAACCACCTCTCTAGGTCGACGATTCAAGATATTGCCACCAGCGGCTGCGTTAAGTGCATCTTGATCGTTTTGGGTTAACCCATTATAAAACGTATTTATCTGTTGTAACTCCGTAAAATCGTGATGTGGGCATTTTCTTAGGAGATCTTTAAATCTCTCCCATGCCTCTCCGAAATTTTCATCGAAACTTTGACGAAAACCAGCAATTTCATTTTTTAAATTAGTCGTCTTTGATGGAGGGAAGAAATAATTGACAAATTTCTGCACTAGATCTTCCCAAGTTTCAATGGATCGAGGGGGTTCTTTATCCAGCCAGATTCGGGCTGCCCCCTCAAGTGAGAATGGAAATAGCATCAATTTGATCACTGTTTGCGGCACATTTTTGTAATTGATTGTAGAGGTCAGTTTGTTGAACCAACGAATGTGTGCATAAGGATCCTCTCGTTCAAACCCGTGGAATTGGTTGGTAGAAACGAGCTGAATCAAATGTGTTTTCAGTTCAAAATGATCAGAATCGATGGCTGGTAAAACGATGGCATCTCCGTAACCTCGGTGGGTGCACGGAGCATTTCCGCCATTGTGCGATTGTCTGCCATATTATCAGTGGGAACAGTACGAATCTCGGGTTCGACTATTTGGGCAGCACGTCTACGATTACGTCTTCTCGAAATATTTACGAGTTCACGTAAAGGGCTTGATGATGTGGAAGAACGAGTGCGCATGCACTAAGTAAAATATTCCAATTAAAACAAGACAGAAGCAAAACACAAGTAAACTTAAACCAATAATCAACAAGCGTACGGTAGCTCTCTAAAAGATAAACGCACAGAGTGGCGGAGAAGCAAAGGTGGGCAACTTAATGCTCCTTAAAAACCCGCTTCTTTCAGTCCGACAATTTAATGTCAGACTATCCTTAAACCTCCGTTAGAGTTTGTTTATCAATCAAATGTGAGCCGATATTCGCAAGTGATACAAAGGCAAGTTTTAAATCTGATGTTTGGGAACTTATTATGGTCGTACCCCCAGTTAGGTAGTACTCTGTCTTGGTTCTCGATGGTAAATTTTATTATTATTATTTATTATTAACAAAGAAAACGGAAATTATTTTTGGTGTTTTTATATATTTTTTTTATATGATAATAATAATAATATATATAGAAAAGAAAAGAAAAATATTTTTGTATTTTATATTGTTTTTGGGAAATAGGAACTTCTGATAGAAGGATCTCGAATCACTAATCGCTAAAACTTACACAACTGTCGCAGCACACCTCACCGGCAGCGGCGCCAAAATTTGATCCGTCTGAAAACGTATATATAAATATAAACAGTCTCAGAACGAATGCTCGTGTGTAGTGTGAAACCAGGCAAGTGATCACCTGGGTCGTTTCCCAACGAGGTGTGAATGGAAAACTGTGAAAAGCTTTGGATTAGAGTGATTGATGTGATAAGATATTTGATTTTGCTTTTTTAAAAATTCTAAATAACAAATTAAAAACAGATATGCACAAGAAAATTAAACGCGAATTAATTAACCTAAAAACGCGTAACGGAAAAGCTAAAATGGGACAAAAACTGAAATTTATAAAATTTAAAACCTAAAAATGTAAAATTACTTAAAACTTATTTAAAAACTTAAATTATATTTTTTATACTTTTTATTTAATTATTATTAATTATTTATTTATTTAATTACTTATTAAACTATTTAAATTTATAAAAAATACTAAATGAACAAAGAAAATTCTAAAACTTTTTCTAAAAATATTATAAGATGAGAAAAAGCTAAGAAAATTATAAAAATGAAAATTACTTAATTTAAATTTAAAAAGATAAATTCTATTAAATAGAAGCTATCACTATATTTCTATTTTTGATTTTCTTAAAGTTTAAAAATATAATTATATTTTTCCTGGATTAAAATTAACAAAAGAAAATTATGAAAATTGAAATTATATTTTTCTGATTATTATTCTATTTATTATGATTTAATTACTATTATAAACTAATTAAAAAGATTAAAAATATCAAAACTATTCAGAAAATTATGAAAATTTACAGATAAATCTAAAATATTATTAAAAAGCTATGAAAAATAAAATCAAATGTTTAATAAGCCTGGAGAGCTGATTTGGGCAGATAAGCAGTTGAGGAATAAGCCCAAAATAAGCTAAATGAGCTCAAAACTCAACCAATGGCTCAAAACAGGTTAAACAAACTTATGTGAGCTTAAAACAACTTATTTCAAACAGAAAATCCCACAGGTTAAGCAAATGGCCACCTAATCAGTTGAAAAGACTCAACAGAAAATGCAGAAAAAGGCCAACTTGCAGACTGAATTAAGCTAGGTAATAAGCTACTGAGATGGAATATTATGGGGGCAAAACTTAGCCTATACTACTGGGTATCTAAAAAACATAAAAGCCCCATCACAAACTAGCCAATTGAGGTCCAATTGAGAGCTAGATCAGCAGCTAACAGCAATGAGTCTGCTGTTTTGTCTGTTTGTCTGTGCAGATGTGCACAAGGCTAAGCAACCTTAAACCAACTCTTGTGTTCTATCTAAATGACCTCAATGGGACTCAGGAAAGCCACAACTAAGGACCAAAACAGCTTATGGCTGCTTTTGGCTTATTTGGACTTATGAGCTTCTTAAACTTCCACAAATGGCTCAAAATTACTAAACCTCTCAAATGGACTTGAAATGACTCAGGAACAGCTTATTCAACTTATATTATACAAGATTAAAGTTGGCAAGATGGCAAATGAACAGTAGAAGCTGATTTTGGCAGCTTAAATGTTTAAACCAAACACCCCTTAATATGTAACTGTTTTGATTTTTGAACTGAATAAGGTTGACTTAAGCTGAGGTATTGAACAACTTATGATTACTAACTTATATTAAGTATATTTAGCAACTTCTAAAGTATAATTAAGCAGTTTAAATAAGCAATGCCTTATGTGACTTTTTTCTAAGTTTTTTAAGTGAAATTATATAAAAGCTAATTAAAACTGATTAAGACTAATGAAACTGATGTAATATGATCACTAACTACTGATAAGCTGGAAATTAATAGAAATAAGCAATAATAAGCACTACAACAGTAATATTGAAAATAAAACAAAAACTTGAAATATGCTCACAACTGATTTGAGGCTATAGGGATAGAAAGACAAGATCAGAACCAACCTAGCTTGTTCAAACAAGCTAGAAAACCCATAAAATGCCTTCCAACTCAGCTTATTAACCCAGTCAGCTTATTTTTGAGCTTATGTTGACTTTCATTGACCATCTTGGAAAAACTTGTTGAAACTGAATAAAAGCTTGCAAAAAGCTTCTGAGAGCTTTTAAGAGCTTATAAGAGTCCTTAACTGAGCTTGTGGTAACTTATTAACAACTTATTAGCTTAATTCGTATCACAGAAAAACTTGAAATATTGAAGTAACTTAAAATTAACTACAAGTTGTATGTAAATGAGATCAAAGTGACTGAATATAACTTATATTGATTACTGGAAAGGAGAATTACAAGATTACAACTAATTAAATTAAAATACGATTACACTAATTTTTAACTACTACATTTATCTATTACATTGCTTTCTATATATACAATATTGAAATGGGAAAACACTAGTCGACATCCCTTCATCTTTCTGCACCCTTGATTGCTCCTGACATCATCTCAATCGTCCAATTCACTTTTGGCGGGAAAACAGGACATGTGGGAATTTGTCTGTTTTAGCTAGTGGGAGTGGGAGAGAAGCATTTATTGCTTTTGGAGTGTTAGGTAACGTGTATGGAAGAAGGGATGAGGTGGTGAGTGGTTTTGGTGAGGTGGGGGGATGAGTATCTGGTTTTGGGCGCGTATGGTGGTTTAGAAGATGGGTTTGACCAATGGTCAAACTGAGTTGTTAACTCAGTTGGGGATTGGGCCGGGTTATTTAATTGGGCTTTGGACTGGATTGGGTAATGGGATATGTTGGGTTTAGTGGTTTGGATTTTAGGGTTAAGTTTAGTGTTGGATCCGGATTTTGGTTTGGATAAACATAGGGACCAAATTTGTAATTACTGATTTTTGAAGGGCCAAATTTGGCAAGCTTCCAAAGTATTCCATGGGGTATAATTTGCCAAGTATGAATAATGTGAGGATCACAAATGAGATTTTCCAAAATTACACCTCCAGGGACTAAATCTGCCAAACTTGAAACTCCAGGGACCAAACATGTAATTTCACTAAACTTGCCACCCAAGGACCATATTTGCCATAGAATAATAGCACAAGGACCAAAATTTATTTTTCTCAAAGTTTTTAAATCCCAGGGACCATTTTTGTCCATTTTGCAAAGTTCAGGGACTAAACTTGTAATTTTATGAAACTTCACACCAAAGGACTATATATGTTTATTTGTGATTCAAAAGGACCTTTGGTGAATTTTTCAATGTTTTGAATAACCAGGGACTAGGTTTTGACAACTTTTGAAAGTTGAGGGACTGAAACTGCCAATTATGCAAACTTTGTTCGTTTTTTATCTGTTTTTAATTTTTTATTTAGAATTGTTAAAAAAGCAAAATCAAATATCTTATCACATCAATCACTCTAATCCAAAGCTTTTCACAGTTTTCCATTCACACCTCGTTGGGAAACGACCCAGGTGATCACTTGTCTGGTTTCACACTACACACGAGCATTCGTTCTGAGACTGTTTATATTTATATATACGTTTTCAGACGGATCAAGGGTCCTCTAATTGATGTCGGACACACCCACTAACACCATAAAGAGATCTTAAGCTCATTACTACAGTCCCGAAAAACAGAAGATAACCACTTGACTGATGCACCAACTGCTAACCCGCTGACCTGTTGACTCCGAAAATCCTACAGAGAGTTTGCCAAAATACGATAGCAGAGAGGAAAACATATTTCGAGGGCCCCATAGCCATTGTTGACAATCTATCACTTTAAGCTGATACCTGATCACACGACACTCAACATAAAGGTGTTTACTGAAGTCGACTCTTTGTGTGGTCTCGTAACCATTGTTGCCAATCTATATCTTTAATATAATGTAACTTTTAAATCTATATTATTTCACATCTCCTTAAGTTTTGCAAAACAATAAATTCACCCATAACTTATTATGTTCTATATTTCAATGTTTTTCACATCATTTCCCTTACTATTGTTAATTTTAAAAAATATATTATTATTAGCACTATTTATTGAAACTTTCATTTACAATTCCTTTTTTTACAGTACTGCTACAATTGGTATATAAAATCCCAACTATTGCTTAAAAAAAATTATTACTGACATCCAAATAAATGAGAACTTTGTTCTTAGCTAACAAAACCTATAGTTTCAAACTCGCGTTTCATGCAATTTTCATCTACTTTAGTATAAAAATGTAGTACAGTATTGTTTAGACCCGTCGTAGCGTGGAAGGATCTCCTCCACATTCATAAGTCATAACCACAAAATCCATGATTTGTAAATAAAGTGGAAAAGGAATTGTGGTGAGCAACAATTTTTTTTTTTTTTTTTTTAGCAAACAAGTATTTTTTTTGTTTGAAACATGGACGTTAATAGGATTTGTGAACACTAACAATACTTGAAAATAGATCACCAATAAAAACGTGCCACATGTGAGTCTATTACACGAAAGACTGTGAAAGTGAGGTGTGCATGCTGGTTACTGGTTGATCCATCAAGTCATGGTACGATGATGTTGATGTCTTAGTCCACTAGGAGGAAGTGTTAGGAAATATCGAGACAACATTTCCCGGCATGTTATACATACCCTCCCTATAGATATATGTACAAATCAAGGTTGTCAGGATCGGGATCTTACCTAGGATCGTTTTTGGCTTTGCAAGATCAGGATCGTAAGATCGTAGGATCGGATCCTACCTAGGATCGTTTTCGGCTTTTCCTTTACATATGTATACAAACCATTTTTAAAAACCTTCCTCTAAAAAAAAGTCAAAAAAAAAAAAAGGATCGGATCGTTCACGATCCTACGATCCTACGAGCGATCCCACGATCCTGTAACGATCCTACCTGAAAAAAGGGTTACCAACAGGATCGGATCGTTCACGATCCTACGATCCTACGAGCGATCCTACGATCCTGTAACGATCCTACCTGAATTACGATCCTGTAACGATCCTGCTCGTTTTGTGTGTGTAGGATCGTAGGATCGTACGATCCTACGAGCAGGATCGCGATCCTGACAACCTTGGTACAAACCGCGAATAATATGGTACAACCAATCGTAGCTTACAATCATTGAATACCCTCCCTATAAGGGGGGGGGGGGGGGTCTTTATAAACTGCCCCTTCCCGAAAAATAAAATACTACCTAGTACCTATTATATCTGAGCAATGATATATCCTAGTGTTTCTTTTTTCAATGTTACCTATTACTCCCTCCGTCCCAATTTTATTGCCACGTATTCCTTTTTCAGACTTCCCAAAATTATTGTCACATTCCCAAAATAGATAGTGGAGTTTGGTAAAGTTTACTATATTACCCTTGGTTGAAATTAATATTACAAACTTTAAAGAAATGTTAATTAATTGGTTAAGGGTAAACTTGTCATTTGGCAAAAAAGTAAGAGAGAGAAAGTAGTGATAGTGAAATTTTTTTAAAAGAATGTGTTTTTTGTCTGGTGACAATAATTTTAGGACGGAGGGAGTAATTGATATATATGCGGGCCCAAAACCCTTTGTCCCTCTTAATTTATAGACACACAATTGTCTCTCTCTCACAATTAAAAGGCTCATATAGACAATCTAAACTAACCACTTAAAAAAAGTAAACATCTTATTCTCCTACGAATACAATCATGTAACATGTGTAATGCATTAATCTTCATTCTTAATTTAGTTCATTCATCCTCCCACTTATCTTAATCATATGATTAGGAGGATATGTAGGAATAAAAAGTTGGAACAAATATCAGTTTTCCATTATATCTATCTTAGGTTGGTAGTAACGGTAACCAGAGGTGACTGCGTTCATCTTGTCATTTTAGCGTCAACTCAGTTTTCTATTTCCTAGAATACCAGCATGATCAAGTATAAGTTATGATGACCACGTCATCAGTTTTTAATTTTATTTTTATTAAATAATAAAATCAAACTTACATTAATAATTAAAAACATTACATTAATAATTCAAATAAAAATAAAAAACATAATAATAATCTAAATTATATTTGCACTTTATTTTTCACTTCATCTCCAACACCGACTACCATTGTGTTCCGGGTTAAATTGTCATTGGGAGTGTGATAAAACATGAGGTTTTGTCCTTCTTTTTCTCTTGTTTAAATTGAAACATTTGACGTTGCAGCTCAAGTTATTCTCTCTGGTGTGCAAGCCTCCGTTGTTCCAATCCCGATGATGTGCAAGCTTCTGTTTTTCCAATTCCACTTGCTTCCAACGCGACTGATCTTTCATTTCCAATTGCTGCTTCTTCAACTCTAAATAGGAATCCTTGGCTTCTGTCTTTTGACCCCAAAAAACCTGATGTGACGAATTTCCGTTTATTAACCAAATCATCAACAAGAGGTACATCAGATGAAGCAGTCGAAGGAACAAAGGAGGATGATGCTTTCTTCTGAGCTCATTCCTGGCCCATTAGTCAAATTTTCGAACCTCTTCCTCCTTAGAATCTACCGCTTCTTCGTTGAGATTCGAACCACCATGTACTGAGTTTGATGTGGCGTGTGATTTGGATTTCGACGTCTTTGATTTTTTGAGTGTCTTGCCTTTGGATTTGTAAATTTTTGGCATATCAATCTCTCTCCAATTTTTATGTTCCCTCAAAAGCTTCCATGGCTCGATCAGTGTGAAGGCATGATTGTACGTCGCTTGATATTCTTTACACGCTTGATCGAACACAAGTTGGTCATCTGCGCCACTCTGATGCCTCCGTTTCACACTAACGTAAATCGCGCAAAATTGACTAACTGTAGGACGAAGCCTATTTTTCCATTTGGAGTTGAGAGAATCGTATCCTCTTTTCGATTCCCCCATTTCCTTATCAAAGTAACCAAGTACTTCAGTCCAAAACCCAGCAGGCTTTTGAGCATTCCCTTTCCTGCTATTCTTGGACCGGTTTATCCAAGCTTTGCACAACGCTGGCTCTTCTTTTTTGCACAACGCTAGCTCTTCCAATGGGGTCCATAGTTCAGCCGCAGGAGTCACCTTGGATTTTTTACGTCCTTTTGTAGTTTTCTTAGCTTTGACGGGCGCCACCTCTTCGAAAGGAGACTCGTGTTCAACGGGTTTGGGTGGACCAACCGAACCTTGAGCCGTGGAATAATCTTGACTACCAAAAAACGGATCCATATCTACATCAAGATTAATAAGGTTAACCTGAGAATACGTTGAGAAGTTTGAGCTTGGTCCATCGGTTGGTTAAACGCCAGTGGTGAATCGTGTAACATTTGTGGACGATAATATTGAGATTGTTGTTATTGTTGGTACATCGCTTGGTTTTACGGAGGTTGGAACGGATTATTTTGATAATAAGGTTGTGGTTGTTGATATTGTAATTGGTATACGAAACTTGCAGGGTTAAAATTAATGGGTGGTGAGTGACCGGTTAATTGAAAATTTAAATCCGATGTTGGAAAGTTCGGAGCGTTTTATTGCCGTCGTGTTTTTGGTGTTTTGGTTTTGAGAGTTTTTTTTGACATTTTTTTTGAGTTGGATTAATAATAGAGTATATAAGTTGAAGAAAATGAGAAGTGCATTTAAAAAATAAAAGTGGTGTGGTATTTATAGGAGAAGTGGCGTGGTATTATTTTATTTTTTAAAGAAAAAAAGGTGTTTCTTAAACAAACACCCCAATGTTCACAAATAGAGCCGTTGGCGCCTTTTTTTTTTTTTTTTTTTTTTTTTTTTTTTTTTTTTTTTTTTTTTTTACCACTCGGTCGCCTACCCGACCAACTCTTCAATTTTTAAGATGGGGAACGCGTTCCTTGGACCATGCGTAGGGGGGACGCGTTTGAGGAGTCGACCGACCAGAAGGACGACCTCCCATTACAACCGGTCTTATACAAAATTCATTGCGATATGACTTTTCTTTCATGAAGATTATATAGGTTAGGTTTTTTTTTTTTTTTTTTTTTTTTTTTTTTTTTTTTTTTTTTAAATCAAGAACCTAAATAAACCCACAATTATAAAAATCAAGATTTTGAAAATAAAAAAGCAATCATGTAAAGATCATGCCAAATTGCCGACACGTATTTTAGTTTATAAAGAGAAAGTCATGCATCTAATAATTACTCTCCCCGTATCAAAATTATAATCCATATTTTTCTTTCGGGATTTCTCAGAATAATTGTTCACTTTCCATTTTTAGTAACAAAAAGGAAATTTTGTTAGGAAATATTCTATTTGTGTAGTTAAAAATTGTAATGGCATCACTTTTATTAAACTTTGTGTTTTTTGTCTACTGACAATAATTTTGAGACGGACGGAGTATATCAAAACTCCGTCTAACACAATTGTGCTAGTTCACGAAATCAATATAGACAAATCAAAACAGAAAACCCCAAACACCCTTTATACAGACCCATTAAAACACATATTTTGAATCTAAAAACATTTACTATGAGAAGTTTATGAAAAGGGTGGTGATTTGCACACTTTTTAAATTAATTGACACACTTTAATTTAAAGTGTATTGACATTTATACCTTTACAGGGAAGAAAATAAGTAAAAGTAATGTGAAAGTATAAATCTCAAGACTATTTAGAGTGTGCCTATCAATTAAAGGAGTATGCAAATCACCTCCCTTATGAAAAGATTTAAAAAACTTGAAAAAGTTTATATTCTCTTTATTATAGTAATTTTCATTTCATATATATGTGGCATGAAAATGTGTTAGTTCTTGAATATCTTCATAAGCTAAACACAAGTAATGCATGTGTAATTTAGAATATTTATAAAGTTGTAACATATTTTAACAATAGGGAAAATAAATTTATAAAATCAAAAGGCCTATAAATTAATGATATATGATGATAGGAATCACTTATAAAGCTTCATAATATGTAACCATTGTAGATGCTTTGGGTTTGTGAAATTCGGGATAAGAAGATGTTGAGATTATTAAAACTGAAAAAGGGAGTTTAGGTGTAAATTGAAATTAATCAATTTGATTCTTAGTTATTCCTACTTTAATAAAAAGGGTATGTGAATTTAAAATTTAATTGAATAAGCTGTTAGATTTATTAAAAGTGATTAAAACTAAAAAAAGAGTTTTAAAATTGTTGTTTTATAAACCCAATACATATGTAAGGTGGTGTTTGTTTATCAAAAATAACATTTTAACAGCCTCTTGATCTGACTCATTCAGACGTGTTAATAAATTTGGCCCAATAAGTGCGTTATTTTTTTCCTCGTTTAGACTGAGGTCAGAGGCTTAAACCTCTTAACCAACTAGATGTGAAGTGAGTGTTTTAATGCCTCTTAATATCTCCTCATTATTTACTCTTTTTTGTTTTCTTTTTCTTTAGATTTTTTTATTTTTATTTGGTGCGATATTTTTTCTCGACTTTTCTTTTATTATTGATAGTACGTTAAAGAGAATTATTTTTTTCTTTTTGCTAAACAAGTAATGTTCAAAATAATAATGATGTTGATCCTCAAACACTTGACAGGTTTTCAAACAATAGTGATATATAACTAGTTTGTGAAATTAAATTGTGACACGTGTAATTTGAATATTGGCTTAAATTATTTCATTAAAAAACATACTAATTGTTAATTGACAATTTTAAGTATACTATCAAATGTTTTTTTTTTTTTTTTTTTTTTTTTTTTTTTTTTTTTTTTATTATTATTTTTTTGTTTTTTTATTTTCATTCTAATCTTATGATTGTAAAGTAAATGATAGTGATAATTTGTATAATGATGATAATATTCAACTACATACGAGTACAACAATATATGAATACTTTACGAGATTATGCGACACAATGTCCTTAAATGTTTTGTTAAGACATTTTTTCCCACGTTGCTAAACTATGTTAATTTATGACTCAAATGCTCAATATAATATTTAAACTCGTTTATGTTTGTAAGAATAAAACTGATTTATACTAATATCATTCAGACATTTTAAAGTAAAAATCAAACAATATTATTTGATTCTGATTCAGACATTTACGCCTCAGATTTAAACTCAGATGTGCGATCAGATTTACGGTTTATTGTTGTAATAGTTGTGTAATTTTGTGTTTTTGTTTGACTTATCTAAATATAGTGGTTTATCAGCTTTAGAGCTTAGGAAATGAAGAAGAAAAACAAGAAAATGATTGTTATTACGAGGATTTATGGTTTTAAATCTTAGAAGATGATGATGGTTATGGGGATTTGTGAGTTTTAAATAATTAAATATAATCATGATTTATAATGTATTTTGTGATTGAGGGATTTCGGGTGGTGGTGGTGGTGGTGGTGGGGTGTGTGTGTGTGGGTGGGTGGGTGTGTGTTAGAATATTTAGAATTAATCATAAGATGATTTTATTTTGGGTGTAAAAGTTTATAAAACCTGGGTTTATATTTTTTATTTTCCAGTTATATAATAAAAACAAAATTATGAAATAAAAATAATTATAAATTAAAAAATTCAAAAGGATATTACAACCATTTTAAGAAGTATAGATAACCAATCCTTTCAAAAAATGTATATACAAATAAGAATTGATAGAGATTGAAAAGGGAAAGAGTCAATGATACATACCAAGATGGTACAGTATTGAAGCTTTTTTACTTGTAACAAGTAACCATCTAATCATGATAATTAGTTGTTAGTAAGATGGTAAACTCACATATCAGGATGTCCAATGAACAATATGATGATCTAGGCAAAGTGATATTCTTAAAACTTTTATAGTAATGAATTTAACTGTACGGATTCTTAAAAGGACTATGCAACAATTATATAATATTTTTAATTTGTTATTTACATTCATATCACAGGTTTACCAAAATAAGATAAAACTAGGGCTTTATTTTGTGATTTTTTCTTTTTTATTAGAAAAACACATTTGTGTTGCCTTGGCTTGACTTTTTATGTGCCTTTCCTTCTTTGTTTGCCATAGAGACAAAGGGAATACAAGATAGAGGATGAATAAGGAAACCAAACTTAATTTGTGGTCTTAAAATAAAGAACAACTTACATCATCAATCCAAATTTAGATCCTTCATGTCTCTATTTTTACCTATATATTTTCATCCAAAATCATCCACCCTTACATTATTATTTCATCTCCAAAAGATGCTATTTTCACTCTTTCTCTAGCTAGGGTTTCACTTTTTCTTGCATATATGCTTCACTAGATTTGCTGAAAATTTTAAAGGGTTTTTGTGTTAGCAACTTCTTTGCACAAATCTTGAACTCAAGCTTCGTAAACCTTATATTAGAGGCTTTTGTTGGGTCTTCTTCTAGGTTTAAAGATCAAATTTATTGGTGTGAGGAAAGGTTGAATTTTAAAGGGTTTTTGTGTTAGCAACTTCTTTGCACCATTTGCGGTACTTTTTAGCTTTCAAGATTGATTTACTTTGTCTTTTTTGTGCATGTGTGTGTTTTGTGCAGGAAATGGTGAGAGGAAAGGTTGAATTAAAGAGAATAGAGAACACAACAAGCAGGCAAGTGACTTTCAGTAAGAGGAGAAATGGGCTTCTGAAGAAGGCTTATGAACTTTCAGTTCTTTGTGATGCTGAAGTTGCTTTGATGATTTTCTCTCAAAAGGGAAAACTTTATGAATTTTCAAGCTCCAAGTACGTTGTTCACTCTCTAGATCTAAATATCGTAATAGACAAGAGAAGTTGTTTCATATCTTTACAAATTTGTTTATAAAGTTTACATGAGTTGTGTGATCAATAGCTTTACAAAATTGTCTATTAACTTAATTTATAGATTAAAACTACATTTTATCTAACCGATTCACAAAAAATAATATAATGACTAAATTCACACACTTAATTCACGGTGTAACTAATATTCATCTTATAATTACATGATCCTAAGCCTAGGTGCCTATATGTATGTGTTTATCTAACAATTGAGATGAATTTGTTAGTGCTTAATTGTCAAAATTTATTTGTTAGGCCTCTTTCAAAAAAAAAAAAAAAAAAAAAAATTTATGGTTAGTATGATATTTAAGTTCCTGAGATTCCAGACAGAGATGAGATATATATGAACAACTCCCATGATTATTTTTAAATATGTCGATAGTACAACTATCGAACTATGCGAAAATGTACACATAGTAGTTCAATTTTAGTTGCAGGCTCCAATTGTAGTTCAATTTTTCTGGTTAACTTGCAAGCTGTGATTTAGTTGTAAAGTTTCACTTGTCAGACTACCTAATCCATCTTCAGTACCTTCTTGCTTTAATGGGGCTTATCACTAGTTTATAGTCAACTTCATTGAGCTCGTTCAGTATTGTGTACACTCGTGGACCCATGGAAAACTCCTATGATCTCACAAAACTTATATTAAATCACATGAAAATACGATTATACCGATTTTTAACCATAGGGATTCAAAATTACGTTTAGTTTGGTGTGATTGGTATTACACATAAACCATAGGAATTCAAAATTACAATTAGTTTGGTAAACAAAATCATTGATCCATGTTCTGTTTGTAACATTCCTATGTAATATTTTTTTAGTGGTTCTAGTTTCATTTTCATATATTTTTGAAAGACGGATTTTATTAAAAACTAGCAAGAAACTTGAACCAAAACAAAGAAGTTAAATTACAAGAATCGATTGGATTACCATTCCAATCCATCCAAGATGGACGAAATAATTTACTCCGATATTATATCCAAGAACGAGACAAAAAAAGTTATATCATCGCCCAGGGTACTAGTTTCAAGTAGAATAATTAATAAATGCATTGCCGTTAAAGAAAACAGATTTTAGTCATGTGATTTAAGCCTAATCAAATGTGATTTAGCTGGTCTCAAATTATTTAGTGGTCTTAGTTAGAGCTCCAACTTATGATATATGAAGTTATATCTCTTCCATTATGCATACACCGTAATTACAATAAATTTAGTACATACCCTTCAATATATCTAAATTAACCAAAGATACACATTGGAGATGCAAATTTTAAATACTATATATGAATCATCATGTTCTAACCAAGGCTGTTAAGATCGAGATCATACTATGGGTCGTTTTTGCTTTTGCAAATCAGAATTGTAAGATCGGATCTAGATCATAAGATCCTACTTAAATGTTCAAAGGTCTTATATGTATAGTAATTCGTATTAAAAAAAGATTACATAACAAATTTTTGAAGAAAGAAGAGTTCTCAAAGTTATAATAATATGAAAATGCAACGTGTGACTGTTTAAAATTCTAAAATATCGATATATGACGCTGAATATTTCAATCTTATAATCTATATATTTTACTCTTATAAAACGTTCATAATTATCCACGTTTGCGTTATTGTCTTACGTTAACAAAATTTATTAATTTATAGTTTATTGGTGAGTTAATTCAAGGAAATTGGAATCGAATTGGATTGAAATCTTACGATCATATGGTAAGATCAGGACTCTACTTAAGATCTTATACCTTTTAAGATCCTATGAAGATTCGACTCGTTTTCGCTTTGCAGGATCGTAAAATTGGAAGATCTTAACAACTATGGCTCTAACTATTCATATTTATAGGACAATAATGTATACATGGCTAATTTGATATATATGTTACTTTTGCAGTTAAAAAAAATGCTAACTATTCATATTTATAGGACAATAATGTATACATGGCTAATTTGATATATATGTTACTTTTGCAGTTAAAAAAAATGCTATCTAATTATAAGACACATCAACGTAACTAATGTTTTGTAAAGAGGCAAATCATGATTGTCAGACTAAAGAATCTTAAACTATAAGCTCTCGTATGTTTTGCTATTTGGTTGAAAGGAACCCAATCTGTTAAAATCTTTGTGTTTGTGTTCAACTGCGTGGTCAATTGTGACCCTCTTATTTAATAAGATATAAAAACAATTGCAACATTTTTAAGTGTTTTTTGGGGTCGTTGGATGTTTTTTTGAGCAAAGGGTAATTGGATGTTGGGTTGGCCTTCTAATCAAATTTTAGGTGTTATTTTGTCCTAGTTTAGGAGTCCGCATTTGTGGCCGGTGTTGTTGATCAGAAAAGGTGTCCTTTCCTAGGTCTTGCCTTGTCATGTCGGTCCATCAGTAGTTTCTTGTAATAGATGTGATTTAGTTATTTACAATACATTTTTGGTTCAAGTTATTTGCAATACATTTTAGTTATGAGAAAACTCCCTATATAGACCGAACCTTGATCCACTTTCTAGACAAAAAAATAAAATAAAAAGAATAAAATCATTCACCAAAATAGACCGGTGCGACTAACCGATTATATGATTCCATTAATACACCTTAAATCTTGTTCATATATTGTGAAATTTGATCCAAACCGGATCAATTCTTTCAAGTTTCAAGGTATAATCTTTAACAGTAAATAATGAACCTATTTCTAATTTTCTATTGTGAGATTTCAGTATGCAGAAGACAATAGAGAAATATCGTGAACATGTTAAGAAAGATGAAAATTGCAATCCTGAAATGGAAGTAAACACTCAGGTCAAGATTTTAAACATTATAGTTTCATAACCAAACAAAATATATCTTATACTAGAACGCAGTAACCAAGTCACATGTTTTTGCAGCAACTGAAGGACAAAGCCGCGATAATTAAACAAAAGATAGAGCAACTTGAAGCTTCACAACGGTTCTTTCTTAGACATGACTTCCCTTTGCGACCAATTGTCTTGCTTTTTACCCTTTCCTTGGAGTACTTCTGTTCAAATTACAATTGGATTTTATGCATGGCCAGGAAGTTTCTTGGACAAGATTTAGTATCATGTTCACTTGGCGAACTAAATGAGCTTGACAGTAAGCTGGAACATGCATTAAGAACCATTAGAGCAAGAAAGGTACACAAACAGATATTACATAAAGTTAGTATGTTCAGTGTAGTACGATCTAAGAGTTTCGATTTCATTAGCCAAGTCTTTTGTTGATTTCAGGCTCAGTTATTCAAAGAACAAATTGATAAGCTGAAAGCTAAGGTTTGCATTCTCCTATTTTTTTAGAAATCGATATGTCTCTTCCTTTTAAACCATTTTACTGTTCAGGAAAGGTATCTTTTGGAGGAAAATGCAAGATTATGCCAAGAAAACAAAAGTTTAAGCCAAAAGGTACATCTTAATTCCTGTAAAAACACAAAAAAAAAAATATATATTTTCTCTTTATTACGATAAAGAAAAGGAAAGAATAATTACTATTTGAATTATATCAGCGAGTTGTGAATCCAACCCAACAGCACTCAATGAAGCAAAAAGATGTGGTTATATGCAGCCATGCAAGTAGCCAGTTTTCGGACGTGGAAACAGAACTGTTTGTTGGCCTACGCCTCTATCAAAATGCTTGAGAGTTATAGTTCCAAAGTTTTGCTAAGTTTGATCAATATACCTACTGAAACTTTATTTGTATTCTATATAAAGGAGAAACCAGCAAGCATATAGCAACAATATAAAGATGCCAAATTGTTCATGTATAGAATAAAAAGGTTATTACCAAATGATGTGGGATTAGTAATAACTAGAAAGTTTTTTGCGTGTGGCTATCAGTTGCGGACATACTTAAGGCGTGCATACCTTTCGAAAAGCATCCCTACTGTAAATTTTGTTTTTTTAATGAAATGTTGATAGTTTGGTACTATATATATGATCAATTTTTGCGTCCGCCACTTGTGGCTATTTTCCTAGGATTAACACGTTCGTGTATATGGAAGTATGTTTTTATTTTAAATCATATTTTTATCTTAAAATTTCTTGAAACTTATTAAAGATAGTTCTTTCGCGGAAGCACTACTACAATTTTGCTTTCTGCTACCACATATGTGGTCTCCAAATGGCCAAAATGTGGTCGCAAAGTCACTTAGCGACTACATGTGGTCGCAAGATGATGGACGCAACCATCTCGTCGCTATGTTTCATTGCGTCCACAAAAACAATGCATCTAGCGACTACCTGTGGGCCCTAGAGATATTAAACCCAATTTTTAGTCAGCTGGTCAAAACAACGTGGCGACCACATATGTGGTCGCAATGTATATATTATAAATTGAATAATAAAAATTATCGAGATACATTTTATTTAAATACAAAAAATAATAATACTCATAATTATCTAGCGACTACATATGTGGTCGCAAGGTATTTATATCTTCTTTTTGTTTTGCAATTAATCAACGAAATAATCATTTTTATAATTAAGTTGCGACCACAAATGTGGTCGCCAAGTGTGTCTGTATGCCAAAAAAAAGAAGCAGCAGCAGCTGCTGCATTTCTAGATTTTTTCTGAAACTTTTTCCGGAAAAAATATACCAAAGCAGAACCTGTATATGACCCAAAACCATGTACAAAAGTGTTCAACTTCATCCATCCATTTATTCATTCCAAAAAAATAAAACGAAGTCATAATATCCGCAAATAACGATCCAAATTAAGGAATTACTAATAACATAACGATATCAATACAAATAACATACTAAAATCCCTATTCGTCATCATAATCATCTTGACTAAGCCTAAACGAGCTCCCACAACAAATCGTTATACAATTTTACCAAACAACCTAAATTGCTTTTAAGCACATATGACACATGAAATGCTTTATCTTATCTAGTTGCACACCAAATCAATCATTTACTAACCACAATACATATGTAGAAACATTTAACCAACGGTATAAAAAGCACTTGTTTTATACTAACCAAACGCATATCCCGGCTGTCCCGGGCAGTTCACGGCTGAAAGAGAGAAGAAAAAGTGATGTTGCGGTTGTTCGACTGCCGTGCTGCTGCGGTGGTCGGTGGTCCGGCAGTTATGCTAACCAAACACAAACAAAATAAAATTAAACAACCAAAATTAACAAAACAAATCAACAAATAAATATTAAAAAAGACACATGCCTTTAAACAAAATTTAACAAAACTAAAAAAAAGGTTGCCCAGTGGTGCGTGTGTGCATTGTCTTCGGGTGTTGGGTAAGTGGTGATGTTGAAGGTGGTGGTAAAATAGGTTTTGGTGGTGTTGATTTGTGGTTTTGGTGCTTTTTTTTAGGGTTTTCGCAGGTTGTTCGAGTGAGAAAGAGATGGGTTTTGTGATAGAGACTTAGCATAATTGTTGAGGTGGGTGAGTAGATATGTGAAAGGTTGTGACCACATAAGTGGTCGCTATGTTATTTTGTTATATTTTTTTAATTTATTCTGTTTAATAAACTGATTACAGAGGGGTGAAATTTGTCGTCTAGCAATCTTCAGACCACATATGTGGTCTCTAACTTTTTTGAAATTTTTGAAATTTTTTGTGAAAAATGTTGGCGGTATACAGAAAAAAATGGAGGGCGCCATAACTTTTGGTGAAATTTTTGTGTGCCACTTTTAGCGACCACATATGTGGTCTCTAAGTTATTTTTCTTTTTTCTTTTTAAAAAATAACGTGTTTAATTAATAAATAATTAGCGTTTAGGATTCGGTTATATATATGTATGGATATTAAACGGGGGAGTCGATATGATATCGTTATACATGAGATGTTAAACGGACAAATTGATATTATATGTTATACATAAGATGTTAAATGAACGAGTCGATATGATATCGTTATACATGAGATGTTAAACGGATGATGAGTCGATATGATATCGCTATACATGAGATGCTAAACAGATGACGAGTTGATACGATATCGTTATATATGAGATGCCAAACGGACGATTTGATATGATATCTGTAGGTACCCTATAATGATTGACTTACTACTGGTGGTGGTGGTGGTGTCGTGTGGTTGATAGGAGAGAAAAAGAGAAAATGGGGTTCCTAACCGTAGAATGACCATCACTTCTATTGATGCTAACAATCTCCCCTTAAGGGATGTCATTCTTCAACTACTTTGATGTGATTTGGTCTGCTTTCATCTTGTTCTTTGAACCTTGATTGTGGAATTAGATTAGTCTTGATTCTTTGTTTCTTCATGCTTTGTAATCTTGTGGTATAAATATTTTGTCTTTTCTTGCCTTTGATCAACATATTCAACTTGTCTTTGTTGTGTCCTCTCCATCATACTCATACGTCTTGTAAGACTTTGATCTTGAGAGTGTGAAAACGTTAGGCCAATCGATCATTGTAGATCTTTTATTAAAGAATTGATCCACTATAATTGTTCTATTGATGAATGATCTGATTCCATTCACCTTGGTCGGACACATCAGTCATCATAATCCGGTAAAGGACAGTTATCAATACATTGGATAAATCCAAGTAAAGACCTATGTATCCAGGAATTGATTCGTGAAAGGAATCGATTCGTGAAAGAAATCTCCTTAGCATGATTTCTAGCACTTACAAGTTTGGATATTGAGAGTGTGAAAACGTAGGGGGGGGGGGGGGGGTGAATACGTTACCGTTTTAAATTCTTAAAACTTGTTGTATCAAATATCTAATTAAGCTTGTTGTAATATGAAAGATGCCAATTATAGTTTATGACTAGCATATATAAAAACAAGTTGTCACACAAGTATAACCATTAAGTCACAACATAAGCAATAATTTAATGCAAGTATAAAAGTAAAGCAGTATGTAAAAGAAAGCGCAAACCGAACACGATGATTTATAGTGGTTCGGTCACGGAGCTCCTCTCCGCCCTACTCCACTCCCCGAGTACCCAACTCGAGAGTTACTTCACTAGATCAACAAGCTCCCTTCTCGGAGGAGAAAACCTTACAAATGTCGCGTACACTTTTTCCGGTACAAAGCTAAATACCGGGTTCTAGTTCGAGGTACACTTGATGCGTGGGCATGCCAAATTCACATGATATTCAATATTGGATAAATTGAATATAGGACTTATCCCGACCACATGATTGTACTTTATGGATCTTTGTCATCAAGTAAATCATGAATATTTACTATCCGGTAATTCTTTATACATGTTAAATAATAGATCCTACTTCCGCTATGCGTACTTGATGTGTTTATTTATTTAGATGCGTGTCATGCTATTTAAATTCCAATAACACTTTCATCCTCACACACACACACACACACACACATACACACGCACACACGCTGTTATTATGCAAATGGTGCCATATGAAGCTTTTGCGTGTACTTGTGAAGGAGGAAATGTAGTTCTGCGAGAATCACATCAACCTCAAAGCCGTGGTGGACTATATTATGCATGTCCTATTTCAAAGGTGAACAATTACAGGTTTATTATTTGTGCAATATATAAATAACTTGGTTGTTAAAAAATAATTTTACTTACTCTTTAACAGCCAACACGAGAATATGGATGTAGATTCTTTTTATGAAAGGATGACCGACTCCGTCTATTGGGTTCTCATGGACCTTCAACGTATGTTTTAGTTATTTGGTGTAGTTTAAGAGCGTTCAATTTTGACCACTTTCAAGTTAATTTGATCACGGGTAATTTCGCTAAAAATTTTACACTTTAAAATATTTTGTATTTAATATTTTTTTAAATAAATAAAAAAATACTTAAACATAAAAAAATTAATTTAGTTGTTAAATTAACTGGCGACCAAATATGTGGTCGCTAAGTAATTAAACCTTTAAAATATTTTGTATTTAATCTTTCTTATTATTTAAAAAAATGTAAAAATTAATTATTTAGCGACCACATATGTGGTCGCGAAGTAATTTACGCATTGAGCTTTATTTATCTATATTTTTTTTGTTTTTTTAATAATTAAAAGTATTTAATAGAAAATTAAATGATTTTTAATAATTATGTTAAAGTAGCGACCATAATTGTGGTCACGAAGTATTTTACATTTTAGAAATCCATTTATCTGAATTTTATTTGATTTATTTTTAACAAATAAAAATGAAAAACATGTAGCGACCACATTTGTGGTCGCCAAGTCTGTGACTGCTAGATCTTTAGTTTGACGAAAAACTGCGTTGAAAATGTGGGCCCTATGCCTTATTTAGCGACCACATTTGTGGTCGCCAAAAAATTCCGACGCAGAAGGTTGAAATTGTAGTAGTGAAGTAGCATAGAAAACAACAAAATTGCTTGGATTGCACAAAAACTGCTAAGCAGGTTAGGCATTGAGAGTCTTTTAACCATAAACCGTACATCCTACAATACGCTTGCAAAATGGTAAATGAATTTAGGGTGAAACCAAATGTTTTGTGTTGCATAACCAGCTATACATGGTAAAGATGCGGCGGTGAAGGACCGATCACTAAACCTGTTCATTTCGTTAAAAGTAAGAAGATTTATAACAAAGATATTTTGGAAAATAGTTTACTTCAGAAAAATCGGATTTTTGACAACATTTTACACTACGAAGTAAAAATTCATTTTGTTCACGGAATGACGTAACTTTTATAGGAGTAGGGAGGGCCATTCCAAATTTATATGTCCTTAACGTAGTTTGTTTAATGAACCAGTGATAAGAGTTTGTTTAACCCCCCCCCCCCCCTCTTCCGTCTGTCATTTGTCCGCCTCAAAGATCATGGATTATCCGGTAATGGCCATTACATCGTCCATGCATAACGAAGGGTCCATGGAGGAATGTAGTAAATTTAAAAAATAAATTCAGCAAATACAAAGCCGTCCCGTAAATTTGAGAGGCTGTGTGCGATAATTTAAAACAACGCTCCTTAAAAATGAATGATCTATATATGTGATAAAAAATAATAATAGTGATAATTAATTAAAAAAAATGAAAAAAAAAGAAAAAAAAGAAAGAACAACGTTTCTTAGGGTGATGGCAACGTACGAGTGATAGCACTAGACGGGATCCATCTCGCACTAGACCACCGCCGCCTTGAATACAAGATGGGATGCGGGGTGAGTTTTGCGTGATCACATCACGCACGAGAAGAGGCAAAAAAACGAACGTTGGCAATTAAATTTTCGACCGTTTGAGCCAAACGGCTCTTTTTTTAGTTATATATTGGATAGTTTTTTGAAGGCAAACATACACAACCAAAAAAAAGTATACCGAGAGCCTCAAAACAAATACCAACTCATTTAAAAAAAAAAAATCACTCTTTTATACGCAACTCAAAAAAAAGAAATTCAATCATATGGAGCATAAAAGAATTGGTTCGACTATATTGTTAGATGAGCCGTTTGAGTGGTCTAACGATAGTAGTCTCGAGGTTTTTATGAACGCGATTGAGGAAGATGAGGAAGATGATATGGCAAAGTCGACACGAAAGGTAGTAAACCGCAATCGGGTCAAAGCTTCAGAAAGATTGCATCGTGATTATTTTTGTGACGATCCGAAATTCGACGAAGCATTTTTTCAAGATAGGTATCGTATGCCTAAACTTTTATTTTTAAAAATCACACATGATGTTGAGTCTAGATACGAGTATTTTCAAGAAACTTATGATGCTAGATTGAGAAAAAGTTTCACACCCATACAAAAATGTACGTCTGCCATTAAACAACTCGCAACCGGTAATCCACCGAATGAGTTTGATGAATATTTAGAAATGTCACAAAGAACGTCACGTGAATGCCTTCAATATTTTTGTGCCGCTATTGTTGAGTTATACGGTCGAGATTTCCTACGTAGGCCAACAAGCCATGATGTTGCACGTTTGTACGAAGCACACGAAGAGAGACATCACATTACCGGTATGATCGGTAGCCTAGATTGCACACATTTCGTTTGGAGGAATTGTCCAAACGAATTGAGGGGTCAATATAAAAGGGGTGATCATCAGTACCCCACGATTATGATGGAGGCAGTGGCGTCCCAAGATTTGTGGATATGGCACTCGTTCTTTGGACCGCCGGGTTCAAACAATGATATTAATGTTGTGATGCAATCTCGGCTATTCCTCACCGAGCGTAATGGTACGGCACCTAAGTGCCCATTTGTTGTGAACGGCCGTACGTACAAGCGTGGCTACTATCTAACCGATCGCATATATCCTACATGGTCTACTTTTGTTAAAGCGTTCAAATATCCGACCGACCCGAAAGAAAAAAATTCAAGAAAGTACAAGAGCCGGCTCGAAAGGATCTTGAACGGGCATTTGGTGTTCTCAAGGCTAAATGGGGTATACTGAATCGACCCTTACGGCCACGCACACTAGACAGAATTAGAAACCTAGTGTATGTGTGTGTGATATTGCACAACATGATTATACGTGACGTCGGTAACGCAATCTCGCCAGTTCATATTCGGGATCCTCCGATCCAACCGGTGTTAGACGAAGCAGCCTTAGACGAGATACGACACGAGGAAACACATTTTCGCCTCCGATTTGATCTTATTGAGCATATTCACGCTCAACACTTACCATACTTCGAGGTGGACGATGAAGACGATGAAATTTAGTTTTTTAGTTTTTTAGTATTATGAAATTTAGTTTTTTAGTATTATGTAATGTTATTTTAGTAATATTATGTAATGTTTTTTAATTTTAATGGAATTTTAGTTTTGTTTAAAAAAAAATGAAGTGAGTGATCGGATGTAGTGAGTGATGGTGTTGCCTACAAAAATATGGGTGAGTGATGGAAAATGATGTGGCATAAGGGGATTGGTTGGGAGTGAGTGATGGGATTTTGGGTGAGAGATGGGTTTCCATCACCCTTAAACACGTCAAAAGTTTATCAAATCAATATAAAATCTTCTTAACAATCTTATATACTTAAAGATTCACTTTATAAATTTAATGTGCAAGAGGAATTGTGCACAAAAGGATGTACAGTACAACATGTTTAAAGCAATCTCTAAATTTAATGTGCGAGAGAAAATGTGCACAAAAGGATGGACGGTACAACATGTTTCATGTTATCTCTAAAAGGTATATCAAATCAAATATCAAATACATTCACGGTTCAATTCAATGCTTTAAAAGAGGGGTTACCGAAGACAAAAAGGTTGCATAATTAAAACTCAAAGAATACGAACCAAAAAGGCCAAGAATGCAGAAATTAATATAAACCATTAGCAAATAAATGATATCTTTTCATTTGCTTGCAAATAATCTTTTCTGTTGTTTTTTGTAGATTATAAATAGCCAACTATCACTATCTTCACCACATCATTTTTTTTTCGATCTTCACCACCATAAAACCATCAATAACCCATTAAAAAACACGTGTGGAATTCATACCACATCTATGTATTTTAAATTTTGTAATGATTTCAATTTTTGCATTGCATATTTAGTGTATACTTCACTTTGTTGGTGCAGGTTGTTCATCTATGTGGTGTTTATGCTTGAAGGGAAGCTGCATATGGAAATATAGAATTTCGACATGGCATTGTTATATATTGAAGGTCTTCCATGGGTAAGATAATCGTTACAACATCTTGGATATTAAACCCTACAAGCATGTGTATTTAAATACTAAATTTTATCATAAAGAATACATATTACAACTTTGGAAGCATGTAAAAGTAAAATGTATAAAAGTCTCTTTGGTGGTGAAATTTAAATTATTTTGTTTTAGTGGTGGTGGATGTTTAATGTCGTCTTTCTATTGAGCAGGATGCTAAATCAAATGCCTCACTTTTGTTTCGGCACTTCTCATCATTCGAGAAGAAGTTAGGAAGTCAAGATATAAAGGCTATGAAAGTTAAAGAACAAGACTCTTCAATATCAATGCATCGTGTACTTGCTCATCATAATAATAATACAAATTCTCAAATACATTGATTTACGAGGTTGCATGCATTGAGTATCGACTTTGGGCGACTTTCAATCTCTTTTGCCCGTTAGACCGTTTGACTCTTTTGTTTAACTTATGCATTAAGCACGTTTGAGATAATTGCAACTCAAATGAACTCATAAATAACTGAAAGGGAGTAAATGTGCAACATCCTTTTGCATTTAATTTTTAACGCTATTGTTTAAATTATGCATAAAATAATTGTATCATATGAAAAGATTATGATTTACAACATGCATGCACGTCATGGATGGACCGGGTATTTTTTAATATGTGTAGGTATACTACAACACTTAATGCCATCATCAAAAATTCATGGCAAGATAAAATTTAATTATGAATTACAATTTGTGCAACGCACGGGTTCACCATGCCTCGTGTATGCATATGTTTTACTTTTTCAAATGTATGTTGGAGTATTTTTAACAAAGATATTATATCTCTATACTAAAACCCGTGTACTATTCACCATAGAGTGCCAAGTAGGTCACTGTAGCAATGAGTCTATAGCGATTATGTGAGTATGCAAACAGTAAAACGAACAGTAACTTATTATTATACTAGGTTATTAACCCGTGAAATTTACGGGAGTAAATTTAAAACCGTTGAATATATTTTATATAAAAGATCGATTTGTGATATTATATGAATAAATGATATGTTAGATATATGAATAGAAAACACTAATGCTATATTATAATACAAATAATTTTTTAAACACTATAAAAGGCATTTAATTTTTGTTTGTATGTAATATTAATGCTACATTATGATACAAATAAATAAACAAATAAATAAAAACCGTATCATAAAAAATAAACGATATATCAAGACTTATTAGTTAACATATATCCCCCAATGTTTCATATTCTTTCATAAGCTATTTGTGTTATAATATTAATGATACATTATGATACAAATAAATAACAAAACCTATTGTGACAAATCGTAATTTCAGGTCATTTCTCAAATTTTGAAATTTCACTATTCCTCACGGGAATTTACTATTCACGGATTACTATTCATCATTTTACTATTCATCATTTTTAAAGTCAGTTTGCGATTTTGAAACGTTATCAAAAAATTTACTATTCACGAAACACTATTCATTCCCGGAGGGAAATGACTATTCATGGTTATTATTTATCATTTCTTAAACTAGGTTTACGAGTACCAAATTCGCGTAACCGTAGGGGTTAAGCTGCTCATTTATGGAACATCACTGAGGACACATCATATAGGCTAGGGTTAATCTACATATCAGCAGTAACGTCATTTTCATATTAATTCATTCACGGGTTGCATAATTTCGATTCATGTATGTTTATTTATTAAATAAACGCTATTACTCGATCATTTATTTTGAACAATTGACCCGACACTCCCGACTACGATCCTAATATATTTTCACACTCATTACAGTGATATAAAAATTATATTATTAGTTTACCAGGTTTTTTGAATCTATTCACTATATGTATCGTTAAATGTTTATAATTACGACGGTTTACGTAATTTCAATACGATGATTATTTATTCACCCGATAAACCCAATTCTCCCAACGATTATTTCAAACGTATTTTTATACTTCCAAAAAGATTACAAAAGTTCCAAAAATATTTCCTTGCGCTCAAAATAAATTCTTTACCACTTACGTTTAATCACGTATAACTTTCATTAATCACCAAACAAACAACCAATACATATTTTTAACACCCAATACAAACAACACATACACTCTTGTATCAAAACTACACAATTAACCACCTTTTCTACCCATTGCCCCCCCCCCCCTCATGTTCTGATTAAAATCTCTATACAAAACATCACATGCTCATTTTATGAGCCACCCAAGTACCACAAAACATGGAAGTATTATGGTCAAATGGAGGCTTGAATATCCATTTATTCCCCCCAAAGACACCAATCGCCCCCCCCCCCTCCTCTAAGCTAGCCAAATGATGTTTATTGACCCAACTATTCAACATTTGAAAAGTTCAAGTATATATAGACCCAAGTTACCTTCATTTTTGCACTACTAGTTCAAAGCAAGAAAAATAAAAATATCCTTCCCATATATATATATATATATATACAAATCGGCCAAACTAAGAACAAGAAGAAGAATCCACCAAAAATTCCAAGATCAAGTGTTTTACAATCCCTATTAGTCTTATATTTTATGGTTTTGAAATATAAACCTCTAGGTTAATTATATATTTTGCTACAAAAACCTCTTCACCACTCAAGTAAGTTTCTAAATAATTTTCCTACTCTTACAATGTTCATATTTACTCTATTTCAATTTCTAGTACAAGAAATGCATGTATTCGTATGTGCCATACCACTTTCTACATGTTTTGTTAATTTTAATGGACATAAAATTTAATAACTAGTGTTTTTATTTAAACTCTCATTGTTAGTGAAGTTTAGGAACCCATGACACCCTTGGAAGGTGTATGGTAGGTTTAGACTAGTTTTGTGATGATTGGAAGTGGATTAGTACAAGTTAGAAACTAGAAAATGTGTTTTTGAAACATTATATAAAGAGCCTGTCCCGTTTTGTAAAATATGGAAATATCAGTGAGTCTTGGGTAATCTTGGGCAAGATAATCTGAAAATATACTCAAAAACGAAACCATGGCCGCTTGAATGAGTTAAAACATGACTTAAAGATTCACTTTATAAATTTAATGAGCAAGAGGAATTGTGCACAAAAGTATGTACAGTACAACATGTTTAAAGCAATCTCTAAATTTAATGTGCGAGAGAAAATGTGCACAAAAGGATGGACGGTACAACATGTTTCAAGTTATCTCTAAAAGGTATATCAAATCAAATATCAAATACATTCACGGTTCAATTCAATGCTTTCAAAGAGGGGTTACCGAAGACAAATAGGTTGCATAATTAAAACTCAAAGAATACGAACCAAAAAGGCCAAGAATGCAGAAATTAATATAAACCATTAGCAAATAAATGATATCTTTTCATTTGCTTGCAAATAATCTTTTCTGTTGTTTTTTGAAGATTATAAATAGCCAACAATCACTATCTTCACCACATCATTTTTTTTTCGATCTTCACCACCATAAAACCATCAATAACCCATTAAAAAACACATGTGGAATTCATACCACATCTATGTATTTTAAATTTTGTAATGATTTCAATTTTTGCATTGCATATTTAGTGTATACTTCACTTTGTTGGTGCAGGTTGTTCATCTATGTGGTGTTTATGCTTGAAGGGAAGCTGCATATGGAAATATATAATTTCGACATGGCATTGTTATATATTGAAGGTCTTCCATGGGTAAGATAATCTTTACAACATCTTGGATATTAGACCCTACAAGCATGTGTATTTAAATACTAAATTTTATCATAAAGAATACATATTACAACTTTGGAAGCATGTAAAAGTAAAATGTATAAAAGTCTCTTTGGTGGTGAAATTTAAATTATTTTGTTTTAGTGGTGGTGGATGTTTAATGTCGTCTTTCTATTGAGCAGGATGCTAAATCAAATGCCTCACTTTTGTTTCGGCACTTCTCATCATTCGTGAAGAAGTTAGGAAGTCAAGATATAAAGGCTATGAAAGTTAAAGAACAAGACTCTTCAATATCAATGCATCGTGTACTTGCTCATCATAATAATAATACAAATTCTCAAATACATTGATTTACGAGGTTGCATGCATTGAGTATCGACTTTGGGCGACTTTCAATCTCTTTTGCCCGTTAGACCGTTTGACTCTTTTGTTTAACTTATGCATTAAGCACGTTTGAGATAATTGCAACTCAAATGAACTCATAAATAACTGAAAGGGAGTAAATGTGCAACATCCTTTTGCATTTAATTTTTAACGCTATTGTTTAAATTATGCATAAAATAATTGTATCATATGAAAAGATTATGATTTACAACATGCATGCATGTCATGGATGGACCGGGTATTTTTTAATATGTGTAGGTATACTACAACACTTAATGCCATCATCAAAAATTCATGGCAAGATAAAATTTAATTATGAATTACAATTCGTGCAACGCACGGGTTCACCATGCCTCGTGTATGCATATGTTTTACTTTTTCAAATGTATGTTGGAGTATTTGTAACAAAGATATTATATCTCTATACTAAAACCCGCGTACTATTCACCATAGAGTGCAAAGTAGGTCACTGTAGCAATGAGTCTATAGCGATTATGTGAGTATGCAAATAGTAAAACGAACAGTAACTTATTATTATACTAGGTTATTAACCCGTGTAATTCACGGGAGTAAATTTAAAACCGTTGAATATTGTTTATATGAAAGATCGATTTGTGATATTATATGAATAAATGATATGTTAGATATATGAATAGAAAACACTAATGCTATATTATAATACAAATAATTTTTTAAACACTATAAAAGGCATTTAATTTTTGTGTATATGTAATATTAATGCTACATTATGATACAAATAAATAAATAAATAAATAAAAACCGTATCATAAAAAATAAACAATATATCAAGACTTATTAGTTAACATATATCCCCCAATGTTTTATATTCTTTCATAAGCTATTTGTGTTATAATATTAATGATACATTATGATACAAATAAATAACAAAACCTATTGTGACAAATCGTAATTTCAGGTCATTTCTCAAATTTTGAAATTTCACTATTCATCACGGGAATTTACTATTCATGGATTACTATTCATCATTTTACTATTCATCATTTTTAAAGTCAGTTTGCGATTTTGAAACGTTGTCAAAAAATTTACTATTCATGAAACACTATTCATTCCCGGAGGAAAATGACTATTCGTGGTTATTATTTATCATTTCTTAAACTAGGTTTACGAGTACCAAATTCGCGTAACCGTAGGGGTTAAGCTGCTCATTTATGGAACATCACTGAGGACACATCATATAGGCTAGGGTTAATCTACATATCAGCAGTAACGTCATTTTCATATTAATTCATTCACGGGTTGCATAATTTCGATTCATGTATGTTTATTTATTAAATAAACGCTATTACTCGATCATTTATTTTGAACAATTGACCCGACACTCCCGACTATGATCCTAATATATTTTCACACTCATTACAGTGATATAAAAATTATATTATTAGTTTACCAGGTTTTTTGAATCTATTTACTATATGTATCGTTAAATGTTTATAATTACGACGGTTTACGTAATTTCAATACGATGATTATTTATTCACCCGATAAACCCAATTCTCCCAACGATTATTTCAAACGTATTTTTATACTTCCAAAAAGATTACAAAAGTTCCAAAAATATTTCCTTGCGCTCAAAATAAATTCTTTACCACTTACGTTTAATCACGTATAACTTTCATTAATCACCAAACAAACAACCAATACATATTTTTAACACCCAATACAAACAACACATACACTCTTGTATCAAAACTACACAATTAACCACCTTTTCTACCCATTGCCCCCCCCCCTCATGTTCTGATTAAAATCTCTATACAAAACATCACATGCTCATTTAATGAGCCACCCAAGTACCACAAAACATGGAAGTATTATGGTCAAATGGAGGCTTGAATATCCATTTATTCCCCCCAAAGACACCAATCGCCCCCCCCCCCTCCTCTAAGCTAGCCAAATGATGTTTATTGACCCAACTATTCAACATTTGAAAAGTTCAAGTATATATAGACCCAAGTTACCTTCATTTTTGCACTACTAGTTCAAAGCAAGAAAAATAAAAATATCCTTCCCATATATATATATATATACAAATCGGCCAAACTAAGAACAAGAAGAAGAATCCACCAAAAATTCCAAGATCAAGTGTTTTACAATCCCTATTAGTCTTATATTTTATGGTTTTGAAATATAAACCTCTAGGTT
The DNA here is from genome assembly GCA_021014915.2 of Artemisia tridentata subsp. tridentata. Classification (NCBI taxonomy): domain Eukaryota; kingdom Viridiplantae; phylum Streptophyta; class Magnoliopsida; order Asterales; family Asteraceae; genus Artemisia; species Artemisia tridentata. Next base: position 340,454,972 of record CP139504.1, read on the forward strand.
AATTATATATTTTGCTACAAAAACCTCTTCCCCACTCAAGTAAGTTTCTAAATAATTTTCCTACTCTTACAATGTTCATATTTACTCTATTTCAATTTCTAGTACAAGAAATGCATGTATTCGTATGTGCCATACCACTTTCTACATGTTTTGTTAATTTTAATGGACATAAAATTTAATAACTAGTGTTTTTATTCAAACTCTCATTGTTAGTGAAGTTTAGGAACCCATGACACCCTTGGAAGGTGTATGGTAGGTTTAGACTAGTTTTGTGATGATTGGAAGTGGATTAGTACAAGTTAGAAACTAGAAAATGTGTTTTTGAAACATTATATAAAGAACCTGTCCCGTTTTGTAAAATCTGGAAATATCAGTGAGTCTTGGGTAATCTTGGGCTAGATAATCTGAAAATATACTCAAAAACGAAACCATGGCCGCTTGAATAAGTTAAAACGGGCTAACGACGAGAAAGATACGCTAATTCCAAGTTTAACAACGAGAACTAGTTTTTCAGAAAATTAACAAGCTGTCAAACGTTTTTCCACGGGTAAAACAGGGCGTAAAACGTAAACTAAACAAGCCGATATGTTAAAAATTTATTAGTTCGCTGTAACACGAAGCCGAGGACATATAAAACTTAGAAAACGGACCTATAACGACCGAGATACAAGCATTTGAAACCCGACGTTCACAACTATTTTTCATCAGCTTTCACTCTTAAATATTTATGGTGTTAAAAACTGTCGTTACGAGTGACCAAGTTTGGAGCCGTTTTTCTCATTGATCGGGTCATTTTTGAGACATTAACACCTTGAGGTAAAATCAAGTACTCCCGGCCTATTTTCCAAATTGACCAGCCGTTCGTCAGTCAGACTTGTAACGAGTAAAATACGACCTCTCTATACCCGAAAACTGCACAAAAACAGTGAATCTAGCCCGACTATCTAACTCAACTATTATTTTTCTCTATGGATCTCTAAGTAGCCTTTGATTACTTAGTGGATGACTTGAATAAATCCAAATCAATCCAAGCGAGAAACTCTTACACAATTGTTAATGCTAACGCGGAAAATTAACAAGAACAATGAAAAACACAAAATTATCTAACTTCGTATATATCACTAACTCACACAATTCGTACGTACCTAAACAATAATCCTTAGGGTTCCTTTTATACTTGAAGGAAACCCTAATTACAAAACCGTGTGAAAAGATATTTACGTATCTTCTATAAAGATACCTAACTCATACATATCCTTTCCTAACTTAATACTAACAAACTTTTCTAACTTTACTGACCCGACTTAACTATTAAGTCAACAAGATTTAACATAACTACCAGACTTAACTATTACAAAACCAGACTTAACTAACAACCAGACTTAATATCATAACTACCAGACTTAACTTAAGTCTGTTCTTCATTAAGTCTTCTTCGAACCTTGTGATAATTCCCAACAATCCTCCCCTAACTTGATCTTCATGTTCCATGAACTTCAAGTTCCTTCTGTGTAAGCTCTTGAGGATTAAACCTTAAACACTTGGAATTATCTTGATTTTTAAATCACTTTAAATCTGCAAATTTGATTCTTTATGCAGCAACTTGATCTTTTCACCATCTGATATGCCATCCACTTGATCTTTCCAGCAACCATGACATTTTGTACATCAATTCCTATTATGTTTCATATCTATTCTCATCACTTCCAGGTGTGTAAACTCCTGTGAGAGGTGAATCATTGAAAATGAATGGATTTGATGTCTCTTTACCAATAGCCATCACTACTAGAGTAGCCAAATATTTTGGTGTGTAAGACCATGGTACATTGATAAGCATATGATTTTTAGTAAATCATCAACTATCAACAGATTTGTGATGTCTTTACCAAAAGCTGTACCCTTTTGGACAAGCCAATTCATTGTTGGAATGCACCTCATCATGGTGAATTGATTACCATTTATGGTTTTCCACAGCCTTTACCACAAGCCATAATCTTGTGGGCTAGTCAACTCTTCACAATCTCAGATATGGTGAGTTGAATACCATACAATTTTTAGCAAATTGTCAGCCATAAACCGTTTGCTCAGGATTAGCCAGTCCTTGTGTGGATGAGACAAGGTGGACTGATAACCTTTTTGTTGTGTTAGTGCTATGCACCTCCACCAAGTGAGAAGTTCCAATAATCTCACTAGGGGTGGCAATTCGGGTCGGTTCGGGTTCACGGGTTCGAGTTATCGGGTTCGCGGGTCAGAAACCTTCAACCCGAACCTGACCCGTTTAATAAACGGGTCAATCAGGTCGACCCAAAACCGACCTGAAACCTATTTAGTCTCAACCCTAACCTGCTAATTTTTGGGTCGGTCTCAGGTCGGGTTTCGGGTTAGCGAGTTAATTCGGGTTAACTGGTTAACGGGTTCGGGTTAGTGGGTTCGCGGGTCAGAAACCTTCAACCCGAACCTGACACGTTTAATAAACAGGTCAATCAGGTTGACCCAAAACCGACCTGAAACCTATTTAGTCTCAACCCTAACCTGCTAATTTTCGTGTCGGTCTCAGGTCGGGTTTCGGGTCGTGTCAAAAATTGCCACCCCTAAGTCTCACTTGAACTTAATCCAGCACTAAAACAATATTTTTTTTTTTTTTTTTTTTTTTTTTTTTTTTTTTTTTTTTTATCACTAACAGAATTAAAATAAAACTACAAGACTTAAAAATAACCTAAGTGCTGGTTAATATACAAACTTTACATTTTGACCTCCCCTTAACACAAACCTCCCCTTAAGTCCAACTAGGGGTTCATCATACCAATGTTGACTACCAAATAATTAAACCTAGGGCCATCAAAAGCTTTAGTCAACAGGTCTAGCAACATTAAAAGTCTATATATATTATATAATATATATATATATATATATATAATATATATATATATATATATATATATTTATTTATTTATTTATTTTTTTATGACAAACTAACAACGATACTTAACTTAAAAAAATTAAAACTTTGGTCAACTTTCCAAAAGTACCATAATTAACTCAATGCCTGCAAGGAGTTAATTCATACACCAACCGAACATTAAATAGCCTAAAACCTTGATTTTCTCTATAAAAAGCCCCTTATAGTCAACACCAAATCATCTTATATCAAAGAGAAAACTTGTTCAACACAATGGATTCTACCCCATCAAACATCTTGGAGATTTCATCCGACTCGTCTTCTGAGTCATCTGATGGAGGATGGGAAGGCTATTTTCCACCTGGCTACACCTCACGCCTAAGGAACAAGTTATCAAAGAAGACAATGCTTAAACGTTGGCTAGCTTCTTATGATCTTACTGCAAAAGAACCAGAGGATGAAGCAGCAAAGGCTTCAAAAAATGTGTCTTCAAAGAATAGCATTGTGTTGCCTCATCCAAAACCAAACAAGCAGGTTCTAGGACTCTTAAGCCCAAAGGTGAGAGATCTAATTGGGGAGAAAGGGACCAAGAAAACCATGCCTGACTTGAAGGAAAAGGGAAAAAGGAAGAAGTAGGTGTTGGCATTTGGCTTGTTTATGTTTAGGCTTTTATCTTATTTTGTGTTGTAGGCTGCATCCTTGAATGTAACTTGATGGTTATGAATAAAAACTCCATGGTCCTTTTGTTTTATTTTGCCATATATTAATTATTAGCAACAATAAAGGAGTTGACAACTGCAAAACAAAGTTAAGCACAAAACACAAAGAAACAATCGTACTAGAAAAGTTGAAAACCATTAAACTAAGAAGAACCAAAAAAATAAAAATAAAAAAATAAAAAAATAAAAATAAAACTTCAAGACTTAAAAACAATTCCAAGGACTGGAAGTATACAAACTTTACAAAACATAAGAAGAGAAATCAATTTCTCTTAACAACCCAGGCCTGAGTAGGCTTAGGTCCGCCTTATGGATCAACATATTTAAACGTCTTATATGAAACTGATCTACTGTTGCTTTGGGATTTATAGGGATATTCATTCTTGAATGGATCCCAAGACCAACATGTTGAGGTCTTAACAACAGAACCCCCATTACCCTTTACAGCATTTGAAGTTGAAGGTCTTGCTGTATTCTTAGCAATTGGTCTCCTCACAGGTGAATAAGGTTTATAAAATTGGTTTCTTTGATTCACCTGTGGTTTTTGGAAAGGCTGTCTGGGTCTCACTTGTTTAACATAACCAGAATTTACATTAGGCCTCACAGAATTAAAGTTTTTCCTACCCAAATTAAGGTTCCTCAAACCAGATTTAATATTTGGTCTACCAGTATTAACATTGAAGTTTGGTCTACCAGAATTAACTTGTTGTCTACCAGAATTAATGTTTGGTCGGGTAGAGTTAACATGTTGGGCTGGTCTGGGAGCAAATTGGTTGGCATGATTTATTCTGTTAGCATTATTCCACACTGGTTTATTATTAACATGACCCATATTCACATTCCTTTTAAGCTCAGCTTCCCTTTTCATTCTCTTCTCATGGAAGTCACAATCTCTAATCAAATGACTTAAACTTCCACAAACAAAACATCTCTTAGGAGTGTAAGTGTAGCTACTCCTAACTTCTCTGTGAACACTATTACTTTTAGGTGACTCATTCATATTAACAGATTCCCTAGGAGATTTTATGTGGTTGACACAACTAGGTTTAACTGTTTGGGGTTTTGGTTCAGTCACAACAGGTTCACTTTCCTTAACAATCTTAGGTTCAGGACTCTCTTTTACTTCACTTTTTGACTCAGACTTAGAGTGGTCAGAGACATCACCAATGGATCCTTCAGTGTCATTAGATTGACAAGTAGAATACTCACTAGTTTTGTCCTCTGAGGTGGTTGACTCAGGTATTTGAGGACCTCTTTTTCCAAACACAAATAGAGAGTCATCTAACTCCTCTTTTTCCAGAGGAGTGTAGTCTCCACTCAATGGATTTGGAACTCCCTTGAAATCACCAGCCTTAACAAACCTATTATACAAAGGTTTACCTTCATAATCATCCTCTCTATGCTTAAATATAGCCTTTTTCTCATCCTCCTCATACCCTAAGCCATGTTTCTTGTTTGACTTCACTTGAGAATCCCAACATTTAAACAGATTGTTATGTGAATTATTCCACTGATCTACACGTTTTTGCAAATCATCCCTTTCCTTTTGTATTCTTAGGCCAATTCTTCTATATTTTTTAAGTTTTTCATCTTGCTCATATATTTTATTAGCCTGAAAGAATAGTTTTTCATTTAAATCAGCATGTTGTTTCTGAAGGGTGCCTTTTTGTGCTTCTAATGTTTTTAGAGCATTTTTATAAGCTAAAATTTGTGCTTCTTGGTCACCTATTAGTGTTAACCGTTCATCACACAAAGCCTTAACATGATTATAGGAATCAGTACATAATTTGGAACATAATGATACCTCATTACTAGAACCAATGGCCATGAGTGCATGACTGGACTCTTCAGTCTCCTTTGTGTGCTCATTCCAGTTAATAGCTCCAGCTTCCAATGTCACCATACTCATCTGGTTTCTTTCCAGCTTGTCATCCTCTGCATCACTCTTCCTATACCCATCAGTAGACTTCTTCTCCGGGCAGTCTCTAGAAAAATGTCCATGCTTATGACAATTGAAGCATTCAACTGTCCTCCTAGTGTACCCAACTGGAGACTTGTTTTTGAACTTAATAGACCTCCCATACTGCTTTTGAAACCTTTTTACCCTCAGAGGAATCATGGCAATGTGCCATTTGATGTCCATCTCTTCTACCTCAGCATCATTTATCTGCTCCAAATCTTCACTGATAAAGCTCTCATCTTCTTGTTGATTAGCAAAGAATGAGTGAATCACCTCATCAGCAAAGCCTGCAGAAGCAGATCTTTCCCTTGTAGAAGCTTCATAAACACCAGAATTAACACTGCCAGACTTAACCTTGTAAGTGCTGCCTTTGCTTTGAGACACAAAAGCAACATTTGAAGAACTAGGAGATGTCTGAGTGGTTTCATTGATGTCCCGTTCAAAAATCCTAAGATTGTTGTACAGGTCATCTGGGGTCATTGAGTCAACTTCATCCTTCATCCTCATAGTCATAGACACATTTACCCATTCTGGTGGTAGAGACCTAAGAAACTTGTGATTGGCATCCTCATTAGATACAGTAGCACCATGTACTTCTAGTTGTGACAGAAGATGTTGAAATCTGTCATAACCCTTTTCCAATCCTTCAGCCTTTGACACACTGAATATTTCAAATTGCTGTTTGAGAACAACTTTCTGCATCTTTTTAGAGTTTGCATTCCCACCAAAACGTTTCTTAATTGCTTCCCAAATTTCCTTGGCATCTATCATCCCATGAAACCTTTGTAGATGCTCCTTTGGAATAGCCATAAGTAGCAAGGTTCTAGCCTTCTTCTCTTTTTCCACAGCCCGTATCTCCTCAGCAGTCAATGGTGGTAATATTCTAATCTGCCCATCAGTACCAACTGAAACCCTTTTCTTAGAATTTCCCTTCTGAATAACCTTCCAAACTTCACTGTCAATGTACTCCAAGTAATGTTCCATCTCCATGGCCCATATATCATATTCTTCTCTCTTCAGTATTGGAAGCTTAATGTTGGATATGGTGGTGGTTGTAGGGATGGTTGGTTGTGATTTAGAGGTGCTGGTTTCAGGGTTTTCTTCTTCATGGTTTGATCTCTCATCCTCACTGTTATGGTTTGAAAAAGTTTCAGTATTGATTGGTTGCTCAAGGCCAGACATTGTGTAGGGTGAATTGATTGAGAATTTGTTTGTGGTGTTATATTCTTCGAACTCAGAGTCTCTCTAAAGGCTCTGATACCACTTGTTGGTCCATGATTTGTATGGATCTCTAAGTAGCCTTTGATTACTTAGTGGATGACTTGAATAAATCCAAATCAATCCAAGCGAGAAACTCTTACACAATTGTTAATGCTAACGCGGAAAATTAACAAGAACATTGAAGAACACAGAATTATCTAACTTCGTATATATCACTAACTCACACAATTCGTACGTACCGAAACAATAATCCTTAGGGTTCCTTTTATACTTGAAGGAAACCCTAATTACAAAACCGTGTGAAAAGATATTTACGTATCTTCTATAAAGATACCTAACTCATACATATCCTTTCCTAACTTAATACTAACAAACTTTCCTAACTTTACTGACCCGACTTAACTATTAAGTCAACAAGACTTAACATAACTACCAGACTTAACTATTACAAAACCAGACTTAACTAACAACCAGACTTAATATCATAACTACCAGACTTAACTTAAGTCTGTTCTTCATTAAGTCTTCTTCAAACCTTGTGATAATTCCCAACAATCGGGACTCGTATGGACGAAATTTCAGTGCTACGAATTTAAGATATTGTTACAAGCTTTCTAAAACTACTGAGCTTATTTCCTAACACCCAATATTCACCAACTTACGACAAGCTTTGCGAGGCTACTTAGTCATTTTCAAAAATTTATCAAGGTGTTTTAATTGCGACAAAAAACTCTATTTTCTCGACTAATCACTAACGACTATCGTAGAATGTCGTGGCAACGTATATACGAGTAAAGTACTTTATACCTTGACGAGTCGTAATAAACATATTTTTCGACGATAAACATCATTTCAAAATTATAAGAGTGGTATCGATAACATATGAATTTGCATGTACGACATCATTTCATGACCTAAATTAGATCATATCATTCATATTAGGTTGCGGTTAGAGATCGTGCCTCATTTCAGTATATCCACTATTGTCATCATAATCATTGTATCAGGTGAGTTTTCATAGCCCCGTTTTCAGTTTACAATTTCATTTCTAAACTTGCGGGGGAGAATACATTGCACCATTTTTCATATGGACCAAAGTATCAAATTCATTTACATTGCTTAAGTTACCTCATTGCCATGTTAAAGTCACCTTTTATTTATCATGAACCGTTAATTACGTAGCAAGCGAGGGTGAGTGAATAGATCTATTGAGGGTGACTCCTCCATCCGGGTTGGTAGATCCAACCGGTCAAACGGATGCATTTCATTTGATATCAGATTCAGAGTGTCTGGCAAAACACTCTGGTGGGGCCTTCATAATCAGTCTAGCTTCGGGGTCATGAGCTTAGGAGTCAATGTATGATTTTTATGTAGCATTCTTGTTATTTCAATTTATACTTGTGGTTACCGTACAGACTTATCATTTACATAAACCTATGATTCTCACCAACATTTTTGCTGACCGTTTTAGCAATGTATTTTCAGGTAATTAAAGCATTCGCATCATGGCCTGCATGAGGACTTATCATAGAGTCGCGATGACGACGCGTCTCACTTGTATTTTTATGCACTTAAGCTATTGTTTGGTTTATAACAAACTTATTTCCGCAACTTTGACAAATATTTTGGGACCTATCTTTTGTAAACTCTAAATGTTTTTTGAAATCAAATGATGTACTTTTAAAACGACACTTTAGGTCGTTCAATATAACTGTAACTGTGATGCTATGGCAGTCACGTCCCAGGTATTCCATTCCGCTGCAAATCAGGTATTTGGGGGTGTGACAGATTGGCATCAGAGCTAAGGTTATAGCGAACTAGGCTGTATCACGGACCCTAGACTATAACCACATCATCATAGCATCTCATCATTTCATCATAAGTGCATATTCACTATACATGCAGTTTCATGCATACACTATGCGAGTTACTTATACTTATACTTATATATATTTATATATTGACCTGGGTTATAGTGACATGTCTTCACCCAACCACCCTATCATCATCTCATCGGACTCGGATATCGATGATGCTTTTTCATCCACTAATACACCTACATCACTACTCTCACCTTCCTATACCTCGACATTCCCATATTACTCACCATTGTTAGATGATAACTCCCACCTATTTGAGGTATTAGCACCACTTGAGCCAAACTTAGAAGAGACTACTAGATATGACATCAAGACCTTTGAGATGCAGGAGACTGCCCCTACCTTCCCACTATCACCATTGTCATTCCCTTTTTCCATCCCCACATATCAGGAATTAGATGACACCTTGTGGACAGTACCAAGATCACCAACCCAATAGGAACATCAGCAGATTCCTCAAGAATGGTTTGAGATCTATACTATCTCGGATATGATCAATGCACAACCCCAGGCCCCACATCAGAACTCATCATAACCCCAAGATGCCGCAATCGTGGATCCAATCAGAGGAGCACCAGGGAGCCTCTAAACTAGACTTATATCTTTACTAGCTTTTACTATTATCCTAGCCACGGGATGTGTGGCATAGTTCAAAGAAACTTGTAGTATTTTGGTTGTTGTACAATGAACTTACCAAGTGTTGACTCTACTATATGGATATGGTTGTACTATGCTTGATATCGGTCTACGTAGGCCGAAATTTTCATTTTATATACTCACGTGTGTTATGATTATATTTATGATATTTTCGTCGTTGCATCTTGTTGCGATTTCACTCCATTTATACATGTCATGTTTGCGTATACGTGATTGTAATGATCCTTACCACTTATAAATTCTCATGGTCTCTTATGATTTTGAAGAAGTTAGGTTGAAGCAAGCCGCTTCAGCCATGACATAAGCCACTGTTGAGCAAATCATTGCCAAGAGCATAGCCACAACCCTTGCCAAAAATCTTACTCACTTGGAATTTATGGATTGCAATCCCCACACCTTTAGCGGAACTGAAAGCGCGAGAGGATTTTGCAAATGGTTCGAAGAAGTAGAAACAATATTTCAAGGTGGTAACTGTCACAAGGAAGACAAAGTTAGGTTCGCCACTTGCACTTTTCGGGATCGTGCCCAGGAATGGTGGACCAAATATGTTCAGATAGTAGGGGTCAACGCTGCTTACTCAATATATTGGGAGAAACTAAGGAGGATGATGATTTTAGAATATTGTTCAAGGAGCGAATTACAAGCAATGGAACAGGAAATCTTAGAATTTACCATGGTAGGAGATGATGTTGCCAAATACACTGATCGTTTTTACGAATTAGCACGACTATGCCCTGCAATGGATGAACCGGAATGCAAGAAACTTGAGAGGTATATCGGGGGGCTCTCCCCTGAAATTCGTATGTTGGTCACCTCATTAGAACCCGATACCATGCCTAAAGCTATCCATATGGCGATCAAGGCAAAGGAACACATAGCTCACACCAAGGCCGTAGGAAACAATAATGACAACAAACGAAAATGGAACAACAACAACAAGAGAAAGTGGGACAACAATCAAGGTGGCAATGCCACTCAACAACCACCAAAGAGACAAGAAGTTGCTAAGGCCTATGCTACAGGCCCAACTGAAAAGAAAGGTTACAAAGGTACCCTATCGAAATGCAACAAGTGTCAAAGTCATCATAACCCCTGGGAATTGTCCTAATCCTTGTGGTAACTGTAAGAAGATTGGTCACTATACCAGAAATTGCAAGCTTCCAATTGTGGCTAAAAATCATAAACCTTTAGTGACGTGTTTTGTCTGTGGAGAGAAAGGACATTTTAGGAATGAATGTCCAAAATAGAGGAACCGAGGAGCTGGGAATCGGGATAGGATAGCTCGTGGGAGAGCTTATGTCAGTGGAGGAGGAGATTGCCAGGACATCAACAACATTGAGGACGACAACAATGTTTAAGAACAAAGAACTTCTGTCTTAATAATAAACCATAGACGGAGCCCTCTAGGGTTGTATTTCTTTAAGTAGTCTATCTTAAGTACTTTCTTGTAACCTCGTTGTATCATGTACCCTCCTATCTAATGTAATCTCTATCTTTTATCATCTCCACAATAATCACAACCTTCGTTTATTTCATTTCCTATTCCATTTGCCCAATTTTCAATCATTTCGCAACAACATACCGCTATCCTAGTAGGGTTTAGGCAAATTTTGTCTTTGACTATAGACTAGTACCATTCTATAAGATTCTCCCATACATCCTATATCCCATCCAACAGATTTTATCCCAAACTATTGCACTACCGCTTTATAAAACTGTTTCACATAACTTTACCTCAAGCTATTTTACTACCATCTCAGGAAATTATTTCACGGAATTTTAAAACGAGTTATATTACTGCCACTTTATAAATTGATTTTCTGCCATTCTACCAACTATTTACTACTATTTCACCAAACAACACGTTGAACACCATCAAAAACTTTTGAAAAACATAATACTATTTCGACTAAACCGAGCATCGCATCCTCAGTCCTCGATTATACATAGCCTGATCACCTATGTCTAATTCAGGAAGGATTATGCCATGAAGGAAACAATCATCTTTTCTAAAATAAAAAAATAAAAAAATAAATAAAAAATAATCTTAATAACAATCTTAATTCAAAAGCTTTGTAACCAAATAAAATCTTTCATAAACATCCCTTTTGACAAACCCCCTCTAGATACTTACATCACATGTCACTCACTCAACCGTTAAGTTGGATTTTTACCCTTGACCTTTCTAGGAAAGACTTTCCATTTACAAGGAGGATTCCCTGACATAAGAAAACAATGAAAGTATTTTGGAACTACGAACAAGGACTAGAAGTATACAAAAAGTTGATTCGTATCGCAACGGAAAACATAAGATCTTGCGAGGCAATCCAAATCACTATCTTGGGCATAGTCACCCAATCCTATCATTCCAGAAGTACTAGTTAGACTAAGCACCATAGGCGAAGGGAGACTCATATCGTAATACTAGTTAGAGCAAGACACAAGGAATCAAAACGGTTACCATAGCTTTATCCTTCCGTTAACACGTTTCCGACGAACCTATCATCGTAAAATTAGTCGCGAGACACGTTGTACAAATTTCAAATACTCCTAACAAAGGGTAGACGATACACCTCAAACTTTTGGCAATCCCTTTTAGATATTCTTACCCAACCAGATATACGCACGATCTACCATCCTCGGACCAACGAACATTGAAGAGAACTATCCCAAACACTATAGGACGTGCTCAGCGCCGTATAGTCAACTTTGAATTGTTTAGAGTAATCTTTTGACATTGACAGATTTCACCTTCAACAATAGCCATCACACGAATATAAAGACTGCACCCTTTAAGTCACCCTATGGTCGAAGTACCAATCACCTATTGTGATGAGTGTCTAAATACTCATCATTTTTACCTAATCTGAGCTGCCAAAACATCCAAAAACACTCAGAAATGCATCATAATACTGAAATTATCCCAGAATTGTGTTTTATATGTTTCAGATGCAAAATGTTTAAAAACAGATAAAAAACGAGCAAAGTTTGCATAATTGGCAGTTTCAGTCCCTCAACTTTCAAAAGTTGTCAAAACTAGTCCCTGATCACTAAAAACTTGTACAAATATCATTTTAGGTCCTTGGGGATTCATAAGTTGTTAGAAAAGTCCTTTGAAGTTAAAAATTACAAATTTACAACTTTGGTCCCTCAACTTTGAAAAATGTCAGAAATAGTCCTTAAGGTTTTAAAATTGGAATTTATCAAATATAACCCTTGTACTATTCTCAAATGACATAATTGGTTTTTTTTGATAACTTTGGAATAATTACAGGTTTAGTCCTTGGAATTTCAGCAAATGACAACATTGGTCCCTATGCTTAACTAGTTAACTAAATCCGGATCTAAACCTTAACCCAAAAATAAAACCTAAACACTAAATCCAATACCCACCCTATTAACTAAAACCCAAACCATTGTCCAAGCCCAATGTTTACAAGCCCAACCCCAACCCTTGTTTGACTGAGTTAACCACTCAGTCAAACAAAGTCAAACCCGTCTTCTCCTAAACCACCAATCCCGCCAATACCACTCAGTCACCCCCCAGCTCACCAAAACCACTAACCACCTCATCCCCCCTCCTCCTACACGCTACCTAACATTGCCAAACGCAATTAATGCGTCCTCCCCACTCCCACTAGCTAAATCAGAGATAAACACCATTTGTCCTGTTTCCCGCCAAAATTACAAGTGGACATTTGAGATAAATTGAGAGCAATTCAATGGTGCTGATGGATTGAGGATGTCGACAATAGATTATCCCACTTTAATTTATGTATAAATAGAATGTAATGTAGCTAAAATAGAGTGTGTGGAAAAGTAGAATAAAAGTAGTGTAATCGTAATTTCCATTTCAGTAGTTTAATTTGTAATCTCAAGCTTCAATCAATCAATACAAAGTAACTTTAGTGTATTTGTTGTTGTTTCTTTGATTATTGTCAGTAGTTAATAATTATACCAAGTGTTCTGATTTTCAATTGTACTGTGAATTAGAATCTTGATAAGTAGTATATAAAACAACTTCTCAGTTGTTTTTAATAACTTATATAAGCTTCTCATAGCTTATTGTAAGTTTATTGTAGTATAAACTTGTTCTAAATTCAAGTTCTAAGAAAAGTCAAAGAAAGTCAAATTAAGCCAAAAATAAGCAGTTTGGAAAAGATAAGCTGGAGCAGGGTATATTCTGGATTACCCTTGGTTTAGTGCTTCTTGGGAAGCTATAAGTTGATTCTTTGGTCCTTGGTTTCATGTTCTTAGCTGGATTGCAAAATTTGTAAGAATTTCCAAGTCTCTTGTTTAACTGTACAATTGCTTATTCCTATGCTTATTAGTGTTCTCAGTAGTTATTAATGTTAGTTAAGTTGATTTAAGTCAGTTTGATAATCAGTTTAAGTCTATAATCTCATTTTCACTTTTTCAGTCAAGTAAACCAAAAATAGCCTTAACTAGTATAGCTTAACATAGTGCTCAATTCTGTGTTAATTACACTAGTACAAAAATGGGATTTAGTCACACATGCTGTTTTTCGAACAGCCACACAGTCGCTTTTTTATGTGACTAAATGTACCAGAATAAAATAAACAGCCACACTTGATCCGACTTGTGTGACCATTTCGGAATTACATCCGAGGGTACAGCCACACATTTGAATATTTTCGTGACTATACGTATCTGGTAAAAAAAATTTTGATTTTTTAGTCACTTATAATTTGGGACGTGTGACGGATACAAATAAGGTTGAAACATTAGTCACACTATATATATACATATGTGGCAAATATATGTCACGCAATTGAAAAGTGTGACCAAAATCCATATATGGTCACACGAAGTAATTGTGTATGTGGCTAAATCATATGCTCAAGTTTGTCACACATTATTTAAGCGTGACTCCTAGTTTTTGTTGAAAATTTAGCCACATATGAATTTGAAATGTGTGACAACTGAAAAGTAAGTTTGAAGCATAGTCACGATATGCATTTAAAAGTGACAAATATATGTCACACACTTGAGATGTGTGACCAAATGTCATATATGGTCACACTAAACCATAGGCATACATGATTAAGTGTGACCAAAATTCGATACAAATAGTCACGTAAGTTAATATGTGTGTCTAAAGTTAAGTGTGTGTTTGCCTGCCAATTCCTAATGTGTATGGTCACACTTAATTGTAGCACAATCATGTGACTATAGGCTATACAATAGTAACACCATACCACAAATGTGCATCTAAATTATGTTTATGGCCACATTATAAGGGTATTATATGTGACCAATACATTGAAAATAGTCACACTGTGAAATATTCATGTGACTAATATGTATAGCAAAATGTGAACTCAGTTATCATTAACCTTGATATTGGTCACATTGAGTGTTTGTGTGACTAAATTCAAGATGTTACATATGGTCACATGAAGTATTTATTTAAGTGTCTAAATCATAGAGTCATATTTTGAGTTCAGACTGTTAGTCATGACTCTTCATTTAATTTGCCCCATTACAATGCTGGGATTTTATAGTCTATCTAGTTTAATGCAGTAGTATGTAAGTATGTTACTTGCCCCTAGCTGGAACCAGATTACTTGACTTTCTAAAGTCAATTTTCAACTTTATAATGAAGTAACATGTTACTAAAGTGCCTGCAAGTGCATATACATGATAAATGGAAACTGCAAATACAATAAAGCTTGACTGCAAGTGGACATATAACAGTGAAAACCGCAAACTTTCATTGCCATTGAAAAGCTTGACTTTTTTGAGTCAAAATCCATTACAACAGGCTAAATTACAGGAACAACTATTTAATACTAAAACAGCTATTCATCTAACATTACTAAATTTACAATACCAGCAGTAACCTTGCACTTAGCCTTGAGCAGCAGTCTTAACTTCAACCAGCAGGGTTAACTATTACACTAGCAGTCTTAATGCAGCATGACATGCTTCACTTGGATTTTCGTATAACAATACCTTCAATGTCGGTTCGATAGTAGTCACTTCGTGATTCGTTGCCCAAGTCTTCTTTATATACACGTGGCAATATTTTTTCATTTTGCTCGTGAATGACTGTACTAAACTCCTCATCGACTTCGTCATATGTATCTTTGTAATTCTTGGTAGGTGTTTTAAAGACAATGGACAAATTTTTCTGTACCTGGTCTTTCACATAAAACACTTGTGTTGCTTGTGACGCTAATATGAACGGATCATCCTTGTGGCCGAAAGTATTCAGGTCTACCAACGTATAACCAAGAGGATCATGTTTGACCCCATGAGTTTTGCGATTAGCCCAATCACATTTGAAAAGAGGAATTTGCCTGAAACGGTAATCTAGTACCCATATCTCTTGTAAAACCCCATAATAAGATGTTTTTTTTTATGGTTGCAACTTCTTTTTTGGATATGTGCACATCTACTGACTCAACACTAACCCCACTGTTCTGGTAAACTATGCCATCATTACTTTTCGTACGAAATGTATACCCATTGATGTTATACGCCTTGTATTTCACTACGCTGGCGCGTGGGCCAAATGATATCCACCTCACAGTTTCTGATACACTGTCATTGGATATCGCTAACTCTCTCTCAACCTGAATTTCATTACAAGTATATATATTACCTTTAAATTGCAGGAACAACAAACAAACAATTAAAGAATAGGAGTGTTTGGGATAATGAAATGGTGTGCTGGTCGACCTCTATCTAATGTCATATACAGGAGGGACAATTATGATGATAGCAACAAACAAACAATTATAAACAACATACAAGTAATTACCTCTTCGAGTAACCACTTAGCAAAAGATTTACTGTGCTCATTCTCCAGCAATGCAAGTTTTTTACCCGGGTTTTTTCCTTTCAAAACTTCCTTGTGTCGCCTGAAACAAATAAATGTCTTTGATTATTATATTTGATAGAACATTTTAAGCAACGAAATCGACATGTGTTAGTAATATATACTTACTCGATATACGGTTGAATTTCATCTGTATTTTGTATTACATACAAATGTGCTTTCTGAAAGGATTCTACGGAAACTTCACTTGGTTTGCCGGCCGACAATGGCTTTCCGTCCTCAACTTCATTGGTTACATGTTTATCAGCTGGGATACCAATAGTTTTCATGGTTTTATGATATTCGCTAAAAAACTCTATTGTTTCTTCCGCGATAGTCTCCTCGGCAATGCATCCCTTTGGTCTATTTCTGTTTCGCACATGTCCTTTAATAACCTTCATACATCTTTCGAAGGGATACATCCACCGAAAGCATATGGGACCACATAATTTTACCTCCCTAGTTAGGTGCACAGTCAAGTGTATCATAATATCAAAAAATGACGGAGGAAAGAACTTCTCGAGTAGGCACAGTGTAACAACAAGTTCTTCTTGCATCTTATCTAGTTCTTGCAAGCTGATTTCTTTCCTACATATAGATTTAAAGAAAAAGCAAAACCTGATAATAGCATATCGTGTGGGCGGGTGCATGACTGAACGTATAGCAATGGGTAAAAACTCTTGCATTAGCATGTGATAGTCATGCGATTTAAGGCCAATGAGCTTCCTATCATTTAGGCTGACCAAACTAGAGAAATTTGAACAATAGCCTTGTGGTACCCTGATGTTGCTTAACGTTTCACAAAAGATGTCTTTTTCAGCATTCGTTAATGTGTAACCTGCTGGAGGTAGTGTTGTTTTGTCTGCTTCTTGCCTAGCAAACAACTCTTCTTTTATCCCCAACTCTTCCAGATCCAGTCGAGCATTCATTCCATCTTTTGTCTTTCCAGGAACATTCAGCAAAGTTCTGAGTAGACTCTCACCAACATTCTTTTCTACATGCATGAAGTCAATACAATGCGGAACAGAATGATGCCTCCAATACCTTAGCTTTCGATACCAAATGTTGAATTTCTTCCAATATGCTTCATTTGCTTGGCTTGAACTACCCTCTTCTTCTGTTGTTTTCCTTTTCTGCTTTTTAATCTTCCCACCTCTGCCTCTGGTATCTTGATCTTGGTTTTTCGAGGTTTTTCCTTTTCCCCACTTATTTTCAATATGTTGTACCTCGTTGTATATTTGTTCCCCGGTCAATGGATTTGGAGCATGACGTGGTTCTTCTTGTCCATTAAACGCCTTCCTTTGCGTTCTGAACGGATGGTTGTATGGTAGATATCGTCTGTGTCCAGCATAACTTTGCTTGGATGAGGCGGAAAGTCTAACACAGTGTGTATCTTTCCCACATACTACACAACCTTTGAATCCACTGTATGGGCAGCCACTAATGTACCAAGTGCAGGGTAATCATTTATCGTCCATAACACAACGGCGCGCAGATTAAAGTTTTCTTTTTTAGAAGCATCGTATGTATCAACCCCTTCCTCGAATAAGGTTTGCAGATCATCAACTAACGGTTCTAAAAATACATCGATATCATTTCCCGGGTATCCCGATATCAATACCGAAAGCATGATAAACTTTCTTTTCATACACAAACATGGAGGAAGGTTGTATATGACAGATAAAACTGGCCATACACTGTGATGCCTATTTCCTGAGTTGACGTCAACCCCATCAGCCGATATTCCTAGCCGTAGATTTCTCGGATCTTCAGCAATTTTGGGGAATTTTTCATCTATGGTACGCCATGCCTGTGAATCTGCGGGGTGACGTAAAACACCATCTGTTATCCTCCTTGTTGCGTGCCATGCTAGATCTTCTGAAATACTTTCTAACTTAAAGAGGCGTTGCAGTCTTGGTATAATTGGAAAGTACCACATTACCTTTGCCGGAATGTTTTTGTACACTTTATGTGTCTTACTATCCACCTTCCATCTTGATGTCCCACAAGTTGGACAAACAGTCAACTCCTTGTTAACCTTCCAGTAAAAATGCAGTTGTTGCTACATACATGTATCTTTTTGTATCCTGATCCCATCATTCTCACTAGTTTTTTTGCCTCATAAGTTTTTTCAACCATTTCGTTACCAGCAGGTAGCATCTTTTTCAACAATCCTAGTAATTCAGTAAAGAACTTATCAGAAGCTCCATACTTACCCTTCAAGTTGAGTAGTTTAACTATTGCGGACAACTTTGTGAAGTCAGGACATCCTTCGTAAAGTGGCTTCTCCGCGTCTAATAATAGTTGTTGAAACTTGGCAAGGTTATCCTCATCAAAACATTCTTTTGCACCATTAACCATGTTCACTGTTGCTGGGCCATCTGTTGGAATTTCTGGAACAAAATCCATGTCGAAATCCGTGTCGTCAACAAACTCCTCTGTTGTAGCATTAACAGGTATTTGGGCAGTTGTTGCTTGCTCATCATTTTCTCCATGTTTATCCCATTTTGTGTAGCTTTGATTAATCCCGTGGCAGAATAAATGGAACTGCACATCCTCCACTTTATGCTCTATGCGGTTTAAACATGAGATACACGGACATGGCATCTTAAGCTGTTGTTTATTACCTCGTGGGTCGATGTTCATCATCTTCTGCAAGTTGTGTTCTGCATACTTAATAAACGCGTGTACTCCAGCAATATATTGTTTCTTGGTCCTACTAGTTTTCATCCAAGACTTGTCCATGGTATTGTTGAGGTCAAATGGTAACGTATGTATCCTACAAGTCACAAATTAAACCAATATAAGCATCAAATCATTTGTGCATAAGTAAACCAAGTATTTACCACTACTAGTACAAAAGGTACTGCTGCTAGTGAAATTTAGTACGGCTAGTATAAATTTAGTACTGCTAGTACCCGTCACAAATTAAACCAATATAAAATTGAAAATGTTTGATACGTTTGGGCCTAACTCTAATGTGGGATAAAATGTTTATTTTGAAAATATTACAACCATACATTAGTAAAATCTAGTATTAATGGTTTTTGTTGCAAAGTGAAAATTAAAATAATACTACTCTGTTAGTATAGTATTAATGGTTTTTGTTGCAACTTGCAACTTGCAACTTGCAAGTAATTATGGGGAAGGCTATTTCATCATTACACACTATTCACATTGCTAGGCTCGATACATCTTTCTTCCTCTAGGTGTTTCTTGATTGTTGTTGTATATAAAGCAACATACCTCTCATAATTTTCATCTCTTCTTAACAAACCAAAATAAAATTTAAAAATTACAAAAAATCTCAAAATTTTTTGTTATCAAAATCATATATGGAAACTAAACTAGTGATTTGTTCTGAATTGGCAACAGTTGCAAACTCAAAGCTTGTGAAAGACATGATGCTAGTTTACTATGAGCGACAGGTTGAAGCTACTTCCAAGGAAGTTCATGATTTGAGGCACAAGGTTTCTGAGAAAAGAATGCTGATAAACAATAGGGATAAGATGATCAAGGAGTTAGAGCTTTTATATGGTTTTGATTCTGCTCTTGAAAGCATTGCTGATTTAAGGAGGATGCAAGAGGAGGACATGATGGCATCTGATAGGTTGCTTGTTAATATTGCCCAAAAGCATAAGCGTCTAGGTGATTTGGGCAACTTTATCACGAAGCTTGGATCAATGAACTACTGATGTGGTTGATATGTTAGTTGACTATGTTTATGTCTTTTGTGTTTTGTGGTGTCATGGTTGATGTTGTTGGTAGTCTTTCTGATGTTGTTGTGTTTTGTGCTGTCATCGAATGGTAACGATAGATGTATGGTATGATGTTAAATATTAATGCAACTATGTTAATGTCAATATTATTTTCTAACAGCCTTTTGATTTGTAAAGTTACAATGTCAAGTGTTTAGCACTGCCTAGTTCCAAAAATGTATATACTTAAGAAAGTCAAACTTTGTTTATTACACCTAAATGCAGGAAGTTACCTACACATACCAACCAAGCCTTTAATGGCATTTACTTATACATTGAACTATGTGATCCTCTTTACTTTAAATGGCCATTACATAAACACAACATTACACACAACATTACACCATCAAAAACCTGTCAAACACTAAACCTCATCCACAATGACTTCCAAGCCAAATGTTATTGAAATATCCTCTGATTCATCAGGACTAATGTCTCCTAAACCTGATTGGAATTTCCCCTACCCTCCTACAGGTAGCTTTCATAAGAGAATACCACCTAAGGGAAAGGTTGTTGACTCGAGCTCTGACGATTTTAGCTCCTTTAACAGTAGCTTTTTTAATGATAGCTTGGTTTCTAGCTATCATTCAACATCTGAAGATGAAGCTGTCTCAAAAAAAGCCACAATGTCCAAAAACCCTCCAGTTCACACTCTGTCAATCCCAGGAAAAAGGGAACAAGTTCTATGCCTACCAAATCAGGCAACTAGGGAAGAAATCCAAGCAAAGAAGAGAAAGGGAAAAGGCCCAATTGAACTCACTAAGGGTAAAGGGAAAAGGACAATTAGCTGAGCTTTACTAGTCTTGATGTTATGATGCTACTGTAATAAGTACTATGTTTTCTCCTTGTATGTAATCAACTATGCAATCAACAATGCATCTATGTATGCAGAATTTTGTTATGTAATAACAGTTGGTTTTTCAAGTTGAAGATGCTATTTTTCATTCATGTTAAACCCAAAATACAACTTTAAAAAACTATATATCCTACAAGTCACAAATTAAACCAATATAAGCATCAAATCATTTGTGTATAATTACAATGGATAGTGGTCAGAATTTGCTATCTTTATAATTGTAAAAAACAATTTCGAGAATAATATAATTTCACCATTATTGCATAAAAAAAATGATTTCCTAATTAAAAAAATTACCTAATTTAGATCTAAATGAACCTCCCTCCGTTGTTGATGGCCGGACCGGTGAGTGGTGGCTGTGATTGGTTACTGGTGAACGGTGGATGGTGAGTGGTGGCTGTGATTGGTGAGAAATGTGCGAAATTTGAAATTTGCTGAAAAAAATATGGGGGTCTTTAATTTTGAAATTTGCTGAAAAAAATATATATGGGTGGGATTTTAAAAAATATATATATGGGTGGTGTTTTTTAAAAAAATATGGGGGGCTTTAATTTTGAAATTTGCTGAAAAAAAATGGGGGCTTTTTAAAAATTTTGGGGAGGGAAATACCAAAAAGGAAGCAACAGGTATCGAACCTGTGACCTCCCCTTCACAACACCAACAACTCAACCATTCTCCGCCCTTGGGTCTTTTTCGATTATACCTTCTTTTGTATTCCTCTTATAGACTATCTACTTTATTAAAGAAAATTGTTACAAAATCCAAATATCTTCTATACAAAGTTAAACCTGTTAGTACAACGTTAAACCTAGCAACACTAATAGAGACACAAGCAGTAATAACATTATTTCCTTTTTGCTTGTCTGAAGATCTTTCTCAGTAACTCTCTTGCCATTACTGAGTCTTCATCAGTAACTGTCAGCTTAGCATCTAACATAACAAATAAGCTAGCTGCCCTTAATGGATAATCTTTTTCTATCAGCATGTAGACATCCACTCCATTCTTTTTAGATACATGGTGAACACCACATGTATCATACAGTCTCCATTTTGTACTCAACTCATGAGCTCGAAAATTCCATAAGTTATCTTTTGGATCAGGTTCATACAACCTCTTCAATTCCACCCATAGCTCCTTCTCTTTGTCTTGTATACGATATGTAGATCTGAACATTTCTTTAACCAGACTCCATAGATTGTCCAAGTCTTCTCTATAAAAAATCTTCAGCATATCTTCAAAATACTTATAAATTTCTGAGTGTCCTCCTAGCCTGATTATCTTCCAAGCTTTCCCAAATGTATCTTTGTGTATCTCCAAATCAATAATTGGACGTTTAGCTTGAATAGGATGATGAACATCCAATGCTTCTGGGATTATAACAATCATATGCTGCTTGAGTCTTTCGTCAGTTAATTCCTCTGCTGTTTCTTCTTCATCTGCTGTAGGTACTTCTTCACCAATCTTCTGTTTCTTTGAAGATTCAGACTCCAATATTATACCATGTCTTCTTGTAGTTCTACATGGTTTTTCTGTTCTCATGGGAGTAAATGTGTTCACTCTTGTGTAAACCCTTTCAAACTCACTCTTGATCTCCTCAAAACTTCTACCTTGGAACTGCTTCCTTTTGTATCCAGCCATGTTCATCATGTAAACACACATGGTGTGTCTTTGCTGAGCTTTACTAGGTGGTTTACTCCTCTTTTCTTTGGCTTTTTGTTCTGCAGCAGACTTTCTTCTGGAATTTATTAGTTCAACAAGTTGTCTTGACTTCTCATCAATGGACAACACTTCATCTCCTCTGAGTTTACCTAACTTTTCCTTTAAAACTTCATCAGCATCAATCATATACTGAACTTCTTGAGCGTGATCAAACATTGCTTCAGTTGCTTGATTTGCAAGTCTTGTTTGATCAAGGAAATATGCAATATCAACAATTTCTGATGTTTCATCTTCCTGTGCTTTATTAGGTACCTCTGCATCAAAACTAATCTGAGCAAGAACACTCTTCTTGTCCTTCTTTGGTGGCTCTTCTTCAATCATAATGCCCTTTGCTTTATCTGCCCTTTGCCTTCTATCATACACATCCATATCTTGTTGATGAGAAGTACCAATATTTTCAGCATCCAAATCTTCTTCACCCATATCTTGCCTCCCCTGAAACTCAACATTCTGTTCAACCAAAGAAATATTGGGGTCTTGATCAATATCAGCTGTCTTCCTCCCCCGTTTGGAAGAAACATCCATGTCATCATCATCTGAGCTTGTAGACTCCACAATATTTGCCTTTCTCTTTGCTTCAAGTGACTTGACTTTAGACTGCAATTTCTTCACTTTTTCAATGACCTTCTTGTAAGCAGTACTATACAACTGCTTTGTCTCCTTGAGTGCTTGCTTTGTCTCCTTGAGTTCTTGCTCTGTCTCCTTGAATTCTTGCTTTGTCTCCTTGAGTTCTTTCTCCAACCTAGTCACCCGTTGAGTCAATTTGGTACAAATATCCATCAATTCCATTAGTGACACTCTGCCCTCATCACTTCCAGGTGTGTTACCTCCCGATCGAGGTGAATCGTGGGGCATTTCCCCCATATTTGGTTGTGAGGCTGATTGAGAACCAGATGAACCTGTGGGTGTGTGATTGGACTCAACTGGGCTTGTTGATCCTTCACCCTGAATGTTTTGATTTTGAACCAACATTGTTTCAAAAAGTGGAACTACTATCCCATTAAACCCCCTAGAAGCCATGCTCATGTTACTGAACAGTTTTTGAGTAAGGCGAGGAGTTGGATAAACAATTTTATGAGATAGAAGCAAACTTTTCCGTATATTCAAAACCGTTTGTATAAACCTTGGATACATTAAAAACTTGTATTTGCTATCCACATTTTTCACCATACCATCAAAAATTAATTTTGAAAAGTTAAAAGTCCTGTTTGTTGCTAAACAAATGAGAGCAGTTGCAATATTGCTGCTGAATTGCTCCCATGCGGTTTTCTTTGGACTTAAACAATGAAGGATGGTATGTATGAAGAATCTCCATTGGGGGTCAAAACATCCTTTTTGAAAAGTCAGAATTTGAGAAGATGTGTCATACCCCATTCTGGAAAGGTTATGAAAAATTTCAGTATTAGGCAAAGAACTAATACCATTTTCATCTGCTAAATGGAGATGCCTCCTAACAGATGCCTCAGTAATAGTTATTTTTCTGCCATCAACTGTTGCAATTAACTCTTTGTCTCCATTCTCAAATGTATTGGTAGTAACAGACCGCCAAAACTGTTTGATTTGAGAGACATAGATAGTAGGATCGACTGTAAGAGCGTACCTGATGTGGGTATTGTTTAGAAAATCTATTATCTGGTGGAAGCGTTGACTCCCTTCTGGTTTCTCCAAGAATGCAACCTGGTTATGCGTATCACAAAACTCTAAATTTGCCATGAAAATTGAGTAAATGCTTGATTAGAGTGCTGGGTTATGATTGGACCTACTTCAATTAATTGTTTCTCAAGTTTGAAGAAATGGTATAAATTGTATAAAGAAAGAGAGTTATCCAATTTATGAAACCCTACTCTGTTATAGAGTTTTTTTTTAAGAGGTAAGTAAAGTAAAGTAATGTAATGTAAAGAAATAGGGAAGAGCGGAAGTAAAGTTTATAGATTTTTGCATGTTTGTAAAGTAAATGAAAGTAGGTGGCCTCATTTTAAACTTTTTATATTTGTGGAATTACTATTATAAACTTGCTCCATAATAAATACACACTAAAGACAAAGGTTGTTTTCGACATTAACTCATTTGATTTTTGTCTTTATTCACTTTACTTCACTATGAAAGTTGGGACAAAGAAAACCAAGAACACACATAAAATTTCACTCCATTTCATTCCCTTCATCTAAAAAAACTTGAGAACATAGTGTAAATAAAGCGAAGTAATTGACAATAGTTACCCCAAAGGTTAGAAATAAACCACGGTTAAAACCCAGAAACGGCTACCCAGTACCCAGCAGTACAACGTTTTACTCTAGCAGAACAAACGTTTGCCTAGCAGTAATAACTTTGTGCATCCACTCCATTCTCAGACAATTAATTAAACATCAAATATTTCATTGATATTTTTTAAGGCTACAAGTATATACATCTAATTATCCAACCTAAATACTAAACATACTAAAAAAAAAAAAAAAAAAACATCATCCTAAACTGCTTCCCTCCATTTCACCCCAACTTGTTAGAACCAGAGCTCTCTTCCCTGCTTCCCATCAATTTCTGGCTTTCCTTGAGTCATTTAAACACAATTTCAAGATCGCTAACCCTCTTTTCTAGATTATAAGGGTCCTGAAACCCATCTTGTTGCTCCCCCTGGTTTTGCAGCACAAACCCATTTTGCTGCTCCATCACAATTTGCTGCTGATCCTCTTCTTTTTGCTGCACCACCTCCTCCTCTTCACCTTCCTCCTCCTCTTCCTCTTCATCTTCTTCCTCCTCCTCCCCGTAGTCACACAATCCCCAAACCTCATCCCAGTAAAAGTCTTGCGCATGCAGCCAGTTCAAAATTTGACCCCTCATCCACGTATCTACCTTCCTATACGACCCATATTCTGCAATGGGTTCATCCCCGAAAGCAATTAACACTGCGTCAAACAGCAAATTGTTGTTTAACACCCACTCGTACTCTTCAGCATCATTTTGAAAGGTAACATTATTTGCTGCCATTGTTGAAGTTTTCTTTGAATTGAAAGGGATATATGTGTTTGTGTGTGTTCTTTGGTATATATATAGTCGATATATAGGTATAAATAGGCTGGAGAGGTAGATGCCAAGACTTTAGGCGGGAAAATGGATCGACGGCGCGCGCCAAAAGTAAAGTGTCAATTGAAGTTTTACGATTTCCTTTTACCAAGTATTGACTTTCCATGTACAATGAGTTGATGCAACAACAAGTTGTATATCATGCTTTGTGAATAATAAACTTCCAAACTCAATATTTCCAACTGTTGATCAAGTGGTGGTTTGGTTTAATTAAGAGTGGCAAGATGTGTAGAAAAAAAAAAGAATAGTAGTTAAAAAAAAAAAAAAAAATCTAATGTTGTTGACGTGGCGGTGAAAACCAACTATAGCCGACGGTTCGGGTTCGTGGGGGGTTTTAGTGTACCCGTACCCGAACCCGTTTATAATATACCCGTACCCGCCCATATCCCACCGGATACCCGTTATCCATAGGTTTTTCGGGTTTCCCCGCGGGTATATCGAGGTTATCCGTAATATAATTAAAAGTTAAAGAAAATGAATATCGTATCAAACGATTTAACGCAACATATCGCAACGCAACGTACTCGGCACGATATTCACCAAAAAAATCAAATGCGCAAGAGGTTTCAAAAGTTAATCATTCTCATTTCAAAAGATAATCTCGTTTTAGCCTTTTAAAAGGGTTTGGTATCCTCATTCGTGTGACGGTAGAGAACACGGACTCACGAGTACTCACTCCAAAAAAACGAATAACCAAATTAATAGTCGAGAAGAGTATTGACAATAACTCGAGAAGAGACGAGATGACGAAAACAAGTCGAAGAGATAACTAACAACAAACATATCAAATAAGATGAGTCGATTGGTAATCGTCTGTATTTTCCCATAATCCCGTTTATTAGTACAAGGTATACTCGTTTTATGATTTAAAACAAGTTTGGACTTACGACAAAATTAATCTTTGGAAATAACAAAATTTCGCCAAGACCCTTTCATTTATCGAACGTTTCCAATTCAAAAGACTTTATTGAAAATCAATTTCCCGAGTAATTTATAATATAACGAGTATTTATATAAACCCTAAACCCTAAACTCTAAACCCTAAACGCTAAACCAATCCGTAACTCAAACAATAACCAAACGAATAGTCCAATAAATCCAAATATGTTAGTGTACGGGTAGCATGTCTCGAATAGTCCAATATCCCTCGTGTGTTCCGTTTTTATCCCAAATGTCACACAAAAGGTTTTCAAAATCGAGATCCTACTTAAGATCCTATGGTAAAGATCCCGATCTTTACCGATCTTTACCATAGGATCTTAAGTAGGATCTCGATTTTGAAAACCTTTCGTGTGACATTTGGGATAAAAACGGAACACACGAGGGATATTGGACTATTCGAGACATGCTACCCGTACACTAACATATTTGGATTTATTGCACTATTCGTTTGGTTATTGTTTGAGTTACGGATTGGTTTAGCGTTTAGGGTTTAGAGTTTAGGGTTTAGGGTTTAGGGTTTAGGGTTTAGGGTTTATATAAATACTCGTTATATTATAAATTACTCGGGAAATTGATTTTCAATAAAGTCTTTTGAATTGGAAACGTTCGATAAATGAAAGGGTCTTGGCGAAATTTTGTTATTTCCAAAGATTAATTTTGTCGTAAGTCCAAACTTGTTTTAAATCATAAAACGAGTATACCTTGTACTAATAAACGGGATTATGGGAAAATACAGACGATTACCAATCGACTCATCTTATTTGATATGTTTGTTGTTAGTTATCTCTTCGACTTGTTTTCGTCATCTCGTCTCTTCTCGAGTTATTGTCAATACTCTTCTCGACTATTAATTCGGTTATTCGTTTTTTTGGAGTGAGTACTCGTGAGTCCGTGTTCTCTACCGTCACACGAATGAGGATACCAAATCCTTTTAAAAGGCTAAAACGAGATTATTTTTTGAAATGAGAATGATTAACTTTTGAAACCTCTTGCGCATTTGATTTTTTTGGTGAATATCGTGCCGAGTACGTTGCGTTGCGATATGTTGCGTTAAATCGTTTGATACGATATTCATTTTCTTTAACTTTTAATTATATTACGGATAACCTCGATATACCCGCGGGGAAACCCGAAAAACCGATGGATAACGGGTATCCGGTGGGATATGGGCGGGTACGGGTATATTATAAACGGGTTCGGGTACGGGTACACTAAAACCCGCCACGAACCCGAACCGTCGCCTATAGTTGGTTTTCACCGCCACGTCAACACCATTAGATTTTTTTTATTTATTATATTTTTTTTTAATTAATTTATTTATTTATTATTATTTTTTTTAACTATTATTTTTTTTTCTACACATCTTGCCACTCACCAAACCACCACTTGATCAATAGTAAAGGGGCAATTAATCCCTTTACCGATCAATTGTAAACAGACAAAAAAGTGAGTAAACCCTAATAAAAACACACATTCTTCTTACTCCCACGGCGGATTCCCACGGGTAACAGTAGGATCCTGGGGAAATTAAACCAAACCACCACTACTTGATCAATAGTAAAGGGCCAATTAATCCCTTTACCGATCAATTGTAAACCGACACAAAAATCAATAAACCCTAATCAAAACACACATTCTTGATTCTTCTTATTCCCACGGCGGATTCCCACGGGTAACAGTAGGATCCTGGGCCACCTTTCATTTCATCTTTGTCTTTTAATTTAGCTAATGGTAATAGTTTGAAAAACAGACGTGGCAAACAAAAACACGCAAACAATGAATCCAAATGACAACAAAGGTATGTTTTTTAATGTTTTCACATATCAGTTGATGATTCATTGTACAATAATTAGTAACAGGCTTTTGATCTATAAATGGTGATGTTTGGGGTTGTTGTTACCGATTCTAATGTAAAGCTGTGTGAATTTATTGTTGAATGTAAAGCTGTGTGAAGTTTTAATTTATTCAAGTTTATGCTTTAACAGGTTCAAAGACAAAAATCCCTTCCAACAAGGTATATACTAAAGTCGTTATATTTTTGTGGCTAAAGTTAATTGTATACCTTAATTATACCATTAATTAAATTTTTTGAAACAAATGGTATGTTGAACTATTAGGAGGTATGGGAAAACACAGATTGGAAGAGAAAGAGCCCTTTCTATTTCTCTAGCGATGAAGAATCTGGTGATGCTGACATAAAAGGTGTGAATTTATTGTTGAATGTAAAGCTGCTGTGTGAATTTTTAATTTATTCAAGTTTATGCTTTAACAGGTTCAAAGGCAAAAATCCAAACAACAACAAACCCAATCCCGCCGGGGCAGGGTATGGGGGAGGTAGGCTGTAGACAGACCCTACCCCTACCCCAAGGTAAACCCGGGAGTAGAGAGGCTGCTTCCAAAGAGACCTCCGGCACTAGGTCCAAATTCAAAATCATTTCCAACAAGGTATACTAAAGTTGTTATGTGTTTGTGGCTAAAGTTGTATACCTTAATTATACCATTAATTAATTTTTTTGAAACACATATGGTATGTTGAACTATTAGGAGGTATGGGAAAACACAGATTGGAAGAGACAGAGCCCTTTCTATTTCTCTAGCGATGAAGAATCTGCTGATGCTGACACAAAAGGGGTAATAATGGTCCATTTAATAAGTGTTGTTTCGCTACCTTTATCACATTCTCAAGACTTAATCCATTATATATACTCGTTCAACTTGTAGGTAAATGACAAAGATGAATCCTCTTAAGCTACTCCCAAACTTGGGACTACCGTATAATTAAGAAGATGTACCAACCGATGGCCGTGAAGAAGACTTCTCCTACATTAAATGTGTTGAGAATTATGTAAAGGTGGTGATCATCTCGACTATTATGAACTAGAGGATAATTAGTTTAATATGGTACGTAGTAGCAGTTATGAGTAAGAAGATGTACGTTGTATCAACCGATGGCCGTGAAGAAGACTTCTCGTACATTAAATGTTGGGCCGTGAAGAAGACTTCTCGTACATTAAATGTTGTGTTGAGAATTATGTAAAGGTGGTGATCATCTCGACTATTATGAACTAGAGGATAATTAGTTTAATATGGTATGTAGTAGCAGTTACGAGTAAGAAGATGTTGTATCAACCGATGGCCGTGAAGAAGACTTCTCGTACATTAAATGTGTTGAGAATTATGTAAAGGTGGTGATCATCTCGACTATTATGAACTAGAGGATAATTACTTTAATATGGTACGTAGTAGCAGTTCTGATATTTAATTTGGATAAATGTAATTATTAATGGTGCAGTAACTGGTAACTAGTGTAGTTTAACTCTGTATCTATTTTATAACTGTAATGATAGTATTTTGGTTTGTTAAATGGTAGCAATTTGTGTTCTTGATGTGATGATTGCACAGTTAGATTTTATGGTAGCAGTTTCTGTTGTTGATTTGATGATTGCACATATTTATTTAATGGTAGCAGTTTGTGTTCTTCATTTTTCATGTTGGTTTATAATTTAATGGTAGCAGTTTGTGTTAAATGGTGTCAAGTTGTGTTCATGATTTTGGTGTAATTGTGTAAATTTGAGTTCTTGATTTGATATGCAGTTTGTGTTCATGATCTTTGTTCTAGATCTTGGTTCATGATTTGCGATTAAGATAATGAAACTATAACATTTGGAGCCAAAATTTTGATAATGGTAGCAGTTTGTGTTCTTCATTTTTCATGTTGGTTTATGATTTAATGGTAGCAGTTTGTGTTAAATGGTGTCAAGTTGTGTTCATGATTTTGGTGTAATTGTGTAAATTTGAGTTCTTGATTTGATATGCAGTTTGTGTTCATGATCTTTGTTCTAGATCTTGGTTCATGATTTGCGATTAAGATAATGAAACTATAACATTTGGAGCCAAAATTTTGATAATGGTAGCAGTTTGTGTTCTTCATTTTTCATGTTGGTTTATGATTTAATGGTAGCAGTTTGTGTTAAATGGTGTCAAGTTGTGTTCATGATTTTGGTGTAATTGTGTAAATTTGAGTTCTTGATTTGATATGCAGTTTGTGTTCATGATCTTTGTTCTAGATCTTGGTTCATGATTTGCGATTAAGATAATGATATATAACATTTGGAGCCAAAATTTTGATTTTTTCAAGTTTATGCTTTACTAAACAGGTTCAAATTTAAGGCAAATTTTTAAAATAATTCAATTGTTATTTTGAAATTAGAATTTGGAGCCAAAATTTTGATCCAAAATTTTGAAATCGCCTAATTAATTAGAAGCGGGTACCAAGAATAAGGTACGATTCATCTTCTTCCTATACCCTCTTTTCTCTCCTAAAAAAAAAAAAATACTGCCAAGAAAACACAATAATCAATTCTTATATCACCATTACTCTCAAAGCCAGAATCATTTTCTTGTACCCATTGTTACTCAAGAGTCATGGGAATTCAACCCATTGTTGATAATCATCTTTTGCTTCCTGCTGATAATGAACATGATGATAACAACATAGACTATGAATCCGAAAAGTATTCTGATGAGGAAGATCTAGATGCGCCTGGAACCAACCAATCAGATCGGATACTGGCTAAGAGAGGCATGACCAGGCTATTTAAGTTTCGCATGAAATATGGCAACCCTGGTGGAATAAAGCTCAAGGTAACCTTCGATGCATTGAATAGGGTATCAGGGTTACACAGAGCACTGTTTACGAGTTTTTTAGGAGATCTGGTTCGTGAGCATATAGGTTTGAAGAATCTTTCCTGGAGGAATGTGAATAAAGAAGAAAGAGATAAACTATGGACTGACATCACTGTACATATATACTACTGTATTTTTTAACCCAGTACTACATAATTTTATCTATGCAGTTACATTATGTGCAACTAATTAACAACATTGTGTTAATCTTTGCAGCGATATTTTGATGTTGACGTGACATTCAGAAAATTGGTAATGACTCGTCTTGGTAAACTGCTAAGGACTTTCAGAACGAAGCTCAGAGAAGAATACATTTTGCCCCACCTAAATACACCTTACAAACTGAATGAAGTCCCGGCCAAGTATAGTCGATTTGTGAAATCAGAAGACTGGGTCGAGTTTGTAAACAACACGACCACCGATGAATACAAGGTTTTAATTAGTCATCTTTATTTAAGTCTATATGTCATTTCATAATTTTCAGTTTGCAACATTACCACATGTAAACGCCTTATGATTTTGTGTTTTTAGAAGATAGCTGATAAAGCTAAAATGTCGCGTTCCAAAAATATTTATCAGCATAAAATGGGACGAGGTGGATATGTTTATTTGAAAGAGAAAATGGTAAGATCACATGTGTATGCACCTTCATATTTTCGTTTATCTTGTTTTAATTAACTTTACATGTGTATGCATTTGATGTTTATTAGATCAAAAATAAAGAGATTGAAGCAGATGAAGAACCCCCGCGTGGTATAATGTGGTTGAAAGGAAGGGTAAACAACGATGGCGAATTTCCAGATGATGAGATCACATCAGTGGGAGATACACTTGTAAGTTTGACTGCAAATTCTATTATTATGCTTATATACCAGCAGGATTAAATGTGTACTAGCAGTAGTAAATTGTGTACTAGCAGTGGTAAACACTAGCCATATTTGTAATTGAAGTTCATGAGCATCACTAACTCCATCTGAGCAGCATTGACACAAATAAGAGCATCAGTTACTCTAACAGCATCCAGAAGACTTTTAATCCCAACATTTCCTATATTTTTTTTTTTGTAGAAAGAATCTGATGACCAGATCAAGAAATTGTCCAATGAGATTACAGAAACAAAAAGAATACTTACTCAACTGATGGCACAGTTGAGTCAACAAGGGGTGCAGTTAAATTTGTCATCTCAATTTCCAGTAGCCTCAAATGCAAGCCAACAAGGGTCTACAGATTCCCAATCGCAAGGAAATGTGTCTCCAACAAAAGGAGTACCAACAGTATGTATTTCAACATGTTTCTTGTTATTCTTTTGTTTATATAATGTAACGTGTTTTATATATACATATAGGAACCTGCTAAAACTGTCGGACCTGAGAAAAAGCCTAAGTCACGACAAAACGGGCCTCCAGATTCCCAATCAGAACAAAATGTGTCTCCAACACAAGCACTGCCAACAGTATGTATTTCAACATGTTTCTTGTTATTCTTTTGTTTAAATAATTTCTGATAAATGTGCATGCAAAAATTCTTTTTTTAAGCCATTTAACTGCAAACTGTGGCACTTAAAGAAATCAAATATCGTTGCTTTGGGTACATACATGTGTTTTTTCAATGTACATATATATAATTCTTGATATATAATTCAATGTTTCATACAAGCGTCTTTTGTTACTACAGGTTACACTGCCAACTACAATGCAAAAAAAAAGTGACAACAACTGTGGACCAACAGCACTATTGAAGCGCAAAAGTAATGTCTCTATTGAAGCCCTAAAGCAAGCTATGTCGGCGAAGAGTCAAAAGTCTTTAAATTATGGTACTTGAGAATTTGATTATGTACGACATTACAATTGTATATTCTGTTCAGTTATATACATTCGAGTTTTATTCAATTTCAAATTTCTTTTTGTTTATGATTATGTTATATATATATATATAATATACTCATTCCAGCAGCACTAGCATAGTACTAGCAGTAGCAACTCTGCTCCAACAGTACTAACTTAAAAATACCAGTAATAACCCTGTGACTAAAAGATGCAGTCATGTATTATGGTCACGCTTATCAACATTATTGGTCACTCTTTGTTTAATTCGATGTGTGACTAAATATTACAAAAGGCCACACAAACATAAAATTCAAGTGGCCATTGGATGATCAATAGTCACACAAAATACAAATTTCTTCACTTAAAACAGCATATGGTCACACTTATTAACACTTTTGGCCACTTTATGCTTAAGTGTATGTGACTAAATACCCAAAACAAACATGCTTTGTGTGACTGAATATTACAAAAGGCCACACAAACTAAAAATTCATGTGACCATTGGATGATCAATAGTCACACAAAATACACATTTTTTCACTTAAAACAGCATATGGTCACACTTATAAACACTTTTGGCCACTTTATGCTTAATTGTATGCGACTAAATACCCAAAACAAACATGCTTTGTGTGACTAAATATTACAAAAGGCCACACAAACTAAATATTCATGTGACCATTGGATGATCAATAGTCACACAAAATACACATTTCTTCACTTAAAACAGCATATGGTCACACTTATTAACACTTTTGGCCACTTTATGCTTAATTGTATGTGACTAAATACCCAAAACAAACATGCTTTGTGTGACTAAATATTACAAAAGGCCACACAAACTAAGAATTCATGTGACCATTGGATGATCAATAGTCACACAAAAAACACATTTCTTCACTTAAAACAGCATATGGTCACACTTATTAACACTTTTGGCCACTTTATGCTTAATTGTATGTGACTAAATACCCAAAACAAACATGCTTTGTGTGACTAAATATTACAAAAGGCCACACAAACTAAGAATTCATGTGACCATTGGATGATCAATAGTCACACAAAATACACATTTTTTCACTTAAAACAGTATATGGTCACACTTATCAACACTTTTGGCCACTTTATGCTTAATTGTATGTGACTAAATAACCAAAACAAAGATGCTTTGTGTGACTAAATATTACAAAAGGCCACACAAACATAAAATTCATGTGGCCATTGGATGATCAATAGTCACACAAAATACACATTTCTTCACTTAAAACAGCATATGGTCACACTTATTAACACTTTTGGCCACTTTATGCTTAATTGTATGTGACTATATACCGAAAACAAACATGCTTTGTGTGACTAAATATTACAAAAGGCCACACAAACTAAGAATTCATGTGACCATTGGATGATCAATAGTCACACAAAATACACATTTCTTCACTTAAAACAGCATATGGTCACACTTATTAACACTTTTGGCCACTTTATGCTTAATTGTATGTGACTAAATACCCAAAGCAAACATGCTTTGTGTGACTAAATATTACAAAAGGCCACACAAACTAAGAATTCATGTGACCATTGGATGATCAATAGTACACATTTCTTCACTTTAAATAGCATATGGTCACACTTATTAACACTTTTGGCCACTGTTTTTTAAATTGTATGTGACTAACTTGAAAAAAATAACACACGATGTGTGACTAAATCATCACAAACGTCACATTTATTATATTTTTGTGTGGCCATAGGATGGGAAATAGTCACACATACTGATGAATCCAACAAAACTTGTGCCTAATTAGTCACACATATTCGGGTTTTGGTCACTCTTTTTCGATGAAAACGGCCACAAACTAAACAATGTGACTATATGATACCTACGGTGGCGCGACTTTTTGTCACACACACCCAAAAAAACGTGTGTGACTATATGCATATAGTCACGCATTTCCAGTGTGACGATAGGCAGAATCTGTACCAGTGTAAAAGTTGTTCATCAGTGTTTAAATAAGTTAGTTATTCAATAATAATCAGACTCTTAGTTTAAAATTTTGATTTTCCTTTGAAAATCCAAATTAGACACCCCATTAAGGAGTGTTTGGTTTACACTGTCATTAGGTCCATATCATAGTTTACTGTACATTGGTCATTTGGTTAACTTAAATCCAGCTTTAAGTAGCCATAATAAGCTGTTTTCAAAGTCTCTTAAGTAGTTTAGATAGATAATCATGTTCTTTGTGCCCTGTGTGAATTTTAGGCTGCCAAATAGCCAAATAAGCTAGAATCAGCCACAAGCTGATTTGATACTTGTTCTTGGCCTGTCTGAGTTCCAAATAGACCATTTAGTGTAAACATATTAGTTGGTTAAAGCTGCTTTGCTTGTGCACATTTCTGTGCAAGTCTCTGCACAACACAGTCAAACAAGCAGCTGAGGGTGCTGATCTTGTGTCAAATTGGGCCTCAATTGGGTGTTTTGTGATGGGGCTTTTATGTTTTTTAGATACCCAGCAATATAGCCTAAGTTTTGCCCCCATTAGATTCCACTTGTCAGCTTATTAAACTGCTTATAATTAGTCTGCAGGTTTGCCTTATTCCTGAATTTTCTGCCTAAGTGTTGCAGCTGTGCTTGTGATTATTTGCTTATTTCTTTGAGTTTATTTGTGTTTATTAAGTTGTTTTAAACTTATATAAGTGTATTGAACTTTTCCTGATCATTTGGTTGAGTTTTGAGCTCATTAGCTTATTTTTAGCTTATTGACTCAACTGCTTATCTGCCCAAATCAGCCTTATAAGCTTAGATAACTTTTAATTTTATTTTTCCCATCTTTTAATTTATATTTTAGAATTATCTGTAAAATTTCATAATTTTCTGAATAGTTTTGATATTTTTAATCTTTTTAATTAGTTTAAAATAGTATTTAAATCATAATAAATAGAAAAATAATCAGAAAAATATAAATCCAATTTTTATAATTTTCTTTTATAATTTTTAATCTAGGAAAAATATAAATATATTTTTAGACCTTAAGAAAAATCAAAAATAGAAATATAGTGATAGCTTCTATTTAATAGAATTTATCTTTTTAAATTTTAATTAAGTAATTTTCATTTTTATAATTTTCTTAGCTTCTTTTCATCTTTTAATATTTTTAGAAAAAGTTTTAGATTTTTCTTTGTTCATTTGGTATTTTTTATAATTTAAATTAGTTTAATAAGTAATTAAATAAATAAATAATTAATAATAATTAAATAAAAAGTGTAAAAAAATATAATTTAAGTTTTTAAATAAGTTTTAAGTTATTTTACATTTTTAGGTTTTAAATTTCATAAATTTCAGTTTTTGTCCCGTTTTAGATTTTCTGTTACGCATTGTAAGTTTATTTTTTTGCGTTTAAATTTCCTGTGTATATCTGTTTTCATTTGTTATTTAGAATTGTTAAATAAAGAAAAATCAAAAATCTGATTCATCAATCACTCTAATCCAAAGCTTTTCACAGTTTTCCATTCACACCTCGTTGGGAAACGATCCGGGTGATCACTTGCCTGGTTTCACACTACACACGAGGATTTGTTCTGAGACTGTTTATATTTATATATATACGTTTTCAGACGGATCAAATTTTGGCGCTGCTGCCGGGGAGGTTGTGCTGCGACTATTGTGAAGAATTTTAGCGATTAATGATTTGAGATCCTTCTATCAGAAGTTCCTATTTCCCATAAACAATATAAAATACAAAAATATTTTTCTTTTCTTTTCTATATATATATATATTATTATTATTATCATATAAAAAATAAAAACACCAAAAATAATTTCCGTTTTCTTTGTTAATAATAAATAACAATAAAAAATTACCATCGAGAACCAAGACAGAGTACTACCTAACTGGGGGTACGGCCATAATAAGTTCCCAAACCAAAGATTTAAAACTTGCCTTTGTATCACTTGCGGATATCGGCTCACCTTTAATTGATAAACAAACTCTAACGGAGGTTCTAGGATAGTCTGACATTAAATTGTCGGACTGAAAGAAGCGGGTTTTTAAGGAGCTTAATTGCCCACCTTTGCTTCTCCGCCACTCTGTGCGTTTATCTTTTAGAGAGCTACCGTACGCTTGTTGATTGTTGGTTTAAGTTAACTTGTGTTTTGCTTCTGTCTTGTTTTAATTGGAATATTTTACTTAGTGCATGCGCACTCGTTCTTCCACGTCATCAAGCCCTTTACGTGAACTCGTAGAAATTCCGAGAAGACGTAATCGTAGACGTGCTGCCCAAATAGTCGAACCCGAGATTCGTACTGTTCTCACTGAAAATATGGCAGACGAACGCACCATGGCTGAAATGCTCCAGGCACCCACCGAGGGTTATGGAGATGCCATCGTTTTACCAGTCATCGATTCTGATCATTTTGAACTGAAAACACATTTGATTCAGCTCGTGTCCACGAACCAATTCCATGGGTTTGAACGAGAGGATCCATATGCACACAGTCGTTGGTTCAATAAGTTGACCTCTACAATCAATTACAAGAATGTGCCGCAAACAGTTATCAAATTGATGCTATTTCCATTCTCACTTGAGGGGGCAGCCCGGATTTGGCTGGATAAAGAACCCCCTCGATCCATTGAAACCTGGGAAGATCTCGTTAAGAAATTTGTAAATTATTTCTTCCCTCCATCAAAGACGACTAATCTAAAAAATGAAATTGCTGGATTTCGTCAAGGTTTTGATGAAAATTTCGGAGAGGCATGGGACAGATTTAAAGATCTCCTAAGAAAATGCCCACATCACGATTTCAATGTGTTACAACAGATAAATACGTTTTATAATGGGTTGACCCAAAACGATCAAGATGCACTTAATGCAGCCTCTGGTGGCAATATCTTGAATCGTAAACCTATAGAGGTGGTTGAAATTTGTGAAAATAAATCAAAAGTTCCTATTTCTCGAAACAAAGTGAATGTTCCTATCACTCCTGCTTCTTCTTCATCCGGTAACTCCTCAGAGTTAGCCTTCCTTACAGATTCAATGCGTTGTATGATGAAAGAAATGAAAGAATTAAAAAGTGAAATTCATAAACCGGAACAAATCAAAGCAATAAACAAAGTGTGTGAAACTTGTGGTGGCCCACATGCGTATTATGATTGTCAAGCAACCGATGCTTCTCTTTACCCAGCTCCCGTAGCTGCAGTAAACCAAAATCAATACCGTCCGCATGCTGAGACTCAGTACCGAGCACCGAATGCTATGGTCCCACCTGGTTTTCCACCCGTGCCAAATCAGAATAATCTAAATCGCTTTGTTCAGAATCAGGGACAGAATTTTAACAATTCTCAAAATTTCAATCAAAACCGAGGTCAGAATCAGGGTAATTTTAACCAAAACCGTGGTCCAAATTTTAATCAAAACCAAGGTTCAAACCGAAATCAGACGTCCTCAGATGAGTTGCTTACGCAATTCATGAAAACCCAAGAGGAAACAAATAAGACACAACGTGAGACAAACCAGTTATTGGTTGCCCAATTAAACCAGATCAAAAAGTCTTTAACTGATATACCTTCTACCTCGGGAGGTCTCCCAAGTAACACTGTTGTCAACCCTAGGGGTGAACTCAAAGCTGTCAGTACACGTAGTGGTAAATCTCATGTTGGATTCAAGGTGATAAAGGACCCGATACTTCCCACTAACAATGGAAGTGCTAAATACGTCCAACCTTCGATCATCCAAAAATCTACACACACAATTACTCCTCAGCCGTCAAGAATCGATCCTACTCTTTCACGATTTACGGTTAAAAGTTTGTCAACCAAACTTAGTTAGCAAAGATCAGCCAGATATTATTCCGAAATGCTCAATGCTGTTCCTGTCAGTGTACTTGATGACAGTGATGATGACGAAGATACCACTTACGTCAAAGCTATCACCACTCGGAGTGGTGCTTCTTATAAGGGGCCAGCTGGCCTTATTCCTCCTCCGTTGTTTGAAATGGAAAAAGAGACGGAGGATACAATGGACAAAGTGCCAATTCCAAGCCCACAAAGTACAGCACATGTCTATCCTCCGGTTATCCCGAAAAAATCCAAACCAGGAGTTGTCTTTGAATCTGTTAAGACTCCTGAAGTCATTTCCCCTAAATCCAAACCTTATATTCCTTACCCATCGCGCTTAAATGAGCAAAAGCTCCGTGAGAAGGCTAGTCAACAAATGGACAAATTCTTTCAAATCTTTAAAGAATTACATTTTGACATAAGCTTTGCGGATGCTATCATTCTGATGCCCAAGTTTGCATCAACAATCAAACACTTGTTAAGCAACAAGGAAAAACTGATTGAAATGGCTAAAACTCCAGTAAATGAGAACTGCTTAGCGGTTTTCTTGAAAAAGCTTCCGGAGAAGCTTGGAGATCCTGGAAAGTTTCTACTACCTTGTATATTTCCGGGAATGGTTGAATGCTATGCCTTAGCAGATCTAGGTGCAAGCATCAACCTGATGCCTCATTCAGTATGGAAGAAACTTTCTCTTCCGGCTCTTACTCCTACCTGCATGACTCTTGAGCTTGCAGATCGAACCATAACTCATCCCTGCGGCATTGCCGAAGATGTATTTGTGAAAATAGGAAAGTTCCATTTTCCAGCTGACTTTGTGGTTGTTGACTTCGACGCAGATCAAAAGGTTCCTCTGATTCTTGGAAGAGGATTCCTAAAAACGGGCCATGCTCTTATTGATGTATTTAAGCATGAGATCACCTTGCGTGTGGATAATGAAGCTGTTACCTTTAACCATGATCAAACTTCGAGGTACTCCTCAAATTTTGATTCTGCTTCGGTTAACCGAATCGATGTCATTGACATTACTTCAAAGGAGTACTCTCAAGAAAATCTTGGTTATTTTCATAATTCTGTGAGTGGGGAACCCACCACATCTTCTCAACTTATCATAGCAGACTCTTCCCCTTCTCTCACTTCGGATGAGGGAAGTGATCCCTTTTGGGATGAGGTCGATGCTTTTCTTACTCTAGATAGTTCACTTCCGCATGAGGTTGATGATGACTATCTTGATCCTGAGGGGGACATTCTTTTTCTAGAAAATTTGTTAAACGAAGATTCATCTTCCCCTCTTCCACCAAAACAACTTCATAAGAAGGAAATCGAGTCAGTTGAGAAAACTGATAAATTTCCAGAGATCAAGTTTAAGGACTTGCCTCTTCCACTTGATTATGCAATTCTTGAGGAGGAAGTTCTTATTTTAATGGCTATTCAGATCTCTCTTCTTCCCTTCACCTACCCGGTGATTTCCCCTGTCTTTCACTCATTTGGGAGTGAGGATATTACTTTTGACCCCGGCATTGTCCATCTAACATTGGTTTAAATGCCGGATTTATCTCATCGGTGTGGAACTTTCTTATGCTCAATTGGTTATCCAAGCATCTTGAATGAAAGTCCGATAGAGATGGTTTCTTCCACTTACTTCCCCATAGACTTTTAAATTGCTTTTTCTCTCGGGCTGTTCAGGAACCCTTTGTTACGGTTGACCGTTCACAAGCGGTTAGCTTGCGTGATAAACCTGCCTGTTCGGGAGGAATCAACTCAATTCGGGGTCGAGTCAAGCTAGCGACTCGGGAATCAAAAACAGTAGCAAATACATGGGTTTTAACCCATGTTTCACCTAAGTGTGGGGGAGATGCCCCACATGTTGTAAATATGTACAGTCAAAAAAAAAAAAAAAAAAAAAAAAATTGTGTATATAAAAAAATAATGGCTATTAATATTTCCCTTTCACGTTCTAAGTGTTGGTTTAACAACCGGTTCTTTGAATATTGAGGGCAATATTCAGTTCTAAGTGTGGGGGGGAATTCTTGCGAATTTGATCAAATGTACCATCTAGTACCCCCATTTTAGCCAAAATTTTAAAATTTTTTCTCACTTAGAACGCAATAAATGGTTATCAGTCCGCCATGTCTAACCCACATAAGGATTGGCTAATCCGAGAGCAAACGGCTCTTGGTAAAGATATATCAAATCCGTTCATGGCTTACAATTTGCCGAAAATTGTATGGTATTCGACTCACCATATCTTCATAAGTGAAGAGTTGGCTAGCCCGCAAGGTTATGGCTTGTGGTAAAGGCAGTGAAATTCCATAATTGGTAATCAGCTCACCAAAGATAATAATTTTATCTAAGAGTTGGCTAGTCCAGAAGCAAACGGCTTCTGGTAAAGACAAATCAAAACCGTTGACAGCTGATGGTTTGCTCAAAATCATTTGGTTATCATTGTACCAAAGTATCACATACTAAAACATTGGCTACTCCAGAAGTGATGGCTTTTGGTAAAGAGAAAAATCCATTAAAACTTCATAAAAGATTGCTAGGGACTAGCAATAGTTTAGTGTGGGGGATTGATGAGTGTCTAAATACTCATCATTTTTACCTAATCTGAGCTGCCAAAACATCCAAAAACACTCAGAAATGCATCATAATACTGAAATTATC
The DNA here is from genome assembly GCA_021014915.2 of Artemisia tridentata subsp. tridentata. Lineage (NCBI taxonomy): Eukaryota > Viridiplantae > Streptophyta > Magnoliopsida > Asterales > Asteraceae > Artemisia > Artemisia tridentata. The sequence goes on from CP139504.1 coordinate 340,496,516, forward strand.
CCAGAATTGTGTTTTATATGTTTCAGATGCAAAATGTTTAAAAACAGATAAAAAACGAGCAAAGTTTGCATAATTGGCAGTTTCAGTCCCTCAACTTTCAAAAGTTGTCAAAACTAGTCCCTGATCACTAAAAACTTGTACAAATATCATTTTAGGTCCTTGGGGATTCATAAGTTGTTAGAAAAGTCCTTTGAAGTTAAAAATTACAAATTTACAACTTTGGTCCCTCAACTTTGAAAAATGTCAGAAATAGTCCTTAAGGTTTTAAAATTGGAATTTATCAAATATAACCCTTGTACTATTCTCAAATGACATAATTGGTTTTTTTTGATAACTTTGGAATAATTACAGGTTTAGTCCTTGGAATTTCAGCAAATGACAACATTGGTCCCTATGCTTAACTAGTTAACTAAATCCGGATCTAAACTTAACCCAAAAATAAAACCTAAACACTAAATCCAATACCCACCCTATTAACTAAAACTCAAACCATTGTCCAAGCCCAATGTTTACAAGCCCAACCCCAACCCTTGTTTGACTGAGTTAACCACTCAGTCAAACAAAGTCAAACCCGTCTTCTCCTAAACCACCAATCCCGCCAATACCACTCAGTCACCCCCCAGCTCACCAAAACCACTAACCACCTCATCCCCCCTCCTCCTACACGTTACCTAACATTTCCAAACGCAATTAATGCGTCCTCCCCACTCCCACTAGCTAAATCAGAGATAAACACCATTTGTCCTGTTTCCCGCCAAAATTACAAGTGGACGTTTGAGATAAATTGAGAGCAATTCAATGGTGCTGATGGATTGAGAATGTCGACAATAGATTATCCCACTTTAATTTATGTATAAATAGAATGTAATGTAGCTAAAATAGAGTGTGTGGAAAAGTAGAATAAAAGTAGTGTAATCGTAATTTCCATTTCAGTAGTTTAATTTGTAATCTCAAGCTTCAATCAATCAATACAAAGTAACTTTAGTGTATTTGTTGTTGTTTCTTTGATTATTGTCAGTAGTTAATAATTATACCAAGTGTTCTGATTTTCAATTGTACTGTGAATTAGAATCTTGATAAGTAGTATATAAAACAACTTCTCAGTTGTTTTTAATAACTTATATAAGCTTCTCATAGCTTATTGTAAGTTTATTGTAGTATAAACTTGTTCTAAATTCAAGTTCTAAGAAAAGTCAAAGAAAGTCAAATTAAGCCAAAAATAAGCAGTTTGGAAAAGATAAGCTGGAGCAGGGTATATTCTGGATTGCCCTTGGTTTAGTGCTTCTTGGGAAGCTATAAGTTGGTTCTTTGGTCCTTGGTTTCATGTTCTTAGCTGGATTGCAAAATTTGTAAGAATTTCCAAGTCTCTTGTTTAACTGTACAATTGCTTATTCCTATGCTTATTAGTGTTCTCAGTAGTTATTAATGTTAGTTAAGTTGATTTAAGTCAGTTTGATAATCAGTTTAAGTCTATAATCTCATTTTCACTTTTTCAGTCAAGTAAACCAAAAATAGCCTTAACTAGTATAGCTTAACATAGTGCTTAATTCTGTGTTAAAAGTTGTTCATCAGTGTTTAAATAAGTTAGTTATTCAATAATAATCAGACTCTTAGTTTAAAATTTTGATTTTCCATTGAAAATCCAAATTAGACACCCCATTAAGGAGTGTTTGGTTTACACTGTCATTAGGTCAATATCATAGTTTACTGTACATTGGTCATTTGGTTAACTTAAATCCAGCTTTAAGTAGCCATAATAAGCTGTTTTCAAAGTCTCTTAAGTAGTTTAGATAGATAATCATGTTCTTTGTGCCCTGTGTGAATTTTAGGCTGCCAAATAGCCAAATAAGCTAGAATCAGCCACAAGCTGATTTGATACTTGTTCTTGGCCTGTCTGAGTTCCAAATAGACCATTTAGTGTAAACATATTAGTTGGTTAAAGCTGCTTTGCTTGTGCACATTTCTGTGCAAGTCTCTGCACAACACAGTCAAACAAGCAGCTGAGGGTGCTGATCTTGTGTCAAATTGGGCCTCAATTGGGTGTTTTGTGATGGGGCTTTTATGTTTTTTAGATACCCAGCAATATAGCCTAAGTTTTGCCCCCATTAGATTCCACTTGTCAGCTTATTAAACTGCTTATAATTAGTCTGCAAGTTTGCCTTATTCCTGAATTTTCTGCCTAAGTGTTGCAGCTGTGCTTGTGATTATTTGCTTATTTCTTTGAGTTTATTTGTGTTTATTAAGTTGTTTTAAACTTATATAAGTGTATTGAACTTGTCCTGATCATTTGGTTGAGTTTTGAGCTCATTAGCTTATTTTTAGCTAATTGACTCAACTGCTTATCTGCCCAAATCAGCCTTATAAGCTTAGATAACTTTTAATTTTATTTTTTCCATCTTTTAATTTATATTTTAGAATTATCTGTAAAATTTCATAATTTTCTGAATAGTTTTGATATTTTTAATCTTTTTAATTAGTTTAAAATAGTATTTAAATCATAATAAATAGAAAAATAATCAGAAAAATATAACTCCAATTTTTATAATTTTCTTTTATCATTTTTAATCTAGGAAAAATATAAATATATTTTTAGACCTTAAGAAAAATCAAAAATAGAAATATAGTGATAGCTTCTATTTAATAGAATTTATCTTTTTAAATTTTAATTAAGTAATTTTCATTTTTATAATTTTCTTAGCTTCTTTTCATCTTTTAATAGTTTTAGAAAAAGTTTCAGATTTTTCTTTGTTCATTTGGTATTTTTTATAATTTAAATTAGTTTAATAAGTAATTAAATAAATAAATAATTAATAATAATTAAATAAAAAGTGTAAAAAAATATAATTTAAGTTTTTAAATAAGTTTTAAGTTATTTTACATTTTTAGGTTTTAAATTTCATAAATTTCAGTTTTTGTCCCGTTTTAGATTTTCTGTTACGCATTGTAAGTTTATTTTTTCGCGTTTAAATTTCCTGTGTATATCTGTTTTCATTTGTTATTTAGAATTGTTAAATAAAGCAAAATCAAAAATCTGATTCATCAATCACTCTAATCCAAAGCTTTTCACAGTTTTCCATTCACACCTCGTTGGGAAACGATCCGGGTGATCACTTGCCTGGTTTCACACTACACACGAGCATTCGTTCTGAGACTGTTTATATTTATATATATACGTTTATTGGCAGACCGAAATCGGAAAAGCACAACTCACTAGTCTAGGACTTAATTGCGAAACAACAAAGGAAAATAGTACAGGTCAAGAATCAGTTGCAAGCGACAAGAAAACAATAGAAAAGTTAGGTCGGTACATGACTCAAATCATTGGAATTAGGTATCCCAAAGCCACGAACCATTAGGATTCGAGTTGGAGAACGAGTTATATTGGAATTCTGGCCTTGGAAAGGCATGATACAATTTTGGAAACGCAGAAAATTGAACCTAGGTATATTGGACCATTAAGATGCTAGCTCGAATCGGTCGACTGGCATACAGACTTGAGCTTCTGTCAGAGCCCAATGGCGTACACAATACATTTCACGTTTCAAATCTCAAGAAGTGTCTTTCAGATGAATCACTCTCAATTCCATTAGAAGAAATTCAACTCGACGATAAGCTCAATTTCATGGAGGAAGCCAAACAGTTGAAGCAGAGTCGAATTCCTATCGTGAAAGTTCGCTGGAATTCTCGAAGAGATCCCGAATTCACTTGGGAGCGGGAAGACCATATGCGACTCAAATATCCTCATCTTTTCACCAATACCACTCTAGAGACCAACACGAACTGAATTCCTTTTAGGGTGGAAGACTGTGACAAATCGTAATTTCAGGTCATTTCTCAAATTTTGAAATTTCACTATTCATCACGGGAATTTACTATTCATGGATTACTATTCATCATTTTACGATTCATTGTTTTTAAAGTCAGTTTGCGATTTTGAAATGTTATCAAAAAATTTACTATTCACAAAATACTATTTATTCCCGGAGGGAAATCACTATTCACGGTTATTATTCATCGTTTCTTAAACTAGGTTTACGAGTACCAAATTCGCGTAACCGTAGGGGTTAAGCTGCTCATTCATGGAACATCACTGAGGACACATCATATAGGCTAGGGTTAATCTACATATCAGCAGTAACATCATTTTCATATTAATTCATTCACGGGTTGCATAATTTCGATTCATGTATGTTTATTTATTAAATAAATGCTATCACTCGATCATTTATTTTGAACAATTGACCCGACACTCCCGACTACGATCCTAATATATTTTCACACTGATGTGCGTGTGTATTGCTCTAATTCTTTTATATCCACGGCAACGGCTCCAAAGGCTTGGTGCGCGCGTGATGTCGTTGTGGTTTTAGCAGTATTAATGCCTACTCAAGTTTTAAATTTATATTTAGCCGACTTATCAATAAAACACACACTTTAACGAGCAGTGTACACAGTCAGTATGAATATAATGGTAAGTAGAGTGTCGATCACTAAGAGTGGAACGTATTATCTAGTTATTCTAATCAGTATTTTAATATCTTAAGTTAGCTGTACAACCTAATCTAACGCAAGGGGGTTCAGCCTGAGAGACTGGCACGGTTTGGTTATGATTAAATATAAACTAAACTAATGAGCACGAATCAGCGATTAGCACACACGTACACAGATAGATACTCGAGACAATAAGAAGACCTGTCCTGATAATTAAGTAGCTTGTCACTTGTTTTATTGCTAGTTTTATATGAAGTGTATGTAATTAACCCTTTCTCGTTGGCTCTAATCTTATCGGTGAGTAAACCCTTAATGATTACTTATGTCTATCCCACTATCCTAGAAACGATAGAATAAATAGGCGAGGAAGGGGCATGGCGACCCAAGCAATGCTCAGCTAGACACAGAGGTTATCAATGCACTAATAAAAGTCACCAAAGACATTTATTAATGAATTGAATACATGCAGGACCTTCTTACATGGAATCGGCCCATCAATCCTGATGAATTAATGGGAAAGCAATTTTAAGGGGTGCCCATGATTTTTCGTAGTCACATGGAATCGGCCCATCAATCCTGATGAATTAAAGTGTACTAATACAATAAAATAAAACTACTTAATGAATTGAATACATGCAGGACCTTCTTACAGCTCTTGTATCTTCGTTTAGGGTGTGTCTTGTGCTGCTAACACGTCTGAATTCGGCTCTAGGGTTTCTTCAGTCTTCGAAAGCTTCGTCTGTAGGATCTCGAAATTCGTCTGGTCTTGGGTTATTTATAGTTTCTGTCTGAGGGTTAGATGCGGCGCATAGGATAAGTAGATGCGGCGCATTGACTTAACTTCGCGTGGGGTCCAAGATTAATATATTCAGGAATATTCGTACACCGCCTTAAGATGCGGCGTAACTCCATTTCTCTATGCGGCGCATGTCCTTTGCTGTCTTGGATTGTCACTTGTGAAATCTTGATAGTGATGCGCTGTATGTACGAAGTATGTTGCGGCGTATCTGGAGCAGAATGATCTTGATCATGTACATTTCAGTAGACTCTTAACATCTTGCTTGTTTTGCTCCATAATTAGTCCAAAATCGCCAAGTTTCACATAATACTTGTTTTTACCTGAGAATTACAAAAGTAAACATTAACGTATCAATTCTCATATATAATATAATAAAACAAGTCAAATAAATAGGATAAATGATGATAATAAAATGTACTTATTTGAGTTCATCAAATATCCCCCCACTTGAACTTTACTTGTCCCCAAGTAAACCTTAGAATGAATTTTATGAAAATGTATCCTAAAAGATATTAGGATTTATTTTTATATTTGAGTATGTATTCGTTTTGTCATAATTGCACAACCAAACACTTAACGAATTAGAAATAAAATAAAATATTTCGATAAAAGCAAATCTAATCGTTTAACTGTCCAGTCGTGACGAATATTCTATCATAAGCTTGGCAAGTATACGCATCTCCCCCACTAAAGCTAAGGAATAACAAGTCTAAAGCGGTAAAAAGGGTTTGTTGGTTCAGGGTTAATCATTCTTTTTAATCTCTATCGATCTCATATTCCAGAAAAGGCGACAAAATCACAAATACGTGATCGAATCCACGACCACGATACTTGCAATTGCTCAAATCCTTAACTCGAATAAGCTAAAGATAGGACCAAGTAATCTTTACCAATAATATTATATCAAAAAGGGCGACAAAATCATAAATACATAGCCGAATCCACGACTACGATACTTAAGATTGCTCAAATCCCTAATCTCAATAAATCAAAGGTTTGGATGAAGAATGATATAGGGTATGGATAATATTTCGGATATAAATTGGTGTAAAATGAAAAATAAACAAAACAGATAAATTAAAATCCTAAGTGTGGTAAATTACTTTCCCAACCTTCCCATGAATAAGACTCATATAATTGAATAACTCACGCTTTAACACTTGAAACACACGCTTTAGGTAGACACGAATTATACTCAACAAGATCTCAATCAAAGAATAATCCTAGTCGGCGTTCCCATAACGGCCAACTCTCATTCAATCCATAAATATAATATATAACAAGTAGTGGTGATATCGCCCACTTAATATAAAACTTTACATAAGTTGGTTAAAACAAACTTCCAACTTTTTTTTTTCTTTTTCTTTTCTATTTTTTCGATTTTTTTTTTTTTTTTTTTTTTTTTTTTTTTTTTTTTTTTTGACATCAACATATATGTGTAATTTCACAACTTTTCTATCACTTTCTTTCCGGATAATTTTTCCATACTTTTCATACTTTCAGAAATAACTGTAATAGCGAAAGTAGTAAACACACGAAAAATAAACTCAAAGATATACAATATTTACTTTTATACCAATTGCATTGTGCAATTTTCTGACTCAACCAAAGATAATGAATTACGCACGCGAACACAGGTAATGTAAGGAAACACACTTTGCCTAAAGCAATTAACCAACCACGGATTTTAATCTACAGGGTAGGCTAAGGTGTAAGGGTGTAACGAAACATTATAAAAAAGGTGTAAGAAACGAAAGGAATGGTTCTGAGTGTTTTTCTAGGGGTATCTTACTCTAAAAGTGAGAGTAACAAAAGGTTTATACGGGGGTTAACTAACCAATGTAGTTAGTTAATACTCCCTCCGTCTCAATTTATTTGTCAGGAGAGAGAAAACACAAAGTTTAATAAAAGTGGGGCCACTTTAATTTTCAACCACTAAAATAGAATATTCCTCCAATAGATTCTCTAGTTTTTACTAAATAAGGAGAGTGGACAAATAAATTGAGACATCCATAAAAGGAAATATGGACAAATAAATTGAGACGGAGGGAGTATCACATAACATATAAAGGCTATTTGGGTGTAATCCTAGAAATTTACCAATTTAGACAAGTCATTCCAATTATATAGATAATACTTATTATGGTGGTCTCGAATAGTATACAAGCCAAGTTCTAAAGTTTACAAGTCACCGGCACACTCATAGATTTGTGAATTTTGAAAAGTTCACAATTTTTGGAAATAATGTTATGTGTGCAACTATGTAATTTAGACTTTAAACAAAAACATGCTAAATTTTTTTAAATTTTGATATATTAAGTATATTTTAAGCATATTTTGAAAAAGTTTAGGACAAGTAAGTGTTCTAATTCTCCAATCCCCCCACTTAAGTTAAACAACGTCCTCGTTGTTTGTATCAAAGATTAAAAACTGGAAAATAAAAGAATTAGAACAGAAAAACTCCCCTGAGATTTGCTCGGTATGATCCTCCTTTTATATAAGAGCAAAAATCAACTTTCTTGTGGATGAGAACGTTTAAGCTTCATAGATGATGTATCCACAAGAATGCAGGAATCTATAATACCATTAAGACTTTAACACACCTGAGTTAAGAAAGTTCAAACTTGCATAATACATTAGTAGTTAGTAAAAATAAAACTTAAAAAAAAAATTAAAACTGAAAATCATCAGGTCAGTCGATACGCCGTATCTTATAGAAGAAGATACGCTGTATCGAGCCTGGAATAAATACGAATCAGAATAAAAGATGCGTCGCATCCTTAACCAGGGATGCGCCGCATTAAATAAACTGACAGAAAGTTTTAAAGTCAAAAATAAAAATGCAGAAAATTTAATAAGATATGACCAGTGCAGGCGATGCGTCGCATCTTAGGATGGAGATGCGCCGTATCTTCTGCAGGTCTGACAGACTCGACACAGAACAGAAAAGTAAAAATTTTCCGGGTTGTCTCCCGGTCAGCACTTGTCTTTATTCCAGAGTCTTCAAGTTAGATTCACGTTCAGCTCCTTATTCCAATACTTCGGGTTCAAGCTCCACCACCTCGTTCTCAGTATTGTCGATGTAATTATCAAGGTGTTTCCCTTTAGGTCGTGCCTTTGGAACAAAACTCCTTTAATCACCCTTGACAATTGGTGCACTTCAATCGTCACTTCTCTAATCATATTGTTTTGTTCTTTCAGCAATAGTTCCTTTCCGCTTTCTTGGGCAAACTTTGATATAATCACGTCGATTGAAAGTTTAATCCTTGATCCTCCGAACCAACTTGGGAAAAGATCAATCATTATTCCTAAAACATAGAACAAATAGGGTTCAAAGTAAAAAAATTCTAAGAGACAGGAAAGATGATTAGAATTTCTCAGTTCGGGATAAATAAAATTTTGCTGATATCTGCAGATGATGCGCCGTATCCAGAAAGATGGATACGCCGTATCTTATTACGTTAAAATTTAATCAGACTTTTATTCAGAAAGCAGATACGCCGCTTATGAATTAGAATGCGCCGTATCAGTTTTAAATTATCAAAAATCGTTTATATTTATTAAAATTAAATGCGTCGTATTAACAGAAGCTAATGCGCCGTATTTTCGTTACGTTTTAAAATACAAGATTTTTGATTCAGAAGATGCGCCGTATCGATAAAGATCGATGCGTCGTATCTGTTTAATAATTCGAAAACTGTTTTTAATTTAAATAATAAATACGCCGTATCTGCAAAAACATATGCGTCGTATGGCGTGAGGGTTTAGAAAAATTTCTTATTAAAAACAGAATACGCCGTATCTTGGGGAAAAGATGCGTCGTACTCGAATTTATTAAACGCGTTGTATTTTATAAAAGTTAAACGCAATACGCCATATCTGTGAAAACAGATGCGCCGTGTCGTTTGTATCAGCACAGTACAACGATAGCAGAATGCAGAAAAAAAATAGAAAAACAAAAAAAACAAAAATAAAAATAAACAAAAAGAAACAAAAAATTAAAGAAAATAAAAACACACAGAAACAGAAAATATGCGAATAATACAATGAATGCAATTTAACTAATATACAACAGAGTTAGCGGTTAGAATCTAAAAATTAAAAAGAAAAGAAAAACCTAATTAAAATACTAATCAAATTAACAGATAATAACAATTCACTCCCCGGCAACGGCGCCAAAAACTTGATGTGCGTGTGTATTGCTCTAATTCTTTTATATCCACGGCAGCGGCTCCAAAGGCTTGGTGCGCGCGTGATGTCGTTGTGGTTTTAGCAGTATTAATGCCTACTCAAGTTTTAAATTTATATTTAGCCGACTTATCAATAAAACACACACTTTAAAGAGCAGTGTACCCGGTTAGTATGAATATAATGGTAAGTAAAGTGTCGATCACTAAGAGTGGAACGTATTATCTAGTTATTCTAATCAGTATTTTAATATCTTAAGTTAGCTGTACAACCTAATCTAACGCAAGGGGGTTCAGCCTAAGAGACTGGCACGGTTTGGTTATGATTAAATATAAACTAAACTAATGAGCACGAATCAGCGATTAGCACACACGTACACAGATAGATACTCGAGACAATAAGAAGACCTGTCCTGATAATTAAGTAGCTTGTCACTTGTTTTATTGCTAGTTTTATATGAAGTGTATGTAATTAACCCTTTCTCGTTGGCTCTAATCTTATCGGCGAGTAAACCCTTAATGATTACTTATGTCTATCCCACTATCCTAGAAACGATAGAATAAATAGGCGAGGAAGGGGCATGGCGACCCAAGCAATGCTCAGCTAGACACAGAGGTTATCAATGCACTAATAAAAGTCACCAAAGACATCAACATATAAACTTTAATTAATGGGAAAGCAATTTTAAGGGGTGCCCATGATTTTCCGTAGTCACATGGAATCGGCCCATCAATCCTGATGAATTAAAGTGTACTAATACAATAAAATAAAACTACTTAATGAATTGAATACATGCAGGACCTTCTTACAGCTCTTGTATCTTCGTTTAGGGTCTGTCTTGTGCTGCTAACACGTCTGAATTCGGCTCTAGGGTTTCTTCGGTCTTCGAAAGCTTCGTCTGTAGGATCTCGAAATTCGTCTGGTCTTAGGGTATTTATAGTTTCTGTCTGAGGGTTAGATGCGGCGCATAGGATAAGTAGATGCGGCGCATTGACTTAACTTCGCGTGTGGTCCAAGATTAATATATTCAGGAATATTCGTACACCGCCTTAAGATGCGGCGTAACTCCATTTCTCTATGCGGCGCATGTCCTTTGCTGTCTTGGATTGTCACTTGTGAAATCTTGATAGTGATGCGCCGTATGTACGAAGTATGTTGCGGCGTATCTGGAGCAGAATGATCTTCATCATGTACATTTCAGTAGATTCTTAACATCTTGCTTGTTTTGCTCCATAATTAGACCAAAATCGCCAAGTTTCACATAATACTTGTTTTTACCTGAGAATTACAAAAGTAAACATTAACGTATCAATTCTCATATATAATATAATAAAACAAGTCAAATAAATTGGATAAATAATGACCACCTAAGTACCACAAAACATGGAAGTATTATGGTCAAATGGAAGCTTGACTATCCATTTGTTCCCCCCAAAGACCCCAATCGCCCCCCTCTCCCTCTCTCTCTAAGCTAGCCAAATGATGTTTATTGACCCAACTATTCAACCTTTGAAAAGTTCAAGTATATATAGACCCAAGTTAGCTTCATTTTTGCACTACTAGTTCAAGGCAAGAAAAATAAAAATATCCTTCCCATATATATATATACAAATTGGCCAAACTAAGAACAAGAAGAAGAATCCACCAAAAATTCCAAGATCAAGTCTTTTACAATCCCTATTAGTCTTATATTTTAAGGTTTTGAAATATAAACCTTTATGTTAATTATATATTTTTCTACAAAAACCTCTTCACCACTCAAGTAAGTTTCTAAATAATTTTCCTACTCTTACAATGTTCATGTTTACTCTATTTCAATTTCTAGTACAAGAAATGCAAGTATTCATATGTGTCATACCACTTTCTACATGTTTTGTTAATTTTAATGGACATAAAAGTTAATAACTAGTGTTTTTATTTAAATTCTCATTGTTGGTGAAGTTTAGGAACCCATGACACCCTTGGAAGGTGTATGGTAGGTTTAGACTAGTTTTGTGATGATTGGAAGTGGATTAGTACAAGTTAGAAACTAGAAAATGTGTTTTTGAAACATTATATAAAGAGCCTGTCCCGTTTTGTAAAATCTGGAAATATCAGTGAGTCGTGGGTAATTTTGGGCTAGATAATATGAAAATATACTCAAAAACGAAATCATGGCCGCTTGAATGAGTTAAAACGGGCTTACGACGAGAAAGGTACGCTAATTCCAAGTTTAACAACGAGAACTAGTTTTTCAGAAAATTAATAAGCTGTCAAACGTTTTTCCACGGGTAAAACAGGGCGTAAAACGTAAACTAGACAAGCCGGTATATTAAAAATTTATTAGTTCGCTGTAACACGAAGCCGAGGACATATAAAACTTAGAAAACGGACCTATAACGACCGAGATACAAGCATTTGAAACCCAACGTTCACAACTATTTTTCATCAGCTTTCACTCTTAAATATTTAGTGTTAAAACTGTCGTTACGAGTTACCAAGTTTGGAGCCGTTTTTCTCATTGATCGGGTCAGTTTTGAGACATTAACACCTTGAGGTAAAATCAAGTACTCCCGGCCTATTTTCCAAATTGACCAGCCGTTCGTCAGTCGGACTTGTAACGAGTAAAATACGACCTCTCCAATATACCCGAAAACTGCACAAAAATAGTGAATCTAGCCCGACTATCTAACTTAACTATTATTTTTCTCTATGATCGGGACTCGTATGGACGAAATTTCAGTGTTACGAATTTAAGATATTGTTACAAGCTTTCTAAAACCACTGAGCTTATTTCCTAACACCCAATATTCACCAACTTATGACAAGCTTTGCGAGGCTTCTTAGTCATTTTCAGAAATTTATCAAGGTGTTTTAATTGCGACGAAAAACTCTATTTTCTCGACTAATCACTAACGACTATCGTAGAATGTCGTGGAAACATATATACGCGTAAAGTACTTTATACCTTGACGAGGCGTCATAAACATATTTTTCAACGATAAACATCATTTCAAAATTATACGAGTGGTATCGATAAAATATGAATTTGCATGTACGACATCATTTCATGACCTAAATTAGATCATATCATTCATATTAGGTTGCGGTTAGAGATCGCGCCTCATTTCAGTATATCCACTATTGTCATTATAATCATTGTATCAGGTGAGTTTTCATAGCCCCGTTTTCAATTTACAATTTCATTTCTAAACTTGCAGGGGAGAATACATTGCACCATTTTTCATACGGACCAAAGTATCAAATTCATTTACATTGCTTAAGTTACCTCATTGCCATGTTAAAGTCCCCTTTTATTTATCATGAACAGTTAATTACGTAGTAAGCGAGGGTGAGTGAATAGATCTATTGAGGGTGACTCCTCCATCCGGGTTGGTAGATCCTACCGGTCAAACGAATGCATTTCATTTGATATCAGATTCAGAGTGTCTGGCAAAACACTCTGGTGGGGCCTTCATAATCAGTCTAGCTTCGGGGTCATGAGCTTAAGAGTCAATGTATGATTTTTATGTAGCATTCTTGTCATTTCACTTTATACTTGTGGTTACCGTACAAACTTATCATTTACATAAACCTATGATTCTCACCAACATTTTATTTGACCGTTTTAGCAATGTATTTTCAGGTAATTAAAGCATTCGCATCATGGCCTACATGAGGACTTATCATAGAGTCACGATGAAGACGCGTCTCACTTGTATTTTTATGCACTTAAACTATTGTTTGGTTTTTAACAATCTTATTTCCACAACTTTGACAAATCTTTTGGGGCCTATCTTTTGTAAACTCTGAATGTTTTATGAAATCAAATGTTGTACTTTTAAAATGAAACTTTAGGTCGTTCAATATAACTGTAACTGTGATGTTATGGCAGTCACGCCCCAGGTATTCCATTCCGCTGCTAATCAGGTATTTGGGGGTGTAACACCTGTACCATAAAAAATAAACTGTATATCAAGACTTATTAGTTAAAATATATCCCCCTATGTTTCATATTCTTTCATAAGCTATTTGTGTTATAATATTAATGATAAATTATGATACAAACAAATAATAAACCTATACCATAAAAAATAAACAATATATCAAGTCTTAATAGTGCAAGTATAACAATTATTCAGTTTAGGTTTTCAACTATCTTTTTTAGTATGTGTTAATTGATCAGTTGTTCTAAAGAACCCGAAAGCATGTTATGATATGACTTAACATAATCATGTAAAACAAATGATTCTTGATAAACCCTTTCTACATTGTTTAACATTGTGTTAGAGTCAAACACTCATATGTTACAATCAAGTAATCAAACCTCACAATTTTATTGTTCACTAAAACTTTGCTTCTCCTTGTGTCATACCCTATGCAATCTACACCTCCAAAAAGCAAAATTTTGTTTAATTATGAAATTGAAAATCGTGAAATAGTAGTTTAATTATTATTATAAAAAGAAATATGTTTATATAAGCGATCGATTTGTGATATCATGTGAATAAATGATATGTTAGATGTATGAATAGATAATAGTAATGTTACATAAGAATAAAATAAAGTTTAGAAACGATACAAAAGGCACAAATTATCCAGATTTTGGTCATACGATGTTAAGATTAAATCCGATCCGAGCTTATTTATTTCGGATCGCCAACTAAAAAAACAATAAAGTTATAGATGATTTCTTATAGAATTTAGAAATAACATGTTAATCTTCTTAAATATTTCATATTCATAATTTAGGACAACACTTCCATTAAAATTCATATAATTTTGTGTTTATGAAATATAATAATACGTAGATTTTAATAATGTTACAATCACTATTAAGAAAATGACATTATAGTACGTGTTACGATACCAATCCGATCTTACGATTTTGATTTTGAAAAAAACAACTTTATACTAAAAGATTATAGTGCTTGTATGAGTAATGGCGTAGCATTTTTTAGCCATAACTATGTATGTAAATCAACTCTTATTTAATGCAGTTTACTTGAATGCAGTGATTATGTTTGGTAACCATTTTTTTGTCAAGTTAAAGAAGATGTACAACTTCAACATTGATTGGTAAGTTGGTACAAATCGATCAATTTATATTGACCCATGAACATCGCGAGATTAAAAGATAAACAATTAAATCGTTCAATAAGAGATACATGAAAAGTGAGCATATAGAAAAATGCGGTTTGTGGATTGTTAGTCAATTAAATACACACTATGTATGTATTTATATTGACCCATGAACATCACGGGATTAAAAGATAAACAATTAAATCGATCAATAAGAGATACATGAAAAGTGAGCATATAGAAAAATGCGGTTTATGGATTGTTAATCAATCAAGTACACACTATGGATGTTCGTAAATAAATAATATATTTTTTCAAATATGTATAGTAATGCGAGTATTAGTCAGTGCATATAGTATGTTGGGTTTTGAGATGCTGCTGCTCAAGATTGGATACAACTGCTTATGGTGCTAAATGGAAAATTGATTAAGTGTTATACTACTGCTGGTTACAATGATACTACTGCTAGTGTATTTTATACTACTGCTGGAGTTGCTGAAAAGATCAAGGAAATACACTAAGTAGATACTACTGCTAGGCATATGGATTCTACTGCTAGAGTTAGTATTCTACTGCTTATGTGATAATGATGTATAGTCGGTTAGATAATTATGGAAAGGATTTTGTATATATCCTATTTAGTTAGACTTATACGTTTCTTGTAAATAACTTCTTAGACTATAAAAGGAGGTTCTAGGGTTAGAATTACTGACGTATCATTGTTAGAGTCGAATTACATCAAGGTTTTTGTAAACCCTAATACTTTTGAGTATTCGTATTAATATATTGAAGTGTTTGTTGAGAGATTTCGACTGTGTTCATTGATTATTCTTTTTAAGATTAAACATTAGATTCCGCATAGTATTTAATATTGTTTCAAGAACAATTTCTATACTTGTTGTTTTAGATCTATATCTAAGATAACTAACAAGATCAAAAGCTCAACTAGGATCAACAAGTGGTATCAGAGCTTGTGATCTAGAAACTGATATCAAGAAGAATTTGTGATCTATTCTATTTAACATCTACTAAAGTAATGGAATCCGAATCAACTCATATGGTGACTGCATCAAAAGTGCCCATGCTCAAGCCTGGTGAGTATGAGCTGTGGAAATGAGAATTCAGCAGTACATCAAGATGCTTGACTACTCCATGTGGGAAGTCATTCTGAATGGTGATTCTTTACCAGCAAAAGTTGCTGATGGGACAATTTTACCCATTAAATCTGCTGAGGACAAGGCTCAGAGAAGGTTGGAGATAAAGACTCGCAGTATTCTCATGATGGGGATACCGAATGAGTATCAATTGAGCTTTAGTCACATACAGAATGCTAAGTCCTTGATGAAAGCCATTGAACTAAGATTTGGTGGGAATGCAGCTACAAAGAAGTCAAGGAAGAACTTATTGAAGCATCAATTTGAGACCTTTGTGGCCTCAAGTTCTGAAAACATTGATGCTACTTATGACAGACTTCAGAAGCTGGTAAGTTAGTTGGCACTTATGCAGGTTCCAGTGCCTCAAGAAGACATCAATCTCAAGTTTTTCAGAAGCTTATCATTTGAATGGAGCATGCATACTGTGGTCTGGAGAAACAAGGATGATTTTGAAAAGATGAGTTTGGATGATTTGTACAACAATCTGAAGGTGTATGAATCTGAAGTCAAAGGATCATCCAGTTCATCTTCTAGTGCAAACAACCTAGCTTTTGTGTCCTCAAACAACAAGGGTTCTGGTAGCTCTCAAGAAAACTATTCTGCTGCTGGTCATGTAGTTTCTGCTGTTGGCACAAATGTTTCTGCTGCTAGCTCAACAAATAGTGATAACATCAGTGATGCTGCTATTTGTGCCTTCTTGGCTGATCTTACCACAAATACTACTGTTACAGATCAGGACTTGGAACAAATTGATCCTGATGATCTTGAGGAGATTGATTTGAAGTGGCAGGTGGCTATTCTGACCATGAGGGCTAGGAGATTTCTGAAGAAAACAGGTAGTGAGCTCAAGTACAGAGGACAAAACACCATGGGGTTTGATAAGTCAAAAATTGAGTGCTATAACTGTCAGAGAAAGGGCCATTTTGCAAGGGAATGCAGAGCACCCAAGAAGAATAGAGAGAATACAAGGAATGTTCCTATTGAGGAAACCAAGACTACTACTGCTTTGGTGTCTTGTGATGGCTTGGGAGAGTATGATTGGAGTGACCAAGCTGAGGAAGGACCCAACTTTGCTTTGATGGCTTATGCTTCTTCATCATCTGGTTCAGACTCTGAGGTATCTAATGAGTCCAGTTGTTCATTTAAATCATGTTTAGATACTGTAGAAGAGCTTAAGTCTAGGAATGAGAGTCTAAGAGCTGAAGTGGAAAAACTAAAACTAGATACCTTAGGTTATAAAGTTGGTTTAAAATCAGTAGAAGAAAGACTTTAATTTCCTAAGCAAAATGAGTTAGAGTATGTTGATAGGATCCACATTCTAGAAGGTAAGCTTTTTATGAAAAATAGTGAGATAAATGTACTTAATAAAAAGCTTGAGGAGGCTGAACAAGCTAAAGATGCAGCTCTGTCTGAGAAAGAAAAACATGTTGTTAGGGTAGAAAAACAACAATTTGCATCTGAACTTGTCCATAAGTCAATTGAAAGTCAATTAATGAGAAGAGGTAGTGGCATAGGGTATAATAATGTAGCTCCTCCAGTCAAAAGTGCCTTTGCACCTCCTAAGAAAGAATTGTCTTTCATAAGTGAAGTAGATAGCAAACCTGTAGGTGAACCTATTGAGATTAATAAAGAGACACCTAAGGTTGAAAAGTTGGTTTCTGATGCTCCAATTATTGAAGATTGGATGTCAGATAGTGATGATGAACAGGTTGAGCCAAAGATTAAAAAGGAAGAAATTCCTAAAATAGTTGAATCTAAAGCTAAATAAGTTGAGTTTATAAAACCTGTGTTAGGTAATAGGATCTCTAGGAAAATGGTTGAATATAATGAGGAACCTAAAGAACAACCTAAAAGAAGGTATAACTGGCCTAGAGGAAATCAAAGAAACTGGAACAACCTAATTTCTCATAAGTTAGGTAGTGATTTTCAGTTAGTCAAAAAGGCTTGTTATCAATGTGGTAGTTTTGAGCATTTACAGGAAGATTGTTATTACTACCAAAAACCTGTTTGGAACCAAAATAAAAGGGTGAATCACAAAAACTTTTCTAAAAAGACTCACCCTCATGCTAACAAAAACATGGTTCCAAGGGTAGTATTGATGAGATCTGTTGTAACTAGGTCAATTACTACTGCTCCACCAAAAAGGCCTTTTCAAACTAAAACAGATGTTTCTTCTGCTAAGGCAAAAGGAGTTTCTACTGCTGAGCCAAAAGTAATAACAGACACTGTTGTGGGCAACCATTTTTATGCTGTTAAGACCTCAGCTTGCTAGGTCTGGAAACAAAAAATAAAGGTTTTAGATCATGTTCTCATACACAGCAGTGCATCAATGGATTTAAAAAAAATTGACTATGTTGATGCACAAGGCATATCTAAGTCAGTAATGGCTTGGGTCTCCAAGAGAAACTAATTCTCTTACTTTATGTGCAGGGCAATCTACAAAAGGAGCTAAAGGACAAGTGCAAATTTGATAGTGGATGCTCTGGACATATGACAGGAGACATGTCCAACCTTGAAGATTTTGAAGCAATAGATGGTATATATTTAGCCTTTGGTAATGAACCTAAAGGAGGTAAAATTGTTGGGAAAGGTACAATAAGAACAGGAAACTTGGATTTTGAAAAAGTGTACTTTGTAAAAGGGCTTAAGTTCAACCTCTTTAGTGTCTCACAAATGTGTGACAAAAATAACTATGTTTTTTTTACAGATACTGAATGTCTTGTCTTATCTCCTGATTATAAGTTGCCTGATGATAAATCAGTGCTACTTAGAGTCCCTAGAACAGACAACATATACAGTGTTGACATAAAGAACATAGTTCCCAAAAGAGCTTTAACTTGCCTATTTGCAAAGGCCACAAATGATGAATCCAAGCTTTGGCATAGAAGACTTGGCCATTTAAATTTCAAAACTATTAATAAATTGGTTAAGGGAAACCTTGTTAGAGGTTTAACTTCAAAAGTTTTTGAAAACCCTGAAACTTGTGTTGCTTGTCTGATGGGAAAACAACACAGAGCTTCTTGTAAGTCCAAAGCTGTGAACTCTATTTCTGAGCCTTTGTATATGTTGCATATGGATTTGTTTGGGCCAACATATGTGAAAAGTTTGAATAAGAAGATGTACTGCCTAGTTGTCACAGATGACTTTAGTATATTCACTTGGGTTTTCTTTTTAGCAACTAAGGATGAGACCTCTAGCATTCTTAAGGCTTTTATAACAAGAATAGAAAACCTAGTTAATCACAAAGTTAAGGTGATAAGATGTGACAATGGAACTGAGAGGATCAAAACAACCCTTTATCACTTGTGAGGATTGTTTTAAATACACTATGAGGATGTAAGTCCTTTGTAACGTGTGTATATGATACTTTGAGTGAATATGATTAAGTATGCGGAATCTACTTAACCACACTTAGAAGGATATTGGTTATTGGAAATGAAACAGTAATGCTTGTTATTGGATAATGAACTCAGAAAGTATAACATCAAATGATTCAATATTATTGAGAATAATACGAGTGATCTTCACTATCACTAGGGTTACAAACCTTGAATCTCTATTACAAAGAAAACTATTTCCTATTGTATTTTATCAACTCAGTTAGTTTCTAATAGTTACACCTTGAGCACTCATGCTAACTAATGTCCAACTCTCTATATATGAAATATCTAAGCACATGCACACTTGAGTACTCGACTACTTGCTAGCTTGTGTGTGTCAATAGTTAAGATACAACATGTTCTGTGTTTTACAACTTGTTGACTGATCACCTATCAAAGATATTGTCTACCGTATATATTTGACTTTTATACACAAATATCTTTTTCATACTTATCCAGTCAGCAGTAGTATACGCGACACTTATCCTTTCAGCAGTAGTATGAGTCACTCCAACAACAGTATTCAACCAGCAGTACCTTTGCTTGTACTAGCAGTACTAACTTATCAGTTAGTACTGTTAGTTATAACTTGATTAGTCTTCTAATATACACTAGCAGTTAGTACTGTTAGTGTATTCTTCTCAGCAGTACAAACCTTGTGAACATATAATTCCTAACACTAATCTTTAGAACATTTAATTCCCAACAATCCTCCCTTAAACTTGTGATTTATCCCAAATCAACAAGTTTCTTCTAAATTAAATGAGGATTGTGAAAGTCTTCCAAACACTACGTAGTCAGACTCTTGATCTGAGATTTTCTTTGTTCTTCAAGATTAACTATCTTTCTGTCTAACTCATCTGCTATCTGTAAATCACTTTCAGTCATCTTCTTTGTCTTTACCAGCATCTTGCTCAGCTCTAAGCATTATCTAAAAGATGGTGCAATTTTCTTGGATGGAGGAATTATAAGAGGCAATGGTGCTGTGTATCTTGGATGAACAAGAAGTCAAGTCATCTCTCAGCAAGCCATGCAAGTGATGAACAAACGTAGTGAACTGAAATTGAAACTGAAAGAGTCATCTTTCATTTGAATTGCTTCATCCCTTCTGAATATATATAATACTACAGAATCTTGTCCAAATTTTCAACATGATCTTAAGAAAGAGCTTTCTCATATTAAGTCAAAGATGTCCGAACATTTAGAAGAGATATGAAAGAGCTTATTCCCAGCATCCTTCTTGTTTCTTTCTGAAGGCGAAGCTTCCATTGTAGGAGAAGATACAACAACTGCTGCTGAGCCAGATGTGAGAAAAGACAATAGCATACAATGATGATGCTTTTACTTTTACTAGACTCATGCACTGTTTGATCAATTTAAACTTCTTCCCCTGATTGGTTAATCTTCCTCCCCTTAATCCATGCCATGTACCACAATATTTTCTCCCCTTAAGCTCTTCCTTCCCTGTTTGGAAGATCTCTCACCATCATCTGAACTTTTGCTTTTAAAAATTTCTTGAGTTCATCTTCCATTTAGAACAGCTTATCAGACAATGTTGTACATGTAGCCATCAATTCCTTAAGAGTTTATTTGCTGCCCTCATCACTCCCAGGTGTGTTAACTCCTGTGAGAGGTGAATCATGGGGCATTGACTTATAATCCATCATTTGATGGTTTTCTGAGCCACTTTGAAAATCTTTTTTAAGAAACTTTTGACTTAGCAGTATAAACTTGATTTTGTTATAATGAAAAATCATACTGCTTACAACCATTTTGAAGGGATTAAGTGTAGTAATAGATACTTAATCAAGATTTTGGTTTAATTTAACCTCTGGTTGTGTGAGAACCAATGTTTTCAGTTATAAATAACTGCCTGTGTACAGATAAACCCATTCAAAGGGCTTTCTTGACAGGGTTTCCAGCTCGTGGCAATTGTTGCCTCTAACACAAGTGTTAGATTCACTTTTGCTCGCTGTTCTTTCTATCAGATGTCCTTAGACTTGCTCATTATACCAATTAAAGTATAAAATGATAGAAAGTGAGTTGTGTCAGTTACTATCTGACCAACTGAGCCATCAAGTCAATGTGAAACATCATAATCAGGTTTTAAGAAAGAAGTTTTAAAGAAGAAATTAACTTAGGTGTAAACCTTTGTTAATGAATTCCCAAACTCTGTCCATTATGAACCTATTATGTCAGCAATTTATATCATGATTCTGCTGCTCATACATTCCACTTGCAACTTCCTTTGTTCTCAAATGTTCATACCTGAAATTGTTAGTCCAAAACCAAGAAAACAAAATGCAAAGCATTTGTCTTATAGCAGTATTATCATATGACTAACAGTATGAACAAAATAATCAAAATTTGTACTATCAGTACAAACTTTCCAATAACAGTAGTAATTGACAATGCTAGCAGTACAAACTTAATTTATGTACAAAAACTACACAGATTAAAAACTTTAAGGAATAAGCATCCCAATACTTGCTACCAAGTATTGAAACCTTCCAACATCAAAAGCTTTTGTAAGAAGATCTGCAAAGTTGTTATCAGAATCAATTTTAAACACTTGAATCAACTTTTTCTCATTGCAATCTCTAATAAAATGATGTCTAATTTCTATGTGTTTTGTTTTAGAGTGTTGTACTGGATTTTTAATGATGAAAATTGTACTACTATTATCAATATAAATGACAGTGTTCATGAAATTGTACCCATAGTCAAGAAATTGATTTTGAAGCCAAAGTACTTGACCATAGCAACTTGCAGCAGCTACATATTCAGCTTCAGTTGTTGAAGTAGCCACAATTGTTTGCTTTTTACACTACCATAAAATAAGTCTACATCCAAGGAATTGAAATCCTCCAGTTGTTGACTTTCTATCTAAGCTTGCACCAGCATAATCACTGTCTGAGTATGCTACCAAATCAAAAGGTGATTCCCTAGAATCCCATAGACCCAACCTAGGTTAACCCTTGAGATATCTAAAGATCCTCTTAACAGCTGTTAAGTGAGAAACCTTAGGAGTTACTTGAAATCTTGCACAAGTATAAGCAGAGAACATGATATCAGGTCTTGATGATGTGAGATACATCAAAGATCCTATCATAGATCTGTATGTGTGTACATCCACATTTTCTCCATCTACATCTTTAAGAAGAGGCTTCTCTGAGTCTATTGGTGTGCTTGCCACTTTTGAATCAGCAAATTGAAATTTCCTTAGAATCTCTGCAACATATTTATCTTGGCTGATAAATATGCCTTCACTTGATTGCTTAACTTGCAGACCCAAAAGGAATGTAAGTTCCCCCATGGAACTCATCTAAACTTATCATGCATAAGTTTCTCAAACTCTAAACACATCTCCTTCCTTGTAGATCCAAAGATGATATCATCCACATACACCTGAACTAGCAAAAGATCCTTCTTGTGCTTCTTGATGAATAATGTCTGATCAATCTTGCCTCTATGAAATCCATTTTCAATTAAGTAGGAAGCCAGTGTTTCATACCATGCTCTTGGTGCCTGATGAAGGCCATAAAGAGCCTTGACTACCTTGTACACCTTGTCTGGATTTTCTTGATCAATAAAACCTGGAGGTTGTGAGACATAAACCTCCTCTTCAATAGTACCATATAAGAAAGCACTCTTGACATCCATTTGATAAACTGTGAAGCCCATAAATGAAGCATAAGCTAAAAATAATCTAATGGCTTCAATTCTTGCTACTGGAGCAAAAACCTCTTCATAGTCTATCCCTTCCTCTTGTGTGTACCCTTGGGCTACAAGTCTAGCCTTGTTTCTTATCACTATGCCCCTTTCATCCCTTTTGTTCCTGAAAACCCATTTATTTCCAATTACCCTTACACCTTTGGGTAAATTAACTAGCACCCATACCTTCTAAATCTTGAATTGGAGAAGCTCTTCTTGCATAGCTTCTACCCATCTTGAATCATCTAAGGCTTTAAGAACATTTTTGGGTTCTGCTTGTGAGAGAAAACATACAAATAAGCAAGAGTTTGCATACTCATGTTGCTTTGAAGCATAAAGAGCATCAAGAAGCCCTTGTTGGTCTGAAGACATAATTTGTTTCCTTGTCTTCACACCAGATTGTATATCACCAATCACATTGTCCAGGGAGTGGACTTTGTGAATCCTTGTGTGTGGTGTAGAAGGAACTTGATAGTCAGGTGGAAGATTGTTGAAATCCACCTCATCTTTTGAGAATTCTGCTTCATGTGGTTCTGATGGGCCAGCAGTAGAAACATTTGGCCTAGCAGTAGAAACATTAAGCCTAGCAGTAGCTTGCTTTGTCTCAGCAGTACTATCATCATTCGAACTGTTAACTGGATTTTCTTCTTCTGTAGTTCCATCTTTCTTGTTTTCATCTTCAATCCCTTCTTTAGTTTCATCAGAAGAAGGTTCATCATTTATTGAAGGTGACTCCACACTTGTCCATATTGGCATTAAAACATAATCTTGATCCGTCTCTTTTTCTAACCTTGCCTCATTTGTTGCATTATCAGCTTCTGAACCAGAAAAATCATTAGTTTCTGCAACAACAGGCACATAATTCATTGATTGGGTTAGTGACTCAAGATAAAATAGCCATTTGGGATCTGCACCTGCTACATTGGATTTGTTCTCTAAAAATTCCACATGCAGGTTTTCCTCTACTCTCCTAGTTCTTGAGTTGTATACTCTAAATGCTTTGCTATTGAGAGAATATCCAACTAAGAATCCTTCATCTGCTTTACCATCAAATTTTTCTAGATGGTCTAAGGTATTCAGAATTGTCTCATGACATCCAAAAGGTCTAAGAAATCCTATTGCAGGAGTTCTACATCTAAAAAGTTCATAAGATGTCTTATTGTGAGACTTAACTACTAAAACTCTGTTCTAGACATAGCAAGCAGTATTAACTGCTTCAGCCCAAAAAGTGATAGGTAACTTAGAGTCAACTAACATGGTTCTAGCAGCTTCTATAAGTGTCCTATTTCTCCTCTCAGCTACTCCATTCTGCTGAGGAGTTCTAGCAACACTAAATTCTCTTCTAATACCTTTTTCTTTGCAGAAATCATCCATAACTCTATTCTTAAACTCTGTCCCATTATCACATCTAATGAATTTTACTTTCTTGTCTACTAGGTTTTCTATCTCTGTAATGAATGTCTTAAGAATGCTAGAAGTCTCATCCTTAGAACTTAAAAAGAAAACCCATGTAAATCTGCTATAGTCATAAGTAAAAACTAGACAAAATCTTTTATGCTTTATACTACTCACATTTGTAGGTCCAAATAAGTCCATATGAAGCATAAAAAATGATTGGTCAATAGAGTTAAAAAGCTTGGGCTTATAAGTGGCTTTATGTTGTTTTCCTTTAAGACAAGAAATGCATGTTTGGTCATTTTCAAATCTTTTCTGAGGCAAGCCTCTTACCAAACCATATTTGACAATTTTATTTATGGTTTTGAAATTAATGTGACCAAGCCTCCTATTCCATTTTATTGACTCATCCAATGTGGCTTTTGCAAGCAAACAAGTAAGATTCTCTTTAGGAACAATGTTCTTCATGTCAACACTGTCCATGTTGCCCTTTCTTGGAATTTTAAGAAGTACTTGACTTTCATCAGGCATCTTAAAATCAAAAGAGAGCACAAGACATTCAGTGTCAGTAAAAAGAACCTTGTTCTTTTTTTCACACATCTGTGAGACACTAAAGAGATTATACTTAAGTTCTTTTACAAAGTACACATCTTCAAAGTCTAAATTTCCAGTCTTAATGGTACTTTTACCAAAAATTTTGCCACCAATACCTCCTACAAAGCTAATATATCCTCCATCCAGAGGAGTAAAGTCTGAAAGGTATGACATGTGCCAGTCATGTGCCTTGAACATCCACTGTCTGAGAATCCTTGATCTTCTTGTTTAGCATTTGAATGTTCCTGCACATGAAATAAGGAATATTAGTTTCCTTTGGGGACCCAAGCTATTACTGACTTGGATCTGCCTCGTGCATCAATGTAATCAAGTTTCTTTAAAATAATTGATGCACCACTGGGTTTAATTGGTCTCCAAACCCAACATGCTGAGGCCTTAACAACATTTGCCCTATTTTTCCTAGCAGCAGTATGAACTGCTTGCCTAGCAGTAGGAACTTCTAGCTTTGCAGTTGTACCCTTTGGTTTCCAAATTTGTTTTTGAACCACTGCTTTTGATTGAAAGGGCCTTTCAACAGTTGTTGGTGCATGTTTGTAAGTTGTTTTTGCACCTTTAACTATTGGTTTTGGGTAAACAGTCTGATATGATCTAGCAGTAGGAACTGCTTGTCTAGCAGTAGGAACTGATTTTGTGCCAGACTTGAATGAAACTGCTCTGGGTTTTGTTCTAGTAAAATTAGAGTGACTTTTAGTTGTACGCCTTTTTAAATTCACCCTATGATTTGAACACCCAGATACACATTGGTTACAGAAAGCTTCAAGATGATCAAAACTTCCACAAGTGTAACAAGCTTTATTATAAAAGACAAAGTCATCACCTAGTTGGTGAGACTTGAGGCCATTCCAATTCCTTTGGTTTCCTCTGGGCTTGTTTGTGGTTCTATATTGCTCACAATATCTTACTGGTTGCCTAACATGTTTAACATTGGTTTTAGGCCTATCAGTATCATTTTTGACCAACTTAGGAACACTTGTTCCTGCTTTCTTAACAACATCAGGTTTAGACATAACCTGTTCTTTCTCATCATCATCAGAAGTCCAGTCCTCAATGATTGGACCATCTGAGTTCTTACTAGAGGACACCTTGTCCTCAGGGAGTGAAACATCACTTGCACTCTCAAAAACTTCTTCTACCTTAGGACTCTGAGTAGACTTAGAACCATATTCAAATTTTGGTTCTTGAAACTCTTCTAAACCTGTGTGTGCTAGGTCAATACCTGGAGGTGAAGGAACACCTCTGTATGGTGGAGGAACAGACTTGTAACCTATACCAGATTTAGCTTTATTGACTACTTGAGCTTCCCAAATTTTATTGATTCCATCTGAGGCATGAGCTTTTCTAGTTCTTCTTTGAGCACACAAATCACATCCATTTTGTACTCTAAATCTCTTTTTAGCACAGCTATGTCATCACTAAACTTAGATTCATTTCCTTTATAATGCAAGATTTGTGTTTCAAGAACAGCTAAACCTCTTTTATGATTAGCTAAGTTATAACTTGTTTCACTTAGCTCTGACAGTCGATCATCAAATTGCTTTTTAAGTATTTCAAAAGCTTTAAGAGCAGAGCAAGATTCAGAACAACTGATTTTAGAATTTACCTCAGAATCAGTAAAGGCCATCAATTCAATCTCAGTTGCCACCATTGCAACTTCTGTTGGTGCTTCCTCTTCATCAACCAAGAAGTATTGTTCAATCCTTAGCCTCCACAAATCAAACTTATTCTGTTTGAGCATAGGTAACTTTGCAGCAATGTTTGCAGACTCCATCTCCATTTCTTCTTCTTCTAAAGCAAAGATATCAACCTTGCTCTGATATCACTTGAGAGGATCAAAACAACCCTTTATCACTTGTGAGGATTGTTTTAAATACACTATAAGGATGTTAGTCCTTTGTAACGTGTGTATATGATACTTTGAGTGAATATGATTAAGTATGCGGAATCTATTTAACCACACTTATAAGGATATTGGTTATTGGAAATGGAACAGTAATGCTTGTTATTGGATAATGAACTCAGAAAGTATAACATCAAACGATTCAATATTATTGAGAATAATACGTGTGATCTTCACTATCACTAGGGTTACAAACCTTGAATCTCTATTACAAAGAAAACTATTTTCTATTGTATTTTATCAACTCAGTTAGTTTCTAATAGTTACACCTTGAACACTCATGCTAACTAATGTCTAACTCTCTATATATGAAATATCTAAGCACATACACACTTGAGTACTCGACTACTTGCTAGCTTGTGTGTGTCAGTAGCTAAGATACAACATGTTCTGTGTTTTACAACTTGTTGACTGATCACCTATCAAAGATATTGTCTACCGTATATATTTGACTTTTATACACAAATATCTTTTTCATACTTATCCAGTCAGCAGTAGTATACGCGACACTTATCCTTTCAGCAGTAGTATGAGTCACTCCAACAGCAGTATTCAACCAGTAGTACCTATGCTTGTACTAGCAGTACTAACTTATCAGTTTGTACTGTTAGTTATAACTTGACTAGTCTTCAAATATACACTAGCAGTTAGTACTTTAGTGTATTCTTCTCAGCAGTACAAACCTTGTGAACATATAATTCCTAACACTAATCTTTAGAACATTTAATTCCCAACAGGAACTGAGTTTAAGAATAGTGTTATGAGCCAGTTTTGTGTGGAAAAGGGTATTTTAAAACAGTATAGTGTAGCTAGAACTCCTCAACAAAATGGTGTTGCTGAGAGGAGGAATAGGACACTTATTGAGGCTGCTAGGACTATGTTGTCTGAATCAAAATTACCTACTACTTTTTGGGCTAAAGCAGTCAATACTGTTTGTTTTGTGTAAAATAGGAGTAAAGTAGTTAAGCCTCATAACAAGACCCCTTATGAACTGTTGCATGGTAGGAAACCTATGATAGATTTCTTGAAACCATTTGGGTGTCCTGTTATGATCTTAAATACTATTGACCACTTAGGCAAGTTTGATGAAAAGGCAGATAAATGATTCTTTGTTGGATACTCTACCAATAGTAAAGCTTTTAGGGTATTTAACAACAGAACTAGGAATGTGGAAGAAAACTTGCATGTTAGGTTTAATGAAGTCACACCTAATGTTGCAGGAAGTGGACCTGACTGGTTGTTTGACATTGATTCACTAACCAAAATGTAAGATGTTCACTAAAATATAACACGTATGGATTGAAATCTAGGCCGAATAGCATAAGAGTTCTAGAGAGAGAAAGAGATGGTTGGGAACCTTGAGAGAGAAAGTTGTGAATATTAGATTAGAAGTGAAGGAAGGTCCAACCCTCTCCCTAGGTGGAGAGGGGTATATATACTATTACATATTATGCCCCGAGTGGGCTGTGCAGTGAGCTGACAGAGGGTAAAGACCCGACCCACTCCACAAGTTCTATATTAACTAATCTACTATTAATATTACTAATAATCCTATGAGCTATTAAGTGCTAATGAGTACTCGGGGTGACCGAGTCTTCAGATGAATATTTATATTCCTAACAATCTCCCCCTAAGGGAGGTCACCCCGGAAATAAAATTTGGA
The DNA here is from genome assembly GCA_021014915.2 of Artemisia tridentata subsp. tridentata. Lineage (NCBI taxonomy): Eukaryota > Viridiplantae > Streptophyta > Magnoliopsida > Asterales > Asteraceae > Artemisia > Artemisia tridentata. The sequence goes on from CP139504.1 coordinate 340,524,873, forward strand.
ATTATAGCACTCTATCCTCTGAATGTGTCTTCATAGCTCGTAGTCTTTGATTCTTCAACTTTGTAGATGTTTGTGCCTTTCAACAGTGAACTTTTTGATGACTGATCTTTTATCTTGGATGATCTTTGAGTAACGTTGAAGTTATCATCCATCATATGTCTTCACGTCATCTTGCAACATCGACTTTATGTGAGGTTGTGATCTTAGAGCCTTCTTTGAGATCATCAGCCACCGTAAATCTCTGAGCTCATCCATTGTAGTAAAGCCTCCATGTGATTTGTTATGACCGTTGGGCTCGCATGCTCACACATTTCTGGATCATGATAGATTTCATCTGAGTTGCAGAAGCGGTGTTGTAGGTCTTTCAACTATCATGATGTCTTTGATAATGAATTGGAATTGTGAGCATGGAGTGTGGATTGACATATTTATGCTGGAATCAGGAACCACCATCGCCATCTTTATATGAATCTGAAATAAAACAGTTAGCAATAAAGTTGGAGAACGAATATGGCTTTGTCATTCGTTCGATGTGGTGGTTGGATTTAACCTTCGGTTCTGTGAAGAACGACCTGTGATCAGGTAGAATCCCCTTTAAAGAAGATTCTCCTTGACAGGAATTTCCAGCTTGTAGTAATGTGTCTTCCAACAAATTAATGTCAGAATCATCATACTAAGCATGTTCTCATACCGGAACGTCTCAAAGCAGACAACACGGTAGAGTGAATCAGTGAATTAAATACTCACTGATTGACGAGAAATTGATTAGAAAAATCACTTGTGTGTCACTGGATAAACATTTTTTGCAACACGACAAGGGTTTTATAAATTGAATCACATTTCTGTCAAAAATACTTTTGTTTGAAAATTTTCACAATCAATGTGCTCGAAACATTGTTGGTGAGCACATTGAAAGGTTTTCCAAAAGTATCCGTCAATCCATTTCCTGGAACAAGTTTGATTCAAATTTGAATCGCCCCATCGTTTCTTTCCAGTTGTCACAAGCTTGATCCATTAAGGATCTCACATGTCACCCACCAAGAGCTTGTTTGATGTTGGCTCTAGAAGGATTTCCATCTTCATTGTGAATACTTTACGTATCACTCGGATGTTCTGGCAATACCACAAGGATAATGCGTAGGACTCTTCATATATATTTTCTTGCTTTTCACGGTGTATGAAATAGCAAGCATATTGGAAATGTGTTCTAATGAGATTAATTGATGATCTCTTGGCTCTAGACTCAATAGTGCGTTTTGATTTAGTGATCGGAGGCTGGAGAGGACTGCCACCTTTTCAATATCATCTAACTCGGAGTGAGAGAGACGATAGCAATGTATTGATCTCCGTGACAAGTGAAACAAGAGTCCTTTGAGGGACCTTGAGTGGCTAGGGAGGGTTGTGCAGCGTATCACTGGGTCCATGATACTTTGTCTTCAATGTCAGCAATCAACTAAGTGATTCTGACAGCATATGTATTGACCCGGTTTCTGCCTAAAGTGTAAGGAGGGCTTCTTTCTTTTCACCCTTTATCTTTACATTTCTTTTTCATTCTTCAACCCCTTCAGCGCTTACCGAGACTTCATTACTAGCACCTTGTTGGGTATGTTCCAGTACTAGCTCCATCTCAGTCGGCACTTTTCCCTTATTCACTTTTCTCCTTTTTAATCATTCCTAAGGACTTCTATTCTAACTAGAGGATTGTCCCTGGGAAGATCCCTCCGGTTTTGGCTGGATCATGGGAACTAAAACCTAACCTAACCATCCTTATAACTTCAATACATAAAGTAAAATGGTCGGTCCTTGGTATTCTTTCACAATAGCCATCACAAATCATTCACTCCCCCTTAATATGTGTATCGATATACGAAAAGGTTTAGCACATATGGGAGAGCCTACACTTGAGTTTCAAAAGATCACATTTTTTATCAGAATTTCATATTTAAATCACATTCTCTCCCCCGATCACACTTTTAGGGTTTAGGTTCAAAAAAATGATAAGAGGAGGCAAAAGCTTTGTTTCATCCCCACCCGCCTTCTCAAACGACGCCGCTAATCTCCTCGTCTGCACCGCTAACTCCGTCTCCGTTTTTAGCACTGCTACTGCCCTGCAGGTAGCGGAATTGGAAGGGCATACGGCGTTAGTGACGTCTGTTATAGTTGTACCAGGGAGTAGGGTTTCGTCTAATTGTTGGACTACTTCGCTTGATGGTACTATTAAGTATTGGGATTTCTCTGTGCCTGAGTTGAGTATGTCTATTGACGTTCGGTTTCCCGTTTATTCTATGGTGATTCCATCCTATCATAGTCAGAAGCCTGAGAATACTAAAAATCCGACTGATGTTTATGCTTATATCTCTGTGCAAGATACGAAAAACAAACAGAATAAGCCAAACAAAGATCTAACTGGGCAGATTTTGAAGTGTAATTTGACCAAGTCTCGCCTCGTTAGTGGAGTCATATTGTCTGAGACTAAAAAACCAGAGAACATAACCATTTCTTCAAATAGAAAATACTTTGGCATACGTGAAAAACGCAAGCTTCATATATGGGAAGTACCTTCAAAAGATCACATTTTTTATCAGAATTTCATATTTAAATCACATTCTCTCCCCCGATCAAAAATTTCAAACCATTTGAGATTTGTGATCCCAATTGATTTAAATATGTTTAGAAAATTTTGGAGAAAATGTGGTCAGGTTTTAATATACATTCTGATTAGGAAGCATACAATGCTCCCCCTTAAACCACGATAGAGTGTCACTGCTGATGTTGCACAATGCTTAAAAAGGTGTCAGAAATTTGAACAAATACTCTCCCCCTCAATTAATGACCCTTTTTCTATTTAAAGAGCTGTAGTCATTCAATTGAGCGACAAGTATTTGTGAAATTTAAGTCCAGTTATCACCTTATGAAACACCAAAACTCTCCTGAAGAATCATAGAATGAAAAGAGTTTATGGTGCAAAGAAGACTTCTCTTCTTGTACAAGAAATGATGCACTGAATCGTACATCAGTTCAAAGAAACATGGATTTAAAGTAATCCATGCCTAGGTGAACATCACCCAGTTAGAGGAACAACTGTCTTTTTGGCGACATGCTTTCCCCATTGTAAAGCACGGGTTGCAGTATGAAGTAACTGCAAGCCATTTAGACATGTTTTAACTAGTAAGTATAACTTCTGCTCGAGCTTCATTTAAAGACCCGTGTCATTATTGAATGACATTTCTAGGACCGTAAATGTTATCGATAAACAGAACATACATGCCTAGAGAAACTATTTTTGGTATTTTTTGTTTTTCTGATTTTTAGGGTTTTTGTAGGTTTTATATTTTTCTATTTTCTTTTTGTTTAAGATATATACAACATATATACAAGGATATGTGAAGCCAATCCTTTACTCCTCCTCTTCTTCTTGAAGACCCTTGAGTGCTTCAGGTGTCAAGCTCTGATGCGCGTGATGTGTCGTTGCGGTTTAGCAGTTTTAATGCCTACTCAAGTTTTAAATTTATATTTAGCCGACTTATCAATAACACACACACTTAACGAGCAGTGTACCCGGTCAGTATGAAGATAATGGTAAGTAGAGTGTCGATCACTAAGAGTGGAACGTATTATCTAGTTATTCTAATCAGTATTTTAATATCCTAACGCAAGGGGGGTTCAGCCTGAGAGACTGGCACGATTTGTTGTAATTAAATAATAAAATAAACCAATAGGCACGAATCAGCAAGTAGCACACACGTACACAGATAGATACTAGAGACAATAAGAGGGCTGTCCTTATGATTAAGTAGTTTGTCACTTGTTTTATTGATAGCTTTATATGAAGTGTATGTAGTTAATCCTTTCTCGTTGGTCCTATTCTTATCGGCGAGTAAACCCTTAATGATTACTTATGTCTAAAAGTTATTCCTAAGTGATCAATTTAGAAACAACCGTGGGAGCCACATCTTGTCCCGCAGTCAAATGCCCGCAAGCCACTAATAAACACAGAGGTTATCAATGCACTAATAAGTAGTAACCAAAGACATCAACATATAAACTTTAATTGATGGGAAAGCAAGTATTAAAGGGAGTGCAATCTTTCCGTTGTCACATTATACAAGCCACCAATCCTGATGAATTAAAGTTTGCTAACACAATAAAACAAAACTACTTAATGAATTAAATACATGCAGCACCTTCTTACAGCTCTTGTATCTTAGATTTGGGTGTGTCTTGTGCTGCCTCCTTGACTGAATTCGTCCTTTTTGCTCTGCTGTCCGAACTTCGGTTTTAGGGTTTCGAACTCTTAAATTCGTCTGGTCTACGGGGTATTTATAGTTTCTGTCTGAGGGAAGATGCGGCGCATCTACTTAAGTAGATGCGGCGCATGTACTTAACTTCGCGTGGGGTCCAAGATTATAATATTCAGGAATATTCGTACACCGCCAGAAGATGCGGCGTAACCCTTTATTAGATGCGGCGCATGTCCTCTTGTATCTTGGATCGTATCTGGTGATATCTTGATAGAGATGCGGCGCATTTAGAGAGTGAGATGCGGCGCATCTGGAGCAGAATTGACTTGATCTTGTCCATGTCAGTAGACTTCCACTTTATGCACGTTTTGCTCCATATTTAGTCCATAATCGCTAAGTTTCACCAAATGCTTGTTTTTACCTGAGAATTACAAAAGTAAACGATTAAGTATCAATCCTCATACATAATATAGTAAAACAAGTCAAATTAATAGGATAAATGATAGTAATAAAATGTACTTATTTGAGTTCATCAAATATCCCCCCACTTGAACTTTACTTGTCCCCAAGTAAACCTTAGAATTTCATTTATGAAAATGTATCCTAAAAGATGTATTAGGATTTATTTTTATATTTAAGCATGTATTCGTTTATTTCATAATCACACAACTAAACACTTAACGAATTAGAAGTAAAATAAAATAAGTCGATAAAAGCAAATCTAATCGTTTAACTGTCCAGTCGCGACGAATATTCTATCATAAGCTTGGCAAGTATACACATCTCCACCACTAAAGCTAAGGAATAACAAGTCTAAAGCGGTAAAAAGGGTTTTTAGGCTTAAGGGTTAATTATTCTTAATCACTACCGATCTCAAATTCCAGAAAAGGCGACAAAATCACAAATACATGATCGAATCCACGAACACGATACTTGCAATTGCTCAAATCCTTAACTCGAATAGGCTAAAGATAGGTCCAAACTTCACCAATAATAATATATCAAAAAGGGCGACAAAATCATAAATACATAGCCGAATCCACGACTACGATACTTAAGATTGCTCAAATCCCTAATCTCAATAAATCAAAGGTTCGGTTGGATAAAGAACAATACAGGGTATGGATAACATTTGGGATATAAATTGGTGTAAAAATAAAAATAAACAAAACAAAACAAATAAATTAAAATCCTAAGTGTGGTTAATCACTATCCCAACCATCCCATGAATAAGACTCATATCATTGAATAACTCACGCTTTAACACTTGAAACACACGCTTTAGGTAGACACGAATTATACTCAACAAAATCTTAATCAAAGAAAAAACCTTAATTGGCATTCCCATAACTGCCAATTCCCATTCAATCATAGATATAATACAACAAATAGTGGTGATATCGACCACTTACATAACTCTACATCGTTGGCTTAAATCAAACATCCAACTTTTCTTTCTTTCTTTTTCTTTTCTCATTTTTTCGATTTTTTTTTTTTTTTTTTTTTTTTTTTTTTTTTTTTTTTTTTTTTGAAACATAAACATAGATGTGTAAAATTTCACCACATCACTACAACTTTCTTTCCGGATAATTTTTTATTCATACTTTTCATACTTTCAGAAATAACGGTAATAGTGAAAGTAGTAAACACACGAAAAATAAACTCAAAGATATACAATATTTACTTTCACTCCAATTTGCATTGTGCAATTTCCCGACCTAACCATAGATAATGAATTACGCACGCGAACACAGGTAATGTAAGGAAACACACTCTGCCTATAGCAATTAACCAACCACGGATTCTAATCTACAGGGTAGGCTAAGGTGTAAGGGTGTAACGAAACATTTTAAACATAGGTGTAAGAAACGAAAGGAATGGCTCTGAGGGTTTTTCTAGGGGTATCTTACTCTAAAAATGAGAGTAACAAAAGGGTTTATACGGGGGTTAACTAACCAGTGTAGTTAGCTAATAACATATAACATATAAAGGCTATTTGGTGTAATCCTAGAATTTTACCAAGTTAGACAAGTCATTCCAATTATATAAATAATACTAATTATGGTGGTCTCGAATAGTATACAAGCCAAGTTCTAAAGTTTACAAGTCACCGGCACACTCATAGATTTGTGAATTTTGAAAAATCACAATTTTTGAAAATAACGTCTTGTGTGCAGTTATGTAACTTAGATCTTAAACAAAAACATGCTAAAAAAAATTTTAAGTTTGATATATTAAGCACATTTTAAGCATAATTTTTGAAAAAGTAGGACAAGTAATTGTTAAGTGTTCTAATTCTCCAATCCCCCCACTTAAGTTAAACAACGTCCTCGTTGTTTGTATTAAAGGTTAAAAACTGGAAAATAAAAGAATTAGAACAGAAAAACTCCCCTGAGATTTGCTCGGTATGATCCTCCATTAGTATAAGAGCAAAAATCATCTTCCATGTGGATTAGAACGTTAAAACTTCATACTTGATGTATCCACAGGAAATCCAGGAAACTATAATACCGCCAACACTTTAAAACACACCTAAGATAAGAAAGGTTCAAACTTGCATAATACATTAGTAGTTAGGAAAAATAAAACTTAAAAATTAAAACTGAAAATCATCAGGTCAGTCGATGCGCCGTATCTTATTGAAGAAGATACGCCGTATCGAGCCTGGAATAAATACGGATCAGAATAAAGATGCGCCGCATCCTTAACCAGGGATGCGCCGCATTAAAATAAACTGATAAAAAGTTTTAAAGTCGAAAAATAAAAATGCAGAAAAAAATAAAATAAGATATGACCATTGCAGAGGATGCGTCGTATCTCAGGACTGAGATGCGCCGTATCTTCGTGCGGCCTGGACTGAAAATAAAACAAAGTAAAGGATAGGATGCGTCGCATCTGTTTAAGCAGATACGGCGCATGTAGTAACCAAACAGACTGTTAACAGTCTGTTGCAAAAATGGCACGTTCCACGGTTTAATCTCGTACGTCCTCTCGTACTCTCATGCTGAACTTAATGCCAGTCTTCACCAAACATAACAAGAAATATAAACTGAAACATTAAACATAAGAATAGCGATAAGTACAATCCAAAAAGTAATAATAATGTGTGGAACAATGTCTATGAAATCAAGAGAGTAAGGTCATGGGTGAGTGTGGTCGTCTGGATGGGTCCCGGAAGTGCTGGCTCCATCAGTCCTCTGGCGGACTCTGCGCTCGTATGCACGTGTCACTCCCGCAACCTCAGTACCATCTGGACGAACGTGTGTAACACCCTGCTGCTCTAGTAGTCTGCTCACACTCATGAACACCCACTCTAAGTCTCTCCTCAGTACCATCACCTCTCCCTCGACTGCGTCGAGTCTCTGAATCACGGTGCGTGGGGGTACTGGTGCCTGTGGCACCTCCTCGTCGGCAGGAGCAGCAGCCGGAGGATCCTGAGGTCCTCCCTGCTCCGCCTCTGGCCCTGCAGCTCTGGCGGGCCCTAATGCTGCCCAAAAGTGACCTCCCGCAGCAACCTGGCAGATCCCTAGTCTAACCAAATAATCTCTATCGATAACTGGGAGACGGGCCACAATAACCTCCAGCCCAGCTGGGATCTCTGCTCCAATAACTCCAAAATGGCGGGCCAGCCTCGAAACAAAATGCCCGCCAGTCATCTGGCTCCTCCGATCTCTCCCCGCAGCAGATCGGTGAAGGTAGTGTGCTAAAAAGTGGGGGATGTTCACCGACATCCCCTCATCCATACTCCTCAAAAGGAAGAGGTCCAGAGTGGTCACCTTCTCAGGTGACTGACCTCTCCCGGCAATGGTGAGTGCGATCAAACGGTGACATAGCCGCCTCATCGGCTCCCTGATCAATGTGTAGGATGGGGTGGAAGTAACAATGTCACCCATCGAAGAAATCCTAACCCAGTAATCACTGAATGCCCCTCTGTCAGGGACAACCCGTAAACTCTCAGCCCAATACCTGGCAAACCCAGCTGATCCAAGCTCCTCCTCAGTGTGTAGTCCCATGGCCAAAATAAACTGCCTCATCGACATCTGCCTATGCACACCTCCTAACCTAAACACCAGTGTGTCAGCTGTATCAATCTCCACATCTGTCTCCCTGTAATGAATCGTGCTAAAGAACTCCAGCATAAGCTCCCTAATCAGAGGCTCGTCAACCCTGAATAGCCTCTCCCAAGCACTAGACCTAAACACAGCCTCCTCATCATCTCCAACAACTACCATCTCCATCCGACTCTGTAAGCTAGCAGCTGCATGTCCACCACCGATCAACCCCACATCGTCAAAATTCAAAACCTGGACTCTGAATATTTTCTTGAAGTAGATCGAGTCGAGCCTATGCAAGTAATCCTCTAGAGTGGCAGGAGTAAGTCCCATGTTTTCGAACTGTAGCCACTGATGCCTCAGTGTGACCTCTGGTAATGTCATCTGAAATAGATATGCACAGTCAGTAAACAGTCTGCAAAATAGGTAGATACGGCGCATTGGATTAAATCAATGCGGCGTATCTGTATAAGGTATAAGAGATGCGATGCAAGACAATAGATACGGCGTATTGAGATGCGTCGTATCTGGATTAATCAATACGGCGTATCTAAAATTTTATCAATTTTGAAATAGGTCGTTACGCCGCATTAATCAACCCAGATGCGCCGCATCTAAAAGCATATCAGTATAAAATAAAGGGGCAGGCACGTTTATCGAGAATCCGTACCCATGACGTAAACTACCATTAAATATCACAGTATTATATACTCTTTATATCAGTTCAAATATCGCATTCCACCACTACTAATTCGCCTTCCCGCTAGATATTCAAAATCAAACCCCAAAACCTAAATTTTCGTTCGATTCAATTAGTGTCAAATTCGATGTCTTATTCTAAAATTAACTTAGGGGAAATAATCAATGCCAAGTTCTAATCATATCCCTATATCGTTTAAGCGCGAATCGATTCAATCCTATAAACCCTAATTTTCGTATTAATCAAAATTAAATCGAAATGTAACAATTACCTTAGTATTTGTGATTAGGAGAAGGATTAATGCTCGGATTAAAGGCGGATTAAAGAAGAATGATCGGGATTCGAGTATAATTTTAGTGCGTGTTCTTAACTGTGTGTATTTATGCGGCGTATTCCCGTCGTATTTATAGGGCGACACGATGCGCCGTATTAGAAAATTGGGATGCGCCGTATCTATTTAATTCCGTTGACTAGTCAATAAGTCCTAGTTGGTCAGGGATACGGCGCTTTGGATATTTAGATCCGCCGTATCTCTATGTTAGTTAACGAAATTTAAATGAAGAACGTACCGTGGCCTCCGCAACACAGTTCCTTATACATCGAATTTGGGTAAAAACGGCACACCATATAGATGAATTCAAAATAAGAGTAATAGGCATAAACGTTTCATTAATAATCGTAATCTTATTGTTTAGTGGATAAGGATTTATTCCGAGGTTAGGAACAAATATCGTTTTTGAGCATACAAAATTAAGATTACGAATTGAATCAGACGTATAATAAGGATAATAAAACTGAGATCATAGTGTAGAGAACTTTCCTTTGGGCAGTTGAATTATCGTAGAGTTTACCTGGGATTCTATTTCAAGAATTAAAGAAGTTCAATGTTACCAGTACTGAGTTTTCCTCCACTCTTGTCGTCTTATGTTCGGTCACTCTAGCTAGCGTCTCTAGGTTTGGTTCAGAATGTAATCCTTCTTGGTGATGCTTGAGTCATCATTTATCCTGAAAATAAACAACTTGCACACGAGAGTAGCGGACCGATCAAAGTAAATATCAAAAATCAACTATATTTATCAAATTATATTCGTCGTATTAACAAAAGTTAATGCGCCGTATTTTCGTTACGTTTAAAAATAAAAGATTTTTGATTCAGTAAGATGCGCCGTATCGACAGAGATCGATACGCCGTATCTGTTTAATAATTCGCAAACTGTTTTTAATTAAAATAATAGATACGCCGTATCTTCAAAAGAAGATGCGTCGTATGGCGTTAATGTTTTAGAAAAATTTTTTTATCAAAAACAGATACGCCGTATCTGCAAAAGCAGATGCGTCGTATTACTTTATCGCTTAGAAAAATTTTCTTGTTAAAAACAGATACGCCGTATCTTGGGGAAAAGATGCGTCGTATCGAATTAATTAAACGCGTTGTATTAAAAAAATTGAACGCAATACGCCGTATCTGAGAGATCAGATGCGCCGTATCGTTCGATTTAGCACAGTACAACGATAGCAGAACAGAAAAATACGAAAAATAAAAAAAACAAATAAAACACACGAAACAAAAATAAAACACACAAAAATAGCAAACAAATAACACAAAACAAATAACACACAATACAACAAATATGCAAAATAGTACAATGATGCAATTAATCTAATAAAAAGAAAAACCTAATTAAAATACTAATCAAATTAACAGATAATAACAATTCACTCCCCGGCAGCGGCGCCAAAAACTTGATGCGCGTGATGTGTCGTTGCGGTTTAGCAGTTTTAATGCCTACTCAAGTTTTAAATTTATATTTAGCCGACTTATCAATAACACACACACTTAACGAGCAGTGTACCCGGTCAGTATGAAGATAATGGTAAGTAGAGTGTCGATCACTAAGAGTGGAACGTATTATCTAGTTATTCTAATCAGTATTTTAATATCCTAACGCAAGGGGGGTTCAGCCTGAGAGACTGGCACGATTTGTTGTAATTAAATAATAAAATAAACCAATAGGCACGAATCAGCAAGTAGCACACACGTACACAGATAGATACTAGAGACAATAAGAGGGCTGTCCTTATGATTAAGTAGTTTGTCACTTGTTTTATTGATAGCTTTATATGAAGTGTATGTAGTTAATCCTTTCTCGTTGGTCCTATTCTTATCGGCGAGTAAACCCTTAATGATTACTTATGTCTAAAAGTTATTCCTAAGTGATCAATTTAGAAACAACCGTGGGAGCCACATCTTGTCCCGCAGTCAAATGCCCGCAAGCCACTAATAAACACAGAGGTTATCAATGCACTAATAAGTAGTAACCAAAGACATCAACATATAAACTTTAATTGATGGGAAAGCAAGTATTAAAGGGAGTGCAATCTTTCCGTTGTCACATTACACAAGCCACCAATCCTGATGAATTAAAGTTTGCTAACACAATAAAACAAAACTACTTAATGAATTAAATACATGCAGCACCTTCTTACAGCTCTTGTATCTTAGATTTAGGTGTGTCTTGTGCTGCCTCCTTGACTGAATTCATCCTTTTTGCTCTGCTGTCCGAACTTCGGTTTTAGGGTTTCGAACTCTTAAATTCGTCTGGTCTACGGGGTATTTATAGTTTCTGTCTGAGGGAAGATGCGGCGCATCTACTTAAGTAGATGCGGCGCATGTACTTAACTTCGCGTGGGGTCCAAGATTATAATATTCAGGAATATTCGTACACCGCCAGAAGATGCGGCGTAACCCTTTATTAGATGCGGCGCATGTCCTCTTGTATCTTGGATCGTATCTGGTGATATCTTGATAGAGATGCGGCGCATTTAGAGAGTGAGATGCGGCGCATCTGGAGCAGAATTGACTTGATCTTGTCCATGTCAGTAGACTTCCACTTTATGCACGTTTTGCTCCATATTTAGTCCATAATCGCTAAGTTTCACCAAATGCTTGTTTTTACCTGAGAATTACAAAAGTAAACGATTAAGTATCAATCCTCATACATAATATAGTAAAACAAGTCAAATTAATAGGATAAATGATAGTAATAAAATGTACTTATTTGAGTTCATCAAGCTCTTCATGCTAAGTCGCGGGAGAATAAACTGAAACTGTTCTCTCGGAAGTGCCTTAGTGAAGATATCAGCCAACTGAAACTCCGTCCTCACGAAGTAGAGTTCGACAATCCCTTTCTCAACCTGTTCCCTTATAAAGTGATGCCTGATGTCGATGTGCTTCGACCGGGAGTGTTGGACATTGTTATAGCAGAGAGCGATAGCGCTTTTGTTGTCACAATACATGGGAATTTTGTTGTATGACAGCCCATAATCTGAAAGTTGTGATCTCATCCATAGGATTTGAGCATAGCAAGTAGACATAGCAATGTACTCTGCCTCTGTAGAAGATATAGACGTGCTCATTTGCTTCTTAGAAGACCAACTAACCAACTTTTCCCCCAAAAACTGAGCTCCCCCCGAAGTGCTTCGACGTGTATCGTGACACCCTGCATGATCCGCATCTGCATAAGCTGTGAGTTCCATTGCAGTGTCCTTTGGATACCAGAGTCCCATGTGAATCGTGCCATGAAGATATCTGAAGATTCTTTTCACCGCTTCCAGATGCTTTTTAGTGGGCTTGGTTTGGTACCTAGCACACATACATACTGCAAACAAAAGATCTGGACTACTGGTGGTGATATACATCAAGGATCCAATCATACTTCTATACTTTGTTTGATCAACCGGCACCCCAGAGAGATCTTCATCCAGCTTTGATCTTTCAATCATGGGAGTGTCAACAGAGTCACTTGAATCGAATCCAAATTTCTTTAGAATTTCGTTTGCATATTTGGATTGATTAATGAAGATGCCTCCAGGACTTTGCGAAATTTGCAATCCTAAGAAGAACGACATTTGTCCCATCATCGACATCTGGAACTTAGAAGTCATCTCTTTTGAAAACCGATCACATTCACTGGGATTAGACGAAGCAAAGATAATGTCATCTACATATATCTGAACAAGGAGTAGATGTTTGCCCGCCTTCCTGGTGAACAATGTAGGATCAACAACACCCTTGGAGAATCTATTTGCAAGAAGGAACTTGGACAAGGCGTCATACCATGCCCTAGGTGCCTGCTTCAAGCCATAGAGGGCCTTCTTCAAGCGATAGACATGATTAGGATGATCAGCGTCCACAAATCCTTCTGGTTGACTTACATAGACTTCCTCTTTTAAGTCACCATTTAAGAAAGCTGTTTTAACATCCATCTGGTAGACTATCATATTCTGACTAGCAGCATTTGCGAGGAAGATTCTGATGGCTTCAATTCGTGCAAAAGGAGCAAATGATTCCTCAAAGTCTATGCCCTCTTCTTGTCGATATCCTTTTTCAACTAGTCGTGCCTTGTTCTTAAGAACATCACCATGCTCATCAAGTTTCACTTTGAAGATCCACTTTAGAGCAATGATCATTGCACACTCTGGAGGATGTACTAATTCCCATGCTTCAAGCCGATCAAATTCATGAATTTCATCTTGCATAGCGTTGAACCAGCAGTCTTTGGTCATTGCTTCTCTTGCATCTTTTGGTTCGACTTTTGATAGTACAGAGTTGAAGAAACACCACAGGGCATCAGTGGCTAGCTGTTTTCGAGTAGATACCGGACGAGAGAGATTACCAATGATGTTGTCAATCGGATGATCATTGGTCCATTTTCTGAGATGATCGTGGGGTTGAGGGTTTTGAACTGATGTTGCCGTGTTGTGATCTCCTGAAGTGGATGTGTCTGTTGAAGATTCAGGAGCAAATATGTTTTCAAATGGAACATCATCCACAGGAGCAAATGGATTAACTTCAAAAGAATGGTTATCTGCAGATCCTTGCTGCACCGAAGAAGATTGAATATTTGATGATGAGGGTGAAGGACTAGCAGAAGGAGCATCAAGAATGATTGAGACAAATACTGATGGGCCTTCTGAATCGTGTGGAATTTGAGCATCAGCAACCGGAAGTACAGCTGGAGTATCAGTGGTAGTATCAATTGTTGTTGGCTCAAAATATTCATCAAACATCGGATCAAATAACTTCTTCATCTCTTCACTTGTGGGAGGTACATAAGGAACTGCATGCGTGGGATTCTGTACAAGACCCGAACTAATTGGTCCGGGTGTCAAAAGGTTAAGAGCGGGTCCAGAACTAGATTGTCCAGAAGCCGGTTGCTCAGACAGCTCATCAAACGTAACGTGAATTGTTTCCATGATTTGCCAGGTTCTTTTGTTATAGATTATGTATCCCTTACGATCTGGTGCGTACCCAACGAAGAAACCTACGTCTGCTTTAGCTTTCAACTTTCCCAGATCTTGACTATCATTTGTCGGATAACAGAGTGCACCGAACAGATGAAGAAAGGAGAGATCTGGCTTCTTATTATGAATCAGCTCATAAAGTGTCTTGTTGTGAGTAGTATGAATCAGGGATCGGTTTTGGGTGTAACATGCTGTTGCAATTGCTTTTGCCCAAAGAAACATCGGAGCTTTGGAAAATATTAGCATGGTTCTTGCAGCCTCCACCAGAGTACGGTTCCTTCTTTCAACCACAACGTTCTGCTGAGGAGTGCGTGGAACACTTTTCTAGTGTGTTATGCCAATACTTTCATAGAAATGACTAAGTTGTTGGTTGACAAACTCAGTTCCATTGTCTGTACGGATGATTCGGACATTTTTGTTGAGCCTTACTTGCAGCTGTTTAATTAGTTTGATGATAACCTATGGAGTTTCATCCTTTGTTCTCAAAAACTTTACCCACGTAAACCGAGAGTAGTCATCGACTACCACAAGAATGTATTTCTTCCCGTTTATACTTTGTACTCTCATTGGACCGCACAGATCCATGTGAAAGGTGCGAAGAACTTCCAGGATGGTGTTGACAGTTTTGGGTTTGTGGGTTTGTTTCTTGCTTTTGCCCAGTTGACATGCAGTACATAGATGATCTTTCTCAAACTTTAGTCTGGGCATGCCTCTTACAAGGTCCTTGCGAGACAAGTCATTTATGGTACCGAAGTTCAAATGGTTTAAACGACGGTGCCAAAGCCAAGACTTAGTCTTTGAGGCCTTTGAAAGCAAGCAAATAGGAGAGGACCTCATCATTTCTTCAATGGAGATGGTATATAAATTGGTGCCACGACTGCCTTTGAGGAGATCCACACCATCCAACTCTCTGAAAAAACAAGTGTGTTTCCTGAAGGCCACTTCAAGATCGGAATCACAGAATTGACCAACCGAAAACAAGTTATGCCCTAGTCCTTCCACATAGTATACCCGAGAGATTACACTGTCCCCGAACACATACTCTCCATACCCCATAATTTCCCCAAAGTGGTCGTTCCTAAATCTAACTGTCCCGATAAACTTTTTCACGAAGTTCTTGAGCCGTGAGCGATCCCCCGTCATATGTTTTGAGCAGCCTGAGTCCAAATACCAAAGGACGATTTGTACGACCTGTATTTGAAAATAGACAACGATGGATAACTGAAATATGTGGATCCCCACGTGCAGTTGGGGTCCATTTGGTTAGCACACACAAATTCAGGAGTAACAGGGTTCACAGATGTTGTTGTCATTATAGTAGAGGCTACCCTAGATGCAGCAGATGACCTAGATGGAAGGCATTGTGTTTCTAGAGGCAAAATTCGACCAGTTGGTCTCCATTCCTTAGACTTCACAATATTATGATTATTCTTTCTAGGTAAGGGACACTGGTTTCCTAAAGTGAACTTCCTTCCAGTAGGTCTCCATTTGTATCCAACATTAGCAAACGTTTTTCCTGTTGCTTTCCAAACTTTCTTACATGTTTCAGGTCTCCTAACATTCATAACATGGGGTTGTTTGGGAGATCTCAAAAATAACATAACACATCTATCGTGATTGCCAGAAATTAAACATTCATTACATGTCTTACAAATAGCAACAGAATTCGAATCTATTACAGTACTTTTAAGACAAATACTAGAATCAACACGATTCTTTTTCATAAAAACAAACTTATTGTTCCTAGGATGGGCTTCTACTTTCTTCTCACTATCACTTTTAGTCGGTGCAGTCCTATCATTCTTGGTATTGCTTTTAAGCGTTGACTTGCTAGCTCTAGCAACTTGTTTTACTCCTGTAGAAGCAATAATGGGAACATTAGTTTGTTGTAGTGCCATTTGGTTTTCTGGTTTAGATGTGCTAGGAATAGATGCTTTCCATGTTTCATCAAAAGTTGAATGCTTGCTCTTAATTGTGGATGATGATGCAACAATTCTATCTCTTTTGTTATCAGTCTTAGGGCCAGTGCCAATGGCATATTCTAACACTTCCTGAATCCTTTTTGTGAGAACACAAGCATACACAACTGCCTTATCAAGTGGCTTTTCTATTCTGTCCTCTTCTACAACCTCACGAAGTGTGTCAAGGCCGTCCCTAAGGTGATGGAGATATATTTGAAGGGCAGGTCTATTGTTTCTAAGGGGAAATGGAATAGGCCCAACATCAACATCATACATTTTAATAGCAGAAACCTTTGGTGCAACACAATCACAGGTGATACTTGGCATTTTTCCATCCAGCTGACTTTTCAAAGAATTCAACTCTAGTTTTAATGTTTCTTCCCTAACATTACGCTCTGTTATAAGTGTACGCATTTGACTTTCCATTTTCTGCTCACGCTCTGTTAGTTCAAACTTAGCACGCTGTTCATACAAGGCCACTTGTTCTTTATATATGTTTAATCTAGTGGTCAAGGTATCATTAGTGACAAACACAGTGTTTTCATGCGACTCACAAGTATTATCTACAGCACAAGTATTATCTAAGGCACATACATTATTTACATCACCATCTTGTACATCAGCAATGTTGTTGTGATTCACATATTGTTCATATGGAATAATATTACTATTTCCCATGTCAACAGTATCTGAATCAACCACATCTGTCTGTTGTACTTCATTGGGAATCTTCTGTGCATCAACCACGTTATATGTGTCATAAAGTTTTAGTACCTCAGAGATCACAGATGTGTTGGAGGAACCAGCTTGTTGAGGTGATGAGACAACAGAGGACAAGTTAGCCATGAAGATCGTTTGAGCAGTTGGTTCTTCATCCACATCAGAGTCGAACGCATCACAATCATCGGCTTTGAAGATGTTCGGATCATTAAGTGCAAGGTCCTGAACTGGCTGTTCGTCCACATCAGCATCAAAATTATTACCCCCATCGCCAGCAAGAAACAACAGTTCTTCTTCATCCAACACAGCACCACTTTCTTGTGCTTGCATCAATAACATCTTGTCCTTGAAATAGTCAGAGTTTTGAGGACGTTTAAGCTAATTGCAATTCCTAGCAATATGTCCCAATCCACCACAATTGTAGCCCTTTGTTTGCCTTCCTTGTCCCTGGTTGACATTTCCAACTCTGTTCTGAGCATTCCCCCTACCAACATTCCCAACATTCCTTGGATTCCCATTTTTTCTTCCCTGCACAGTCTGAACAATAATTCTTCCATCTTCCACAGTAGCCTGATTGCGTGGGTTAGATGAGTTTTTGAGTTGATTGTTTGTTTGAGCAGCTTTGAATTGTTGCACGAGTAGGGACACTTGATTGGAAAGCTCATCAATCATCTGATCAGTGCGAGAATATCCAGAGTCTAGTTGAGAGTTCATAGTAGGTTGTGGGTGCATGGATGATTGAGCAAACAATGACTGATTCTTTGATGGGATGGGATTTTGATATGATAGATCAAGTTGTGGTTGATTGTATTGCTGAACATTTGCAACAAAGGCTAGTGGATCACTTGGTGCAGTAGGATTGAGTTTTTCTCTCAACAGACGATCATAAGCAGCATGTTTCTCATGTTGTTGTAGGTATGCATACAGCTGTTCATAGTTTGTGTCCCTTAGACCTTTGTTGAGTTTAACTGCGGTAACAAATCTGTCCCATTCTAGTGTCATGTTGTTCACAAACTTTGAGTTCAGCTAGATGTTCGGCATAGTCATTCTTATGATTCTCATATCGTTCACCAACTTGTGGAACCTTACATAGTAGTCTGTGATATTCTCTCCTGGGTTCATTTTAAAATGCTCAAACTCATCGTATAGTTGTGACTCACGATCTTCTTTTGTGAGTTCTGATCCAGCCAAAAGCATCTTGACATTGTCCCATACTGCTTTTGCTTCAGTGTTAAAATTTATGAGTTTGTAGACATCTTTAGGCAGACCTTGAATGACAATGTTGGAAGCTCTAACGTCAGCATCATACCTCTTCTTTTCCTCTTCAGTCAGATCATTGTAAGTTCGAGGCCTGTCTATTCCAAATGTCACAGTTCCATCTTCACCAGTGGTAACAACGTCTCGGGTAGTACCCATCTGAAATGGTCCTTCATCAATGGATTTGAGGATGTTAAATCCATTTTCTTTACCCAAGCAGTAGAGACGAATTCTTTGGGCCCATGACTCGTAGTCAGTCCTATCTAGCATAGGAGGACGAGTATCGGACCCAGCAGCTTGTATGTCATCAGATGCAGTGCTTGTCATGATTAAGACGGGATTTTACAACTCTTGTGATTTAAACCGAGAAATAGATTCTTTCGCGGGATTTTCTAAAATCAACAAAGATAAACCGTAATCCAAGAGTGAATTGCAAAATTGATATTCAAAATTCGAGTTACAAAAATCAAATCTTAATTTGATCAAATCGCAACAAGTCAAGTTACAAATTGTCAAATCGCAACAAGTCAAATCGCAATCAACCAAATCACAATAAGTCAAATCGCAACGTCAAATCGCAACTGGTCAAATCGCAATCAGTCAAATCACAATAAATCAAATCGTAACTTATCAAATCACAAATAATCAAATTACAATTTGTCAATCGTAAGTCAAATCGCAAAGATCAAATCGCAATAACTCAAGTCACAAGTCACAGCCTTTAATCGCAACAGAGTAAGCTCAAATCACAATAAGAAAATAGCAATCAGACAACCCAAGTCGCAACTGTCAAATTGCAACCAGAACAACTCAAATCGCTAGAGTCAAATCGCAACTCACAACCGGAAAAACTGTCACTATCTCGTCAAGTCGCAACCCACAATATGCCAAAACTGTCGCTTTCTAGCAATTTGACTTTTTTACCCTTTTGAGTAATAAGTCAAATCGCAAACTCCAAGATATACCAAATCGCAACTACCAATTTCCCAACTGATCAAATCTGTAACACCCCGACCCGACAAGGGTAAAGATGTCACAACAACGGTGGCATATCAGAACAAACACAAGCATTTGACATTAATAATACAATAGAATTCAAGGGTTACAAAGGAAAATCTGAAACTACAAGGTTACAATTCAATATCTTCTACGTCTAATTTTAAGGTTCTTCTATTCATCTTCAATAGCTAATAAAGTCTTCTAATGCCCAAGTACTCTCCACTCGAACCCAGCTTCCAAACTAAAACCTGCCGCAGGAAAAAAAATGCGGCTGAGCTACGAAAGCTCAGTGAACAGATATAACGATACAAAGCAGTAGTAAAGGAATTGTGAAGTAAATGGAATAAATCAAGGCGTAACAAGAGTAGGAAGGAAAATGAAAAGGTTATCAAGAAATGTTTACAATGGGTAGGTGTAAAGTAAACCGTAACCCACCACCAGCCCAAGTTCAATTCAAGTCGAGTCAAATATCAAGTCATAGGGTAACAGAAACAGAAATCCACTACGAACCCAGAACATATCAAATCAAGTCAAGTAAACAAGTATACATGTATACGGAGGGGTGACCTCGGTATGCCAAGTATAATATGAGGGGATACCTCCAAGGGGTGGAGTTGCAAGCTCCCAAAAGTGAATGACGTGTATCGCACACAACCATCATGTCACTAAACAATTCAAGTAATCAAGTCAAGTCAAGTCAAGTACAAATCTAGGATGCATCCATGCGCCCCTGTAGGCTGCCACAATGTCTTCATCTACGCGCAAGTCAAGTATCAAGTCATGGCAGGGACGGGATAGGTAATCACTTTCCTACCCAAAAGTCAAGTCATTGGTGCATCAATGACAAGGACATGAAACCCTCATACCTAGTATGGCTCGTAGTCTCAAACTGTGGGTCAAGGTCAAGGTCAAGTGTACAAGTCAAGTTCAAGTATCAAGTGGTTCAAGTATCAGGTTTCAAGTCTCATGTTTCAAGTTCAAGTTCAAGTTTTATCAATGGGTTCAAGTCAAGTCATATATCAGGGGTTCAAGTCAAGTTTCCAATCGAGTTTATCAAGGTGCAGGTCAAGGGTCAAGACAAGAGATCGTAACAAAGGTATACAGTAAAGGTTCAATTTAAAAGTTCATTTAAAAAAAATCCTTTTAAAATAGTTTCCATAAAATAATCTTTTAAAATGGTTTTCATAAAAATAGTCTTTAAAATAGTTTTCAATAAGATAGTTTTAAAAAATGGTTTTCTTAAAACATTTTCATAATTAAAAAGGTTTTCTCATCCCGCTAAAATCTCAAGTATATCAAGGTTCAAGGCAAGGTGTATGGCAAGGTTCATATCAAGGTTCATAGTAGGTTTCAAGGCAAGGTTTAGAACAAAAGGTCAAGGCAAGGTTTCAAATCAAAGGTTCAAGTCAAAGAAATCACATCTAAGGTTCACAATACAAAGAGGAACATAGCAATGGCTTGGGGAATCCTAAACGAATCAAAACAAGAGATCAAGAGAAACGAAGGCACCTTACAAGAAGGGCAGAATATCTGTACCTTATTTGCAGAACAAGAACACAAGATAAAAGCTGAAAGAGATCAAGTCACTCCTTCCTCGAACCTAAGGGAGTAGAAGACAGAAGTTCAAAGGATTCTTAGTTATTTTTCCATTTTAAGTAACTTTCTATTTTTAGCAGGTTTCCAAATTTAGTAAGTTTCCATAATTAGAAATATTTAAGTATTTTAACTTAGGTTAAGTCTTTATTTAAGCATATTATGGACATAGGGTACATTTTAACAAGTTAAGATAGTTCAGGGTTAGATATGACAAGTTTACATAAATTAGGGTTTTAATTGTAAACATTCCAAAGCTAAGGGTTTTAAATGAAATATCACAAGTTACTAGTTTTAAATACATCTTTTAATCAGAATTACATCTTCATTACATTAAGTTCCAATATTTACAATTTACACCCTTTAGTTATTAAAGTTACAAAATATACCTTATAGTTACATAATTCACAATTTAACCCTCACTAATATTCATAATTACATCACAAGCCCTTATAATTACTAAATTACAGAATATACCCTCACCTTATCATATGGTACGAATTACACCTCCATGTTTCACATATTTACATAATAGCCCCTTTAGTTTACAAATCTTACAATTTACATCCTTACTTTATTATAATTACACATTAAACCCATAAATACCCAAAATTACATATTATCTCCCTAGTAATATTATTTACATAGAATAACCACAAGTTTCCAGAATTTACACTTTTAGTCCCTCTTTTTTAATTTATTTTAATTCGAACATATAATTACAATTTAAATCCTTATCTTGCAAATCTTACATATAAGGCCCTCTTGTTATAATTTTTATACATTGGTACTGATCTAATTAACATTATAAAAATAACCCTTAAGTTTCAAAGTTGGCAAAACAAGCCCTTCTTATTTATTTATCAATTCGTATAACACTTTTATTAACCAAATCAAAACCCTAGCTTACCAATTCTTCAACCAATCATTACCTCATGATTATATAACATTAATGACCTGTTTTCAATTACTAAACCCTAACCCTAATGTGCCCTAGGGTTTTTCACAATCTTCCTTAATTTTCCATAAAATCCGATTATAAACAAATTCCAAATCAATTAATCTAAGCTTCAATAAATCACATGGCTATTTTTCCAGACCTTTATAAACATCAAAGAACATGAGAAAAATATAAAAGCACCTCAGAAAATTCGGATTAATATATTTGGGATTTTAGTGTGTTTTAGCTCATAAAAATTCGTACGCCTTATTTATCTTGCATGATTCGATTTATATATTTTATTTAGGCCTTATAAGATCATACTAACATAAGAAAAATATAACATGCATGATTGAACATGTCAAAGGGATATTTGGAATTGTTACCTTGTCGTGTGAATAATTCGAACAAGAAAAGAGACTAGCGAACAAACCAAGCTTCTAGAATCCAATTCCTATTTTTCTTAGCTTCCTTAAACCTTGATGATTACCAGAAAAATACCAAAACTTGTCCAGAAAATCGAATGGAGGCAAAGGGAATTTTGTGTGTCGACTTTATGATATTCGGTTAGGGATTTATAAAAAAAATAAATATATTTGTTATATAATGGGACAAACCGACTTAGGAGGGGGAAAATCTCAGGAAATTTGGCCCAAATAGGATAGAATCAAAAGAATTTGATTTGGGATTTGTTTCCTATTTTATTTTGTATTTATCTCTTTTATAATGATTTTTAAATATCAAATAAATACTTAAATTAATATTTTCTGTTTTATAATATTTTTAGGACTTGCAAAAATATTAAAATGTTGTCTTAAAATTATTAAATGTCGTATGTAGCTTATTACCAGAGATTCGGAATTAATTTGGTGCTTTATAAGTGTTTTAATTTATTTTTAAAGTTTCAGGGGCATTTTGGTCATTTTTCATGCTTTCTTAATTTCAGGTATTACAACTTCTTCCCCCCTAAAAAAAAATTTTCGTCCTCGAAATTTGCAAGGAAACGGAAAGGCAATAGAACGGAAACTCATACGGAATGCGAACAAGATTTCAAATCAATTTAACTGTGTCAACAGTAAAGAACTCTACAAGAGTTCAAGATTTATAACTGAAATCAACAGAACGCAAAACAAGAGTCCAAACTTATCCAGGTATCTAATGAACAAGGGTAGAGTATACGAACATGTAGGATGAACCTAAAGTCTCTCTAATCACGGATAATCCAACAGGAATCAAGTACTAAACTTCTTAGATACTTTCCAAGACATCCTATGGCCACAATGAGGGCACGTTATATGGTGTAAGTATTATCACGTTGATCAGGCGTCATAATACCAGCACCACATAAATATGCCTTCATGATGATCATACTTTATCTCGAGTCGTAAGCAAAACAATCTATCTTAATCCACCTAATACTTCTACAGTCTTAAAGGTCAACAAAATCAATGTCATAGTCAAAGCACGAGTCAGAGTGATGCGGAAACGATGATACTTAAATGCCTTATAGTCTACCCATTCCTCACTGGTCAAAACTTAAGTTCATATCAAGAAATCCTAAAGCAAATTCTCAAGGTATTCTCCTATGTTCTTACAGTGGAAGCCTAATGGTCCTAAACGCACAGGAAAGGGTAATGTATTACAAGTCGTCAGCCCGTTTCTCTGATAGCATAAATTGTAACACCCCGACTTGACAAGGGTAAAGATGTCACAACAACGGTGGCATATCAGAACAAACACAAGCATTTGACATTAATAATACAATAGAATTCAAGGGTTACAAAGGAAAATCTGAAACTACAAGGTTACAATTCAATATCTTCTACGTCTAATTTTAAGGTTCTTCTATTCATCTTCAATAGCTAATAAAGTCTTCTAATGCCCAAGTACTCTCCACTCAAACCCAGCTTCCAAACTAAAACCTGCCGCAGGAAAAGAAATGCGGCTGAGCTACGAAAGCTCAGTGAACAGATATAACGATACAAAGCAGTAGTAAAGGAATAGTGAAGTAAATGGAATAAATCAAGGCGTAACAAGAGTAGGAAGGAAAATGAAAAGGTTATCAAGAAATGTTTACAATGGGTAGGTGTAAAGTAAACCGTAACCCACCACCAGCCCAAGTTCAATTCAAGTCGAGTCAAATATCAAGTCATAGGGAAAAAGAAACAGAAATCCACTACGAACCCAGAACATATCAAATCAAGTCAAGTAAACAAGTATACATGTATACGGAGGGGTGACCTCGGTATGCCAAGTATAATATGAGGGGATACCTCCAAGGGGTGGAGTTGCAAGCTCCCAAGAGTGAATGACGTGTATCGCACACAACCATCATGTCACTAAACAATTCAAGTAATCAAGTCAAGTCAAGTCAAGTACAAATCTAGGATGCATCCATGCGCCCCTGTAGGCTGCCACAATGTCTTCATCTACGCGCAAGTCAAGTATCAAGTCATGGCAGGGACGAGATAGGTAATCACTTTCCTACCCAAAAGTCAAGTCATTGGTGCATCAATGACAAGGACATGAAACCCTCATACCAAGTATGGCTCGTAGTCTCAAACTGTGGGTCAAGGTCAAGGTCAAGTGTACAAGTCAAGTTCAAGTATCAAGTGGTTCAAGTATCAGGTTTCAAGTCTCATGTTTCAAGTTCAAGTTCAAGTTTTATCAATGGGTTCAAGTCAAGTCATATATCAGGGGTTCAAGTCAAGTTTCCAATCGAGTTTATCAAGGTGCAGGTCAAGGGTCAAGACAAGAGATCGTAACAAAGGTATACAGTAAAGGTTCGATTTAAAAGTTCATTTAAAAACAATCCTTTTAAAATAGTTTCCATAAAATAATCTTTTAAAATGGTTTTCATAAAAATAGTCTTTAAAATAGTTTTCAATAAGATAGTTTTAAAAAATGGTTTTCTTAAAACATTTTCATAATTAAAAAGGTTTTCTCATCCCGCTAAAATCTCAAGTATATCAAGGTTCAAGGCAAGGTGTATGGCAAGGTTCATATCAAGGTTCATAGTAGGTTTCAAGGCAAGGTTTAGAACAAAAGGTCAAGGCAAGGTTTCAAAACAAAGGTTCAAGTCAAAGAAATCATATCTAAGGTTCACAATACAAAGAGGAACATAGCAATGGCTTGGGGAATCCTAAACGAATCAAAACAAGAGATCAAGAGAAACGAAGGCACCTTACAAGAAGGGCAGAATATCTGTACCTTATTTGCAGAACAAGAACACAAGATAAAAGCTGACAGAGATCAAGTTACTCCTTCCTCGAACCTAAGGGAGTAGAAGACAGAAGTTCAAAGGATTCTTAGTTATTTTTCCATTTTAAGTAACTTTCAATTTTTAGCAGGTTTCCAAATTTAGTAAGTTTCTATAATTAGAAATATTTAAGTATTTTAACTTAGGTTAAGTCTTTATTTAAGCATATTATGGACATAGGTTACATTTTAACAAGTTAAGATAGTTCAGGGTTAGATATGACAAGTTTACATAAATTAGGGTTTTAATTGTAAACATTCCAAAGTTAAGGGTTTTAAATGAAATATCACAAGTTACTAGTTTTAAATACATCTTTTAATCAGAATTACATCTTCAGTACATTAAGTTCCAATATTTACAATTTACACCCTTTAGTTATTAAAGTTACGAAATATACCTTATAGTTACATAATTCATAATTTAACCCTCACTAATATTCATAATTACATCACAAGCCCTTATAATTACTAAATTACAGAATATACCCTCACCTTATCATATGGTACGAATTACACCTCCATGTTTCACATATGTACATAATTAGCCCATTTAGTTTACAAATCTTACAATTTACATCCTTACTTTATTATAATTACACATTAAACCCATAAATACCCAAAATTACATATTATCTCCCTAGTAATATTATTTACACAGAATAACCACAAGTTTCTAGAATTTACACTTTTAGTCCCTCTTTTTTAATTTATTTTAATTCGAACATATAATTACAATTTAAATCCTTATCTTGCAAATCTTACATATAAGGCCCTCATGTTATAATTTTTATACATTGGTACTGATCTAATTAACATTATAAAAATAACCCTTAAGTTTCAAAGTTGGCAAAACAAGCCCTTCTTATTTATTTATCAATTCATATAACACTTTTATTAACCAAATCAAAACCCTAGCTTACCAATTCTTCAACCAATCATTACCTCATGATTATATAACATTAATGACCTGTTTTCAATTACTAAACCCTAACCCTAATGTGCCCTAGGGTTTTTCACAATCTTCCTTAATTTTCCATAAAATCCGATTATAAACAAATTCCAAATCAATTAATCTAAGCTTCAATAAATCACATGGCTATTTTTCCAGACCTTTATAAACATCAAAGAACATGAGAAAAATATAAAAGCACCTCAGAAATTTCGGATTAATATATTTGGGATTTAGTGTGTTTTAGCTCATAAAAATTCGTACGCCTTATTTATCTTGCATGATTCGATTTATATATTTTATTTAGGCCTTATAAGATCATACTAACATAAGAAAAATATAACATGCATGATTGAACGTGTCAAAGGGATATTTGGAATTGTTACCTTGTCGTGTGAATAATTCGAACAAGAAAAGAGACTAGCGAACAAACCAAGCTTCTAGAATCCAATTCCTATTTTTCATAGCTTCCTTAAACCTTGATGATTACCAGAAAAATACCAAAACTTGTCCAGAAAATCGAATGGAGGCAAAGGGAATTTTGTGTGTCGACTTTATGATATTCGGTTAGGGATTTATAAAAAAAATAAATATATTTGTTATATAATGGGACAAACCGACTTAGGAGGGGGAAAATCTCAGGAAATTCGGCCCAAATAGGATAGAATCAAAAGAATTTGATTTGGGATTTGTTTCCTATTTTATTTTGTATTTATCTCTTTTATAATGATTTTTAAATATCAAATAAATACTTAAATTAATATTTTCTCTTTTATAATATTTTTAGGACATGTAAAAATATTAAAATGTTGTCTTAAAATTATTAAATGTCGTATGTAGCTTATTACCAGAGATTCGGAATTAATTTGGTGCTTTATAAGTGTTTTAATTTATTTTTAAAGTTTCAGGGGCATTTTGGTCATTTTTCATGCTTTCTTAATTTCAGGTATTACAAAATCGCAGTGAAGAACTTCTGGGCGCAACTCAAATCGCAACCAAGAACACTTTTGCAAACACCAAACGATTTGACCAAGTACACCACAAATCGACAGAAACAACCAACCCAGCAACAAAACAACGCTTATGTAACAATCTTGAACAAGAAAGTACATGATTTTCACAGATTTAACCACAAACAAGAATCGTACAAATGATTTTCCCTAGAAAAAACTATTCGAACCAAGAAAACTCAAAACAACCAATGAAATCCGTGAACATGAACTCATATGAACCTAACCATGGCTCTTGATACCAATTGTAAGATGTTCACTAACATATAACACGTATGGATTGAAATCTAGGCCGAATAGCATAAGAGTTCTAGAGAGAGAAAGAGATGGTTGGAAACCTTGAGAGAGAAAGTTGTAAATATTAGATTAGAAGTGAAGGAAGGTCCAACCCTTTCCCTAGGTGGAGAGGGGTATATATACTATTACATATTATGCCCCGAGTGGGCTGTGGAGTAAGCTGACAGAGGGTAAAGACCTGACCCACTCCACAAGTTCTATATTAACTAATCTACTATTAATATTACTAATAATCCTACGAGCTATTAAGTACTAATGAGTACTCGGGGTGACCGAGTCTTCAGATGAATATTTATATTCCTAACACAAAAGCATGAATTATGAGCCAGTGATTGCAGGTACAACTAACAAGTTTGCAGGTACAAAAGCTGATTCTGATGCAGGTACACAAGCTAAGGTGAATGAATCTGCAAAGGAGTTTGTTTTGATTGAAAAATGGAAGCTTGATCCAACTTTCACAGCCAAAGAGAAAGAGAGAAAGAGTTCACAAGATGATGATGATGTTCATGAAGTACCTAAAGAGGATAAAGAGGGTGGTGTTCAACCTTCTGATGCAGACAAGGTGGTTAATGAAGGACCACAAATTGTTGATGAAGTGCTGAATAAGACTAGCAGCAGTAACTTTGATTCTACTGCTAAGCAAAAAGACACTAATGCTAAGCATGGTGTTTCTACTGCTACACCCAAAGTTCCTACTGTTGTGCAAGATGGAGGATCTACTGCTGATGATGACTATCCAGATGATCCTAATATACCTGGCTTGGTCAACATCTATGAAGATACTGATGATGAAGCTTTGGATGGGTTTGGTGCAGAGGCTGACTTAACCAATATGGAGAATGTGATACCTGTCAGTCCTATTCCAACCACCAGAGTTCACAAAAATCATCCAAAAGAGCAGATCATAGGAGATGTTGAATCTACTGTTCAAAAAAGAAGTAAAACAAGAGGATTGAGAGATTTGTTTAATCAAGGTTTATTTGCTCAATCTCTTCATCAAAGAAATAGCCACAAAGATCTTCCGAATTGTATGTTTGCCTGTTTTCTGTCACAAGTGGAACCAAAGAATGCCTATAAAGCGTTACAAAATGAAATTTGGGTGGAAGCTATGCAAGAAGAGTTGTTGCAGTTTAAGCTTTAAGAAGTTTGGAAATTAGTTGATTTGCCTTCTGGGAAAAAGGCAATTGGTACAAAATGGGTCTTTAGATGCAAAAGAGATGAGAGAGGCATTGTGATCAGGAACAAAGCAAGATTAGTGGCCCAAGGATACACTCAAGAGGAAGGCATTGATTATGATGAAGTGTTTGCACCTGTTGCTAGGATAGAAGCTATCAGATTATTTCTGGCTTATGCTTCATATAAGAACTTCACAGTGTATCAAATGGATGTGAAGAGTGCTTTCTTATATGGGAAAATTGATGAAGAAGTTTATGTTTCCCAACCACCTGGTTTTGAAGATCCTGATTATCCTGATAGAGTTTACAAGGTGGAAAAAACATTGTATGGTTTGCATTAAGCTCCCAGAGCTTGGTATGACACCTTATCAAAGTACTTGTTGAACAATGGCTTTAGTAGAGGAAGAATTGACAAGACTTTGTTTATCAAAAGAGACCAAAAGGATATCTTATTGGTTCAAGTGTATGTTGATGATATCATTTTTGGGTCAACCAACAAGGTGTTATGTGAGGATTTTGAGAAGCTAATGCATAACAGGTTTCAAATGAGTTCTATGGGTGAACTCACATATTTCTTAGGGCTTCAAGTCAAACAAAATACTGATGGCATATTTATCAACCAAGATAAGTATGTGGTTGATATCTTGAAGAAGTTTGGATTTTCTGATGTGAAGCCTGCTAAGACAACCATGGAGTCCAACAAGCCTCTGGTCAAGGATGAAGATGGAGAAGAAGTTGATGTGCATTTATACAGATCAATGATTGGTTCATTGATGTATCTAACTGCTTACAGACAAGACATTATGTTTGTTGTGTGTGCCTGTGCCAGATTTCAAGTATCCCCTAAAGTGTCTCATTTGAATGCTGTAGAGAAAATTTTTAGGTACTTAAGGAGTCAACCTAGGTTGGGCCTTTGGTATCCAAAAGATTCACCTTTTGATCTGGTGGCTTACTCAAATAGTGATTATGCTGGAGCATGTTTAGACAGGAAATCAACTACTAGAGGATGTCAATATCTTAGACATAGGTTGATCTTATGGCAATGCAAGAAACCTGTGGTGGCAAATTCTACAACTGAAGCTGAGTATGTTGCTGCTTCAAGTTGCTATGGTCAAGTGCTTTGGATTCAGAACCAATTACTGGACTATGGGTATAATTTCATGCATACCAAAATTTATATTGATAATAACAGTACAATGTGTATTATTAAAAATCATGTTTTTCATTCTAAAACAAAACATATTGAGATAAGACATCACTTTATAAGAGATTGTTATGAGAAGAAATTAATTCAAATTGTTAAAATCCATACTGACAATAATGTTGCAGATTTGCTCACAAAAGGTTTTGATGTGGGTAGATTTCAATTTTTAATTGCTAGTATTGGAATGATCAATCTTTGAAAATTCTTATCTCTTTGTGTTTTTGTAATGTTTTTTCAGGATTTGTACTGTTATTAGTCAATGAGTTGTTTCTACTGCTTGCTATGATATGTGTTAGGTTCTGCTGTTAGTTATATTTAGTCCTGTTGCTTGTTGTTTATTCAACTGCTAAGTATAACTATGGATTGTGATTATTGTGGTATATTATTTCTTGTGTTTTTGTGGTTTTGGACTAATCTTTTGCAGGAAAAGTCAAAGGGGAATGCTTGTCTGATGAGAAAAAGGTGTTTGGAAAGTTCAGCAGACATTCTACTGCTAGTTACAAAGTTTCTACTGCTAGGCAAAACTTTCTACTGCTGGGGTTCTACTGCTCGCTTTGTAACTTCTGGGATTCTACTGCTTGGTTTGAAAGTGTAGGGTCGGTTTTGTAAATTTGGCGCCAACTAAACCTAATTCGATCTGAAGGGCTTAAAAACCTAATTGGATCTCATAATTGACTTTGTGCGCCCAAAATTCACTCTAATTCAAACCCTAACACAATTTTTAACATCTGATTTTAAAAAACCCCCAAAATCAAAACCCTAATTCACAATGACGACAAGAATCTTTTCTGATAGCCACAATCAAGTTGCTTTTCTTGAAAAGCCCAAAGAAGCTGAAGGTTTTGCTGAGGTAATAGACTTTCTTAATGCTACTCACCTTAGGTACGCATTAACAGCAAACCCTACAATATATGTTTCCCACATTGATAAGTTTTGGTCTACTATTAAGATCAAAAATACAAATGGGGAAGAATATTTAAAGGCTGAGGTAGATGGCCATAAGATAATTATTTCTGAATCATCTGTGAGAGAAGCTCTTCACTTTGAAGATGATGAAGACATAACTTGTCTTGAAAATTCTATCATTTTTAAGGAACTTAAAAATATGGGATATGAGAAGAAAACTTATGGTTTAAAGTTTTATAAGGGTCTTCTCTGTCCACAATGGAAATTTTTGATTCATATCATTCTCCATTGTCTAAGTCCTAAAACTTCAGGTTGGAATGAATTCAGTACAACTCAGGCTTCTGCTATGATTTGTCTGGCTAAAGGACAACCTTTTAATTTTTCGGCTATGATAATGGATGGTTTGAAAAAGAATGTACAAGGAACATTTTACATTTATCCAAGGTTTTTGCAACTAATTCTGAATAATCAACTTTCAAATCCTAAGGTACATAAAAAGCAATTTCTTTGCCCTGTGCTTCAAAAGAAATTATTTTCATACTTGAAAAAGGATGGCAAAGATTTTTCTGGAACTGTGACACCATTATTTCCTTATATGTTGTCATTAGTTCAAAATCAGGGTGAAGGTGCAGAAAACACAACTGCTACCCAACACACACCCATTTTGGATACATCATCTTCCCAACCTGAAAAGACCCAAAACCCTAGGAATTCACAAAATAAGAACACTGAGCTACCTCAAGCTAGTGTTAGGATGGATGGACCAGATGAGGCTGTCACAGGTGTGGGTGGTGACATGTTGGAAGGGGATACCACTACTGCTTCTACCTTAGAAGCAGAGCAGGTCAGTAGTAACACAGCTAAGACCCCAACCAAGGCAACATCTAATGTTGAAGGTGCACATGAACCAGAAACAGGTGATGGAAACCCCAGCCAAATGGCAAATATGGGGGGCTCAGATGATCAAACTAGGTTTGATACTGAGTTTACACCCTTTGATTCACCTCTCAGGGAAGGTTACACATCCCGAAGTGATGAGGGTAGAAATGAAACTGAGGAATTGATGGCACCAAAAACTGTACAAAATGACAATTCCAGTGATTCACCTCTCGGGCCAGGTAACACAGGCCGAAGTGATGAGGATAGCATGAAACTAATCAAAGTATTGATGGCAAAATGTACCAAATTGGAATCACAGGTTCTTGATCTCACACATACAATCAAAAATTTGAAGATGAGAGTTAGGCTTTTGGAAGGTTAGAGGAGGTCAAGAACCAGGGCATTTAAAAGATTAAAGAAAGTGGGGAAAGCACAAAGGGTTAATTCCTCTGAAGACACAGGTTTGGGGGAGGATGCTCCCAAACAGGGGAGGAATGAGACAAAAACTTCAGGGGAGGCTGAGACTCATGTTGAAAGTGCTGCTGCAGAGAATGTGGGTAATGAAAATGTGGATATGGATATGGATAGTGGTGAGAATGATGACTTTTTGGTTAAAGACCAAGATGGAAATGAGGTGGTGCTTAAAAAAGGGAAAAAAGAGTAGCTAGTAGAGAAATTAAAGACTTTGGATGCTGAGCAGCTGGTGAAAGCTTCTGAGGTTATGGTGGAATCAATTAAGAGCTTGGGTAATACTACTGCTACAAGTTCTGCTGTTGGTAAAAGTGTTAAAGAAGTTCAAGTTGAATCTGCTGCTGGTGATAGTAGAAAAATGGCTAAGGATGATTCTGCTGTTGTTTCAAAACAATCTGCTGCTGAGGTTAAAGTTTCTACTGCTGAACCAGAGAAAGATTCTACTGCTGGTGCTAAAGTTCCTACTGTTGAGACTCAAGTTGATTCTACTGCTGAGTTAATGGATGATGATGTTAGTTTTGCTCATGCAATACTAAAACTGAAGTCTACAAAATCAAAAACACCACCATCTAAACCACAACTACAACCAGAACCACAACAACCACCACAACCTCAACCACAAAAAGCATCAACAAAGGCACCTGTTAAAGGAGTTGTAATCAGAGAACCCATCCCAACCAAGAAACCTGCTCAAACACCCCAGTATTCAGGAAAAGGTAAAGGCAAAATGATTGAAGAGCCTGAACCTGAACCTGATATACCTTTTGAGTTTTGGCCTAAAGAGAAGCAGATAGCATTTAATGAAGAAGCTACAAGGAAATTAGCTGCTGCGTTTGAAGCTGAAAATCAAAAAGTCCTTGAACAACAAAGAAAGCATGTTGAGGATGAGGCAAAGACTAAGGAATTACTTGATGCTTGGGATGAGGAGAGAATCAAATGTGAAGCAGATGTTGAGCTTTCAAAGTTGGTGAAACAAGATACACAAACTATGGAAGAAAGAATTATGTGGATGAAGAAGTACAAAGAAGATAGAAAGAAATGGTATCTTGCTGAGAGGAGAAAAAGAAAATTGCTCAAACCACCAACTGTCAAACAGATAAGAAAATTTCAAGAGTATTACTTGAAAAACATGAAGGGATACACACTTAAACATCTAAAATGGTTTTTTGATGAATCAATTCAAAAGAAGTTTGAGAGTGCTAAAAGAGAATTTGATAGTTTTGTGCCTATGGGGTCAGAAGATGATAAATTTAAGAAAGCTAAGAAAGTGGTGGAAACTGAAATTGAAAAAGAAAAGAAGGTTGAAGAAAAAGTGAAAGAGGAAGAGAAAGAGGGCTCAAGCATTGGAGTAAAGAGAGCTGGAAGAGTTTTGAAAAGTGTTGGAAGGAAAAAGAGAAAATCTAACAAGTCAAAGGCAGTTGAGAAGAGTTCTGAGTCAGAGGATAAGAATGAGGAAATAGTGGAAACAGAGTCCAAAAAGGAGAATGAAAAGGAAACAGATGATCTACAACAAATGACTAGAGTTGTAGACAATGATGATGATATTTTTGTGGATACTGTTCCTTTGAATTCTAAAGCTGCTATCATTGGATGGAAAGCTGGTTATGAAGGAAAGATTACTTGGTGGGAGATATACAGAGCTGGTGGACAATCTCAAAGGTTTGTGTCATTTTTCCAAATACTTAGAAACTTTAATAGAGAAGATTTGGATACTTTGTGAAAAATAATCAAGAACAAGTATGGAGATTCAAGGCCAGAATCTGAGTTGGATAGAGTACTCTGGGGAGATTTAAATATTATATTTGAAGTATATCCTGAAGACAGAGTTTGGAATGAGCAGAGAAAAAGTACTAAAATGACTATGTGGAGATTGTATAAATCATGTGGAGTTCACAATATAGTAATGAGGGGAGGAGTATCAATTTACATGCTGGTAGAAAAGGATTACCCTCTTGCTAAGACTAGACTTGATATGATGGCTAATGGAGATATTAAACTTCACATTGATCGTTGGAGTCAAATGGTTGTTGATCTTCTTAGAAAGATGCAAAGACAACTCTATGGGGCAGATTATAGGAGAAAGATGAAGTAAGTGTTTGGAAGCATCCTCCTGGTGAAGTTTTAAGCTTAAATGGAAACTTGATAATTTCGAAAGAAAATATCAAGTTTAGGGGAGGATTGTTGGGTTTTGAGATGCTGCTGCTCAAGATTGGATACAGCTACTTATGGTGCTAAATGGAAAATTGTCTAAGTGTTATACTACTGCTAGTGTATGTAAAACTAGAAGGGGGGTTGAATAGTTTTTACCGTTTTTAAAGTTTTATTTACTTTGTTACTATATGTTAATTCAAAGGAAACAATCACAAATAAATAATCACACAATATAAACAAAAGATAAAGAGAGGAAAGATCAAACCACACGACACAGTTGTTTATAGTGGTTCGGCTACAAGAACTCTATTCCTTGCCCTACTCCACTCCCCGAGTTTCCTACTCGAGAGTTTATCTTTCACTAAGAAACAAACTCCTTTCCTAGGCGGAGAAAACCTTTACACGTCGCTTACTTCCTTTTCCGGTACTAAGCTAAACACCGGGTTCTTTCACAAGGTAGAACCAACCTGACGTCGCCTAATTACTTTACCGACACTAAGCTAGATGTCGAGTTCTTTACAAGGGTACAACCACTCCCTACACTCTTTGTACTTTAAGGACTAAAGTACTAACCACACTCACTGATTACAAATGATAGATATGATGTGTGAAACAAACTACAAGATCACACAGTAATGCAACTAAAGGATTACGGTTCTGTAGATCCTTGAATGCTTGATCTCCTTTCTACAAAATGGAAGATCAAAGTGAAATGCAACTATGAATGATGTTAGTAAGATATGTACTGAATGAATATATGTGTTTAAGCTATATGAGTGATGAGAGAGCCAAATGATCAGCTTCCTATTTATAGGCAAGCTGATCTTCAGCTCACGGATCCGGCGGATCCCTCAAAAGGGATCCGTCCCTTATAACACTTGGATCCGTGGGATGTGACAGCTATGTAATAGTTGTCTCTTACCATATCTTAGTTGTATCTTACCATATCATCCAAGATCTTCAAATGTCAACTATGTTGCTTGCATATCTAACCAAGATATATCAAAGATATTGTATGTGATGCATACAATGATGTCATGGCATAGTTTATGAATTAAAGTTTCCTTTTAAGGAAACAAGTTACTAAACTTGTAATTCTAAGTTAATATGTGAAGTGTAAAGTGTGTACTTAAGAGACTAAGCTAGTATTTATTATTTGCTAAAAGATATTCCTTATATTTGTCATTAACAAAACTAATGAAAGATCAAAGAATATAAATAACGTTTTTGGGACGCTATTTGTATTAACAATCTCCCCCTTTTTGTTGATGACAAAACATAAAGTATATTTTTGAGCAAGAGAATAAATATAGCATGAGTTCTTAAAAATATATATTAAGTTTGTTTATTAAAGAAAAGTTTTGTAAAAAATGTATGTACTGTGATAATTCACAGTTGATGCAAACTTAGTCCTTTCTCCCCCTTTTTGTCGAAACAAAAAGAGTAGCGAAGCGGAATGCGATTTTGAGAACTTTAAGAGCTCCCCCTTGTTTTATACTCCCCCTAAATGGAGTAATCAAGTAAATGATGCAAGAATCTACAAAACAAACGGTTAGTATATGAGATGCTTATGAGATGCTTCCCCTCGATGTATACTCCTTACTACTCGAGTACCAACGTATACTATTGAAGGGTATGATATGCTGCAAATGAAGTGTTAGTTATGAAAGTAGAATGCTTGTTAAGTGTTCTTCCAAACAAGCCTTTCAATATGTTTTGACTTTAAAAAGTCAAACTAAGTGTCTGATGTTAATTAGTACCTAAAGCAATCATATGCAAGATATAATGTATGCAATATAGGAATGTTAGTTCATAATGATAATGATAATATGCAATATGTTGATCACTCATAAGCATAAAACATCATATTCATATAAATTGAAAATTTTGTGACAAAAGTCACAATGGAGAAATGATGTTACAAATAAGAAGACATCCTAAAAAATAAAAGTCCTAAACAAACAACTTAAAAAGAAAAATCCAAACAACTAATCTAAAGAGCTCCTATTGAGAAGGATGAGAGATTGCGTTCAAACGTTCAAGAACATGGTTCAAGATGAACCTCATCTCGTTTTGAAGCTCATGGACCAAGATGTTGGTCCTTTGGGCCAAGTGAGCCGTTCTCTCACAATGTGCGCAATCATGACTTGAGAAGCCGGGCGGAAGACTAGGGTCCAAGTTGTGTGGTGGTGGTGGTGATGGTGGTTGGGTGTTGTTGTTGTTGGATGGTTGTTGTGGTGTTTGGAGGGAGTTCATAAGGATGTTTTGGATGTCCATTGCTTCATGAAGGCGATGGTCAACCATACCCGAGAGAGTGTAGAGACGATTGAGCTCTTCACTAATCTCTTCTTGGGTTTGAGGCATATTCATCCACATTGCCTCGTCAATGGCAACTAGAGTGGATGTGGGTGATAGAGTTTGTGGTTGAGGTTGGGATGATTGGGCATCATGGTATAGAGGGCCATGGATATCCGGGTAAACCGGGTGAAAAAGCATGGGTTGTTGACCTTCAAAGGTCATGGGTGGAAGATTGGGTAATTTTGGTGAAAGTTCTTCTAAGTCATCAAGATGTGGTGATGTAGGAGGAGTTCTAAATAATTCCAAGGGTTGGAGTTTAGGTGATTTTGGTGGTGATGGTGATTTAACAGTCTGTGATGGAGCCGGTGGTGGAGTAGTGGCTATTGGAGTAACGGTTGGTGGTGGTGTTTTTATAACAACATGTGATGGTGTTGGGGTGGAGAGTGTAAGGAAATTTTCACTAGCAATGGGTGATGATATATTGAGAGGAGAATTTTCCTCAGATGAGGAGTTTGCTAAGTTGATAAAACAACAAGGTTTGACACTGATGCGGGCTGTTCTTCTTGTAGTTCTAGATGTGGAAGAGTTGTGTGACTTGGTCATGGTGAAGTATGATAGCTAAGATGTACAGGAGAGGAAATGGTTGGGGTGTGAAGTGATGATCCTAAAGTGCTAATTTATAGACAGAAGGTTTGTGAGTCTGTGTGTTTGGATTTGATGTGAATCCAATAGAGAATGTGGGTTCTAAATGATTTGGAACAGAAAATTGTGCAGGTCATATCAATGAAGTCAATCCATTGAGCTTTGGTTGAGTAATATGTTTTGGATATGCAGTTAATACAAGAGGATAGTGGAAAATCTATGATTTGATATGTCCACGGATTTGACGGATCCCTAAAAAGGGTTCCTTCTTTGTATTGGTTTGGTAACTCACACCTAAAGTTTAAAGATTTAAATTTTGGTGGGAAATTTTGTTCCTAAGTTTCTAAGAATTCCTAAATGATTTTAAGATGAATTATGATTAGTACATGAATCCTAAATGATACTAAACACTAAGATTTAAGAATCGGGATGAGTCGAAAAGGTTTTAGAATTTTGCTGGGAAACCTGCGGATCCAAAGTGGATAAAAGGCGGAACCATTTTCTGGGATCCGCCAAATCCGCAGGTAGGCGGATGGCGGATCCAACGATAAGCCTTGGCGGAACCATATTTTGGGATCCGCGGGATCCGTAGGCCTAAAACTAAGAAAGTAAACAGAACATATGTCATATTTCGCGTTTTTCGACGAAAACCCGAAAATTCACCTAGACCTTACTTAACATCTAATATGTATAGCAAAACAACTAAATATGATAACATTAACACATGATTGCACATAGTTTAATCCATACTTAGAAACTTACCGTTTTAGGTGTTATGCCAAACATAGGCAATCACCCGGAAAATTGATAACCATGATGGTTATCTACCTGCAAGTGTTAGTTATTACACATACACAATAAGTATTATCAGATAAATTCAAGACACATAGAATTTTAACAACACAATATCCAACATTGTTTAAAACCAAACACTCCATTAACTCAGCTTCTTCTTCAACTTCTTCATCCCCTTGTGTAATTTCATCATCCAACGCCCCAGATTCTTCACCATTCCTTTGATGTTTCGATACTCAGCGGATTCATGTGGAATTGGAGGAAGATGGCTCAAGTATTCGGGTGGAGGAATCCTAGAATTTGGCATACCATCATCTTCACTCATGGAAGATGATGAGGATGATGTTGGAACACGAGGACGTTTGCCCTTATCAACACTAACCCTAAAATCACTCAAAGGAACGAAGGTGTGTTCAATTTCATTGTAATCCGGAACAAAGCCTAGATGGTTTGGACGAGCGGGTGCAAAGGCTCTATAAAGTCGGGTTAAGAGCATACCATAAGGCATTGCAATCTTGCTTTGAACCGGAATGTCACACATTCGTTTGGCAACATAATAGGCAAGATTGAAGGGTTGACGAGTAGAGATGTTGTACATCATGTGACATAAACAAGCATTGATATGATCACGGTTTCCTATGGTGCACATCACATTTGCCCTTAACACATCCTCCATCTTCTTGAATTCGGGTCTTAGTTCATTAAGTTCCATTGCGAATGGATCTCTAGCAACTTCACGACCACGATACATTCTTGTGGGGTTGTTCTTAGGAATGAAGAGATGGTCCCTAATCACTTCTTTTGATTGGAGAGGAGTGGCATATCGTGCCGTCCTATCGAGATTGGAGTCTAAGATTGTTAAGGACCATTTGTCCGAGTAAATACATGTACCTTGACTTGGAATTCCTAAGACCTCACCAAATTGATCAAGAGGGATGTTGACAAGATTTCCATTTAGAGTAAAATGAAGACTTAAGTAACCTTCATCACTCGAGGTAAGACCTACACTAGCATAGAACTCAAGTATGAACCTAGGAATGATTGGCTCGTCTATGTCTAAAAGAGAATCAAATTGAATTGCGGCTAATTGTTCCCTAAGTTGAGTGCCTTCATAAAATGATGCATCTACGGCTCTACCCTCATGAACATACTTTTTCTCTAAGACTTTGAAAATTTCGATTTGGGCATCGGTTAGACCCTTGGTTTTGTGGACTTTGGGTAAGTAGTTAACGGTTTTCTTGTGATCGTAGTTGGTTGCGGGAGGCATGATTTTCCTAATTACAAAAAGTTACATAATTTTAGTTAAAATGATTAAAGAAAGTGTAAGATTCCTAGTGTGTGCCTACATGGGGACGATGTGGAGGTGCGGTTATCTCGACTCCTTTTGATGCAAGAAAAATTAGTTTATGCAAGTTTTGTTTATAAAACGAGAGATAACCCAAACACTCCTATTTCAATGTAGCTACGGTTGAATGTACCCGAAAATACATATTAGTTATGTATTCCCTTTAGCATTCAAGAGACATTATGCAAGTGAAGTCTAAAAGATAACGTTTTTGCATTTGTATGAACAATGTAAGAAAAAAAAATTTTACCTATTCGTTAGAAGATTTAAGTGAAAAATTTTCATGGGGTTTTTGTTAAATTAAGACAATGTGCTATGAGATGCAATTCCTAACTAAGAAAAACATGTTTTTAAGTATAATGCAATAAATATGCTTCATGATTTTTCAAGAATTATGCATATACCCCAAGTTTGGTTTTGTGCATGAAATGGAAATCCTAGACGCAGATCAGGAGTATAAATGTGATAAGAATACTTACAGTGATGTTAGAAACACAAATTAGTGGAAGAAAATGGTCCAAAATATGATGGAGATTAAGTGTGTGTCGAGTTATAGTAAGGTGATATGTTTTGGAGTGAGGAATGAATAGTAGTTGTTCTTGTTTATTAAATAATAAACTGGACTTAGCATGTGGCGGATCCGGCGGATCCCAAACAAAGGATCCGTCTTTGTTGACGATTGGATCCGCGGATTCAGAACACATGTTTTGGTTTAGTGTCGTGTGTGGCTAAACTAATGTCTATACTAATGTTTCTCCTAATCACTAGGTTCCATTAATCCTAATCCAAGTCTAAGATAGTTGAAAGGTTCACGTTTAAGTGGTTTAGTGAGGATATCGGCAATGTTGTCCTCTGAGGAAACTTTCTCAATTGAGATGATTCCCTTTTGTACATTGTCGCGAAGGAAGTGATGGCGTATTTCAATATGTTTGGTTCTAGCGTGTTGGACTGGATTTTTGCTTAAATCGATAGCACCTTTGTTGTCGCAAAGAATGGGAATGTTGTTGAGTTCAATTCCATAGTCGACGAGAGCTTGTTTCATCCACAGTGCTTGTTGACACGCCTTTCCTGCAGACACATACTCTGCTTCTGTTGTTGAGATTGCGAGGGCAGTTTGTTTCTTAGCGAACCATGATGTGAGACAATATCCTACAAAAGTACAAATACCACTAGTACTTTTCCTATCAACATAGTCACCAGCATGATCTGAGTCGGTATACACTATGGTTTCTACACCCGTACCTTTGGGATACCATAATCCTAAGTGTGTAGTACCTTTGATGTACTTAAATATTCTTTTAACGGCTTCAAGATGGGATGTTTTTGGATCTTCTTGAAAACGTGCACATAGACAAACACTAAACATAATGTCAGGCCTACTAGCCGTAAGATAGAGTAAACTACCAATCATTCCTCTATATTTAGTGCTATCTACGGATTCATTTTCTTCATCCCTAGTGAGTTTGGTTTCGGAGGACATGGGTGTTCTCATGGGTTTTGAGTCTTCAAGACCAAACTTCTTAAGCATATCTTTGATATACTTTGATTGGTTGAAGAATATCCCATCTTCTAATTGTTTAATTTGGAGACCTAAGAAAAAGTTTAGTTCCCCCATCATACTCATTTCAAACTCGTCATGCATGATTTTTGAGAAATCGTCGCATAACTCTTGACAAGTTGAACCGAATATAATGTCATCCACATATATTTGGACTATAATAATATGTGATCCCTTTTTCTTGGTGAAGAGAGTATTATCTACTAGGCCCATGGTATACTTATGGTCAACTAGGAAAGTCTTAAGTCGATCATACCAAGCTTTTGGTGCTTGCTTAAGTCCGTATAAAGCTTTCTTAAGTTTGAAAACATAATTTGGTTTTTCAAAGTCGGCAAAGCCGGGAGGTTGTGCAACATATACTTCTTCATTAATAAGACCATTTAAGAAAGCACTTTTGACATCCATTTGAAATAACTTAAAATCATGTGCACATGCATATGCAAGTAATATCCTAATAGACTCAAGTCTAGCTACTGGTGCAAAGGTTTCATCGTAATCTATACCTTCTTGTTGATTGTAACCTTAAGCTACTAGCCTAGCTTTGTTTCTAGATATAATACCCTTTTCATCCATTTTATTTCTAAAGACCCATTTGGTACCTATTATGGTTTGGTTTTTAGGTGGAGGTACCAAAGTCCAAACATCATTTCTAATAAATTGATTAAGTTCTTCTTGCATAGCAATTACCCAAGATTCATCTTTTATTGCCTCTTCAATATTTTTAGGTTCAATAGTTGAAATAAAGCAAAAATAATTACTTTCATTTTGAGCTTTGGATCTTAATGTTCTTTCATTAAGTTTTCCTATGACGTTTTCTAATGGATGACTTTTAGTTTCTTTAATATTGACTATTTCTCCTTTTACGGGTTCATTATCATTTTCAATGTTTTCTATAGTATTAACCATTTGACTTTCAACTAAGTCATCATCTACCAAAGGTGATGTCTTAGAGGGAGGTGGACTTTCGTTGAATGTTACGTTCAATGATTCCTCGACTCTTGATGTTTCCTTGTTTAATACTATGTATGCTTTACTGTTTTGTGAGTATCCAAGAAAAACACCTTCATACGACTTTGGGTCGAACTTGGTGAGATAGTCTTTTGTGTTTAAAATGAAGCACTTGCTTCCAAAAACTCTAAAATATCCTAATGTAGGCTTTTTGCCTCGATAAATTTCATAGGGAGTTTTATTTAAGAATTGTCTAATTAAAACTCTATTTAGGATATATGTAGAAGTATCTACAGCGTGACACCAAAACTTTTGTGGTATGTTTTGTTCATTTAACATAGTTCTACTCATTTCTTGAATTGTTCTATTTTTACGTTCTACTACACCATTAGATTGAGGTGTACGAGGAGCCGAGAAATTATGAGTTATTCCATTATTATCACAAAAATTTCCAAATTGAATTTCATTGTCAAATTCTCGACCATGGTCAGTTCTAATAGATACTATATTACTTCCTATTTGATTTTGAATTTTCTTGCTTAGAATTTCAAATTTATCAAATGCCTCATTTTTAGTTTTCAAAAACTTTGTCCATGTATATCTAGAGTAATCATCTACTATGACTAAAGTGTAAAAATTTCCTCCATAACTTTGTATAGCCGACGGGCCAAACAAATCCATATGTAATAACTCTAGGCATCTAGATGTAGATACCATGTTTTTAGCCTTATGGCTACTATGTATTTGTTTCCCAATTTTGCAAGCATCACAAAAGTGTTGGTCATATTTCAACTTGGGTAGGTTCCTAACGAGTTCTTTGGAAGACAAGGATTGAATAAGCCTCATATTTGCATGACCTAAG
This sequence comes from Artemisia tridentata subsp. tridentata, assembly GCA_021014915.2. Lineage (NCBI taxonomy): Eukaryota > Viridiplantae > Streptophyta > Magnoliopsida > Asterales > Asteraceae > Artemisia > Artemisia tridentata. The sequence goes on from CP139504.1 coordinate 340,567,388, forward strand.
CGTCGATGCCATAGAGTTGAGTTTTCGTCCAAGGAGGTAAGACATAACTTATCTTTAGGTGTTTTATCTAATTTCATAACATAGACATTATTCTTTAAAACACCTTTTCCTACGGTTATGCCATCTTTAAGTATTTTACTTCCATTTTCACTGAAAAGGACGTTATACTTTTTGCGGCATAATTGACTTATACTAAGTAGATTAAATCCTAAATTATCTACATGAGCAACATCATCAATAGATAGAGAGTCATGAGAGATTGTACCTTTTCCGATGATTTTACTTTTAAGCTTGCTACCGAATGTGACATTACCTCCGTCATACACTTGGTAGGTTGAGAAAAGATTTTTGTTTCCCGTCATGTGTCTTGAGCACCCACTATCTTTGATCCACTCATCAGGTTCAAGATCAACTTTCAAGCATACCTAAGTTCATAAAAGACTCAAGCATTTGGTCCCCAATATCTCATGGGTCCGTTTGGGTTAAACATGACATTATCATGGTTTATGTACTGAAAAGGTGGACAATTGTTCCACGGCATATAATTAGGACCATGAAAGTTTCTAGACATGTTTTGGTTCCAATTATTTTGATAAGTGTGTTGTGAATTAACTATACTCTTTGGAAAGGGGTGTTTGGGAAAACTCATCTGAGGTCTTTGTTGATCCGTTTTAACTCTATATTCATTTCTAGCTTGACCTCTTCCTAAAGATACTGCTGGTTTGTGTTTATTATTGGTTATGCTACTGTTAGGTTTCTTAGTAACTTTAACAAACTCGGAACGGTCGACTTTGTGAACCTTCTGTTCAATTTCTGTACCCGCGGATCCCTTGGATATACCTGGCGGATCCAAATTTTTGGATCCGTCGGATCCGTGGGTGTCCAACTTGGTTGAATCAGTTTTATTCACAGTCTGTTCCTTATAATCACTTAAGGTTCCTAGTTTCATAAAGCCTAGTCCTGTTTTATCATGAGGTAGCTTTTGCATTTTCATTATTTCATCTACACAACTTATGTTTTTATCAAACCTTTTAAACTTTGAATTTTGTTTGATTAAATCTTCCTGTGTGGTTCTTAAGGTTTCTAGTTCAAGTTTTAGTTCTTGACAAGACACACATGTTTCTTTACTAACTTTACCTTTTTCAATTCTTATTGCTTTTTCTTTAAGCCAATATATTTCATTTTCTAAAAGTGTTGTCTTTGTTTTCAAAAACTTGTTTTTGTTTATGATTTTTAAAGTGACATTACACAGTTTGTTATATTCTACTTCTAAGGTTTCATCATCTATAAAGGAGTATGAATCAGAATGTACCTCTTCTGTGTCATCGGCCATAAGTGCAATTTCGTTGTTCTTAGGCTCATCATCATCATCTCCTTCACTATCGCTCCAAGCTCCACTAACGAAGGCTCTTTGAGACTTGGTCTTTGGAGGCTTTGGACATTCTCCTATTAAGTGACTGGAGTCACCACACCTATAGCATTTCCTATCATCCTTACCTTTCTTATCGTCACGATCTTTCCGAGAGAATTTCTTTTCATCACGAGGTGGTTTTACAAACTTTCCTCGTCTCCTGAAGAATTTCTTGAAATCCCTCACGGCCATGGCATATTCTTCATCATCACTGTTTGAACAAGACTCATCATCACTTGACTCGACTTTGGCTTTCAAGGCAATAGACTTAATCTTCTCCTTTTTGCCTTTGACAATTTCCGAGTCTTTTTCCATAATCATTTCGTGAACTTTTAGGTTTCCTATGAGCTCATCCAGTGTCATGCTTGAGAGATCCTTAGATTCTTCAATAGCTGTCACTTTTGCTCTCCATTTCGGATGGAGTGCTCTTAGAAATTTCCTGACAAAATTCTTGCTAGAAAAAGATTCGTCAAGTGCTTTAAGTGATGTAATAATAGTATTGAACTTAGCAAACGCACTATCAATGGTCTCATCTTCAGAGATAACAAATTGTTCGTATTGTTGAACAAGAAGATCAATTTTGTTATCTTTTACTTGTGAGTTCCCTTGATGTGTGATAATAAGAGATTGCCAAATATCCTTAGCCGTTTTACACATAAAAACTCTTTCATATTCTTTCTTAGGTAAGGCATTATAAAGCATCATTTTGGCTTCGTTATTTTTGGCAATTAGTTTCTTTTGCTCATCACTGTGACGAGTAAGAGAAGCTCCTTCATCCCGACCACCCGAAATATCATTACTAATAGGCTTGTAATCACCATCAACTATAATATACCATAGATCTATATCCTTTGACTTTACATAAGTCTCAAAGCGATTTTTCCAATAAATAAAACAATTTGGTTCAAATAGAGGTGGTCTCTGCATAGATTGCCCTTCTTTAAAGTTTTCAAAATCCATGGATCGTTTTAAGTTTTAAAATACAATATATTTTAAAGATCTTAAGTAACGTAGCTCTTGATGCCAATTGTGGAAAACTAGAAGGGGGGTTGAATAGTTTTTACCGTTTTTAAAGTTTTATTTACTTTGTTACTATATGTTAATTCAAAGGAAACAATCACAAATAAATAATCACACAATATAAACAAAAGATAAAGAGAGGAAAGATCAAACCACACGACACAGTTGTTTATAGTGGTTCGGCTACAAGAACTCTATTCCTTGCCCTACTCCACTCCCCGAGTTTCCTACTCGAGAGTTTATCTTTCACTAAGAAACAAACTCCTTTCCTAGGCGGAGAAAACCTTTACACGTCGCTTACTTCCTTTTCCGGTACTAAGCTAAACACCGGGTTCTTTCACAAGGTAGAACCAACCTGACGTCGCCTAATTACTTTACCGACACTAAGCTAGATGTCGAGTTCTTTACAAGGGTACAACCACTCCCTACACTCTTTGTACTTTAAGGACTAAAGTACTAACCACACTCACTGATTACAAATGATAGATATGATGTGTGAAACAAACTACAAGATCACACAGTAATGCAACTAAAGGATTACGGTTCTGTAGATCCTTGAATGCTTGATCTCCTTTCTACAAAATGGAAGATCAAAGTGAAATGCAACTATGAATGATGTTAGTAAGATATGTACTGAATGAATATATGTGTTTAAGCTATATGAGTGATGAGAGAGCCAAATGATCAGCTTCCTATTTATAGGCAAGCTGATCTTCAGCTCACGGATCCGGCGGATCCCTCAAAAGGGATCCGTCCCTTATAACACTTGGATCCGTGGGATGTGACAGCTATGTAATAGTTGTCTCTTACCATATCTTAGTTGTATCTTACCATATCATCCAAGATCTTCAAATGTCAACTATGTTGCTTGCATATCTAACCAAGATATATCAAAGATATTGTATGTGATGCATACAATGATGTCATGGCATAGTTTATGAATTAAAGTTTCCTTTTAAGGAAACAAGTTACTAAACTTGTAATTCTAAGTTAATATGTGAAGTGTAAAGTGTGTACTTAAGAGACTAAGCTAGTATTTATTATTTGCTAAAAGATATTCCTTATATTTGTCATTAACAAAACTAATGAAAGATCAAAGAATATAAATAACGTTTTTGGGACGCTATTTGTATTAACAGTGTATTTCATACTACTGCTGGAGTTGCTGAAAAGATCAAGGAAATACACTAAGTAAATACTACTGCAATGCTTATGGATTCTACTGCTAGAGTTAGTATTCTACTGCTTATGTGATAATGATGTATAGTCGGTTATATAAGTATGGAAAGGATTTTGATGTATAGTCGGTTAGATAAGTATGGAAAGGATTTTGTATATATCCTATTTAGTTAGACTTATACGTTTCTTGTAAAGAACTTCTTAGACTATAAAAGGAGGTTCTAGGGTTAGAATTACTGACGTATCATTGTTAGAGTCGAATCACTTCAAAGTTTTTGTAAACCCTAATACTTTTGAGTATTCGTATTAATATATTAAAATGTTTGTTGAGAGATTTCGACTGTGTTCATTGACTATTCTTCTTAAGATTAAATATTAGATTCCGCATAGTGTTTAATATTGTTTCAAGAACAATTCCTATACTTGTTGTTTTAGATCTATATCTAAGATAACTAACAAGATCAATAGCTCAACTGGGATCAACATAGTATATGAATTAAGTTGTTATTTATAAGGAACTCAATGCTATTAATTACGTTAGTTAGAAGAATCAAAATGTTGAAACGATAAGTTGAAGTTATCACATGCGTATTTGTTAACTCGCAGTTATCAATATCGTCTGGGTAAGAGTTGTTAAAGTTATTCGTATTGTTTATATTGTCTACAACTTACGATGTAAATAAATTTTTGTTAAAGTAGACAATAATTGAATTTGATAGAATCATGGTTTAGTAACCGATGACATGTATAATTGAATTTGTAAAAAGTGAAAATATTCAAGGTGAAGAGAGTGAATGGAGATGACCAACCTTACAAACTTCCAATAATCCGGAACAAAACTGTTCAACCATTTGAATATAATAATCGTTCATCCGAAAGGATAATAATATATTTGAACTTCAGAGGTTTCTACATCATATGTAAAACACAAAGGTTCATCATAATGGGATTCTTCTAAGAAACGTTTAGATTAGCAATCTTAACTTTCGTGATTTTGCCTTTTATTGTAGAACGGGCATCATAAAACCCGCGCGTTACGGCAGGGCTGAAATCTTACTCTTTTCGATGAGTAGTTGAACAAAGTAAAGATAAATATTTTAAGCCTAGCATAAATATACGTGCAATATTAGAAAGTGAAGCTTCTATATGCTTTAGATCAATGCATACATGTTATGAAACATAACAGGTAGTTTACATGATAATTAATGTACACTATTATTTAGCTTAGGCATAAGTACGTCAAAATGGAATTTGCTTAGTACAATAAAAATATGTTTGCATCATCCAAACAACATGAGGTGTTGCAGCAACAAAAACCTATTCAAGTTTCTCACTTGTAGTTAAGTAGCGTCGCGAGCAGAATAAAAAACATCCTTGTAAGGTATGCATATCCCATCATATTTTATGGATGTTTTTATCAAGTGGATCCCACACTCTTGTAAATGAAGAAAAGCAACATTCACTCATTTTCTCGACAGGTTAATTCATCTCCGTTTTGATATCTTTGTTGCTGCTATATATTAGAAGAATAAATTAGTCAATGTCGCTCATTCTTGATGTTGCAGTTGTGTTTATTGAAGCGAGGGTTGCATTGACCTGTATACTAAAGTCTTTATATGCAGCTAAATTGCAGAATGAACAAAATGCTCATGTAAATATGGAACACCAATAAGTTAATCAGAAGTGAAAAAATTTCATGGAACTATGACTCTTTAAAGCCGACTCCGGCCTCATGTAAATCTTAATATTTTGACAGACATATGCACCAGATTGGGTCACCTAAATCGACTCTTATATCCATATTCCAAACATTAAAGGTACGGTAAGTCTGTTTGCATATCAATTCAATACAGAAATGTGACATGTTCAGATTTTTATATTTTAAAGGTCGCGGTTATGACATCATGGATCTAAAAAGGGACTAAGAAATAATTCTATTTGAATCACTAATGGAGCACAAAAAGTATAATAAGAAGCTAACTAAGAAATGCTCACTTGTTAAGGATGTTGAAATATTCGCATATGGGGATCAGACAATTATGATATCTACCCGCGGGTATCCATCCCTGACACTGGCAAATAATGTGTATCCAACAATTTAGGAAGAGCTTATTAAAAGCTCACTTAAAGTAAACAGAACCTTTTCTTTTTAATCTAGCCAAACAAATCCTAATGTTCATCTCAATAATAACTCGTTAAACCACACGATTTATAGCACGTACATAACTACAGACTCAAAAGCTGATAACTCTCTAAATAAGGTCAAACTTAAAACGTTTTCTAAGCAATTATGTGAAATAAACATGTGGAGTATGAGTAGCTAATTGAATGATCCTATCAACAGCTTAGTGCAAAAGAAATATATACACAGGGAACACAGATTTACATAAATTCTCAGTATACCTGTGATAGACAAAACAAATGTGAACGATAATGCACGAAGTTGTAACTCAGTTTGGTACAAAGAAAAATACAAAAACAAACGTAATTAATAGCTGATATACATTAACAAAAAGCGAAAATGATTCTAATCAACAGTAAACAAACGCAAACGATAATATCTAAATCTGTTTGCCTGTAATCCTTAAAAATTGAGCACGATTTGCGTTAAAATCAGTATTTTAACATTTTAACGATGAATTACCTAAGTCAGGAGAACAGAGCATAACGGTTGTAACCTATACAAACTATTAAGATCAAATGTACACTAAACACGCAATTACCTTAATAAACAGCTAATCTTAGTTTAGTCAAACAATAAACAACTAAATGTCACGCTTATTTTAATTTTTCCCAAACTTCATGACTTAAGGATAACTATTGAGAAATATTTAAAAAAACAATAACAAATTAAAACTTAAGATAAGGACTTCGTATATTATTTCTTTATGCTCATCACACATAACTTGACGATTATTGATAAGCAATATCGACCCATTCACCCCTGTATATGTTAATAGGTCTAACTGTCAGCCTTTTTTATTACCCATTTGACACATTACGTATCGAACATTTGCCGAATTGACCTATTTATATGTAAACCAATGCTGACCTGTCTGCTGTTGCAGTGCATACGCACAAAGGTGTTAAAAGTCACTTAAAAAGTATCATCCTAAATCATCACAAAAAGGCATTCCACAGTAAAATTCTAGGCAAAAAGTGTTTTCGGCCAACCCAGCCGATCATATTTTCTTAATTTACTTAACCCACTTAAAGTTTTCTTCTTCCTTGTCAAGATTTGTGTCTTCTTTATATAAAAAGTGTATCATATTTGATATGACACCAACAATATCATAAAATAATTTCTTAACCCCATTGACATGTCTACCCGATTTTTTTGTAATTCTTTTATTTGTGTTACAAAGATGACCCTTACTAAATACAACTTGTATCAACCAATTTCTTTGTATAATGGTCAAAACTGCTAGATATATCACAATATTATACGAATCTTATCGAGGGAGGGGAAACTAACCATTTTCGTTTATAATCTTGTATAATGACAACTGCATTTGCGCCGAAGAGGAAAGATTAGCATGTACTTAGTTGTATGTGATATAATATATCATTATATCACCTTTTTCTCAATCAATCAAATCAATGGAGTTCCAAGAGCATTAAATAATGACGTTGATGGAACCTAGAAACAAAATCAAACCTTATCAAGTAGTTAATGAAGAACATCTTAATAATATCGCAAAGAACATCAAAAATGAAAAATAAAAGAGACGTTATTGTGTATATGAGATGAGACACTACAAACCTGATATTTTATAAAATTCGTGACTTGGAATCAGATTCAGTCCTTAGAATAGTATAGAGTCTATACCTATCCTACACAAAATTGAAGGTAAGTTAATAAGAGAAAGATAAGTTCTTAATCTTTACAATGAGTTTCTTCTCTCATTTCCGCAAACCTTGTCTTTGTCTTTCAATTCTCTAATTGATTTATCGAATATTCTTTTGTTCTTCCGAAAGAGCTCTGCAAATAACAACCATGTTTAAATATTACTAATTTAAACTCGTGTCCAACGCCTCAAATAACAAACATGTTTAAATCATACTTGTTGAGCGTTTTCCATTAATTTTTGCAAGCAAAACCTATCAATGAAAACACACAATCCTCCAAATTATATCACAGTTAAAATTCACAGTATACCAGCAACAGTTCCATAAGTTGACTATACCATAACCTCAAAACATCATGTAAACCACAATCTATAACACCAACAAAAAAAATGACATGAATAACTCGATAATCACCTGATACATGTTCTCCATGTTGAGCAGTTTTTCCTTGAGTTTTGCTACAATAACATATAATTCAAATGCCACGAAATCATTCATATCATATCACTATTCAAATACACAAACTTTACCAACATCTCCATAAATTAACCATATCATGACCTCAAAACATCATATAAATCATAATATAAAAAAAACGGCACGAACAACTCAATAATCACCTGATACATTTTCTCCATGTTGATCAATTTTTCCCTTGGTTTTGCTACCATCTCCCGTAATTCCAAAGCCACAAAATCCTCCAGATTAATATTTTCGTACACTAAGCATATCATGACTACCTGCACAAAACACATAAACCAAACTCTTTCAGATATTATCACAAACACTTGTTTGCCTCATATAATCGAAAGCAATATTCACATCAAATGAATTAAATTAAACAAACACATATGATAACAATCAAGATTTTACCTTTATTTAGTCCATGAAATTTATTCATCGTTCTTTATGAACCCATTAAGACCTAAAATGCAAACAAGTCAGAATTGAAGATTCAAATGAATCCAACTTGAAAACAAAATCAATTGAAAAACAATATACATACTGTAAAAAAAATACAATGGCTGTCTTTTTCACACCTTTTTCTTCAAATTCCATATCCAAAATCTTCATCTGTAGAAACACAAAATAATAAAATTAGGATGAGAAAAACCTCTGCACATAATCAGTCAACAACATATATAAAGAACAATGAAAATGGATGGAATAAAACTTTAGAACGAATTTAGGAATGAGTTTTATCATTAAATGGTTTTGAATATTTCCTGCATATTGGGTTTTTGTGTTGATTTTTTGATGATGATCGGGGCGTTGGTTTTGTGAATGATATTGGGTTTTTTGAATGAATCGATATAAATTTTGAAATGGGGTGGGTTACAAATTTTGTGCAGCTTCCATGACAAGTTTTAAGAAAAAGTCTTCCTTCATTAATTAGTGTTTATTTCAAATTTATTATGGTAAATGACTATTGTAGACACTCTAAAAAATTAGCATTTACTTTTTAAAGGGGCATTTAACGTCTTTTTGAAGTGATGTATATTAGTAAGTATAGATTATTATACTAATACCCACAGTGACCTATGTGTGTAGATCTACACGTTACAAACTAATAACTCATTCCAGAACCCTCTCCTAAACTCATTATCCCACCCACACACACCGCTCTCGATATTTCCACCAAAATCCAACAACATCAAGATTTAATTGCAGTTAATCAAGAGGCAAAAATTAGGTTTTCGCTCAACAAGATGAAGAACTAGGTGAACATCAGTTATTATTATTATTATTATTATTATTATTATTATTATTATTATTATTATTATTATTATTATTATTATTATTATTATTATTATTATTATTATAAAAAGTTTGTACTTTTATTTATGGGTTTTGTTTAATTGCAGTTTCCAACTATTTTCAGTAAGATTCAGGGATTACAAAGAAGGCTAGAGTTAAAAAAAAAAAAAAAAAAAAAAAAAAAAGGTTTGATTCAGCAAATCAAAGAGGAGGAAAAAAATGAGGAAGAAATCTTGATGTCAATAAGGTGTGTTTTATTTTTTCCTTTTGTTTGTTGTTTAACTTCTTCTTCTGCTTCTGTTTTTTGCACCAACAATCAAGTTTGAGGTGTCTTTAATACGACCATTATGTCAAATTCAGTTTCTTTTAGTGATTTTTAGGATTTTTGTGATTATGCTGAAAACATTTTGGTGATCAGTTTGCAACAGTAATAGTATGTAGTTGACGATGGGAAAAAAATTGGAACTTTGTGAAATTGATAAAAGACATTTGCTTAAAAGATAGGGTTTAATCTAATGAAGTTGTTTGAGGTGAATTAGGAATTGGGGTCGTCGTTGTGGTTAATGGTGTGGAAAGTGTAGATACAGTTGTGCCTACAATGTGTTTGATGATATGCCTAGGAGAGTTGAAATTGTAGTTATAGTTCCGAGTTTATTTTTTTTTATTCAGTTTGAAAGGTGTCTTCTTTGCTCACCAAGGTTCTTATGAAGGAAGCTGTTGAGGATGGTTCTTCAACTGTTCAACTTAGGGTTACACCAATGTGTACTGATATCATCATTGGTACTATCTGAACGCAAAACATTCTCGGTAAGTCTCCTGCTATTTATTAACCAGAGTTATAATCGCTTTGTTAAAATGTAGTCTTAACTAAAAAAAAAATCAATGTATGTTTGATAGAGTTTAAAATACTAAATAGGGCCAAAACTTTATATATAGGTGGTGATGCGGTTTGCATACTATATACAGTTGTATGCAGTTATATACATTTGTGGTTTCGAATAAGAAATTTATGTAATTTGGATTATTTAGATATATCTGTTGAATATTGACTTTCTTGGTTTGGTTTAATGTTTATATGCTTTTTCTAGGTATTATATCGAGGTTATTACTGAACGTGTTTGTGGGAACAATCAGGAACTGTGTTTTGTCGTTCACTACCACATCGAGGATGAAGGATGTCATTATTGTAGGAACGTTAACCGATTTGAAAAGGCTAGAAGAGAAGAAAGCGAGGTTTGTGAAAGAAAGGCATGTTACAAATACCGAAAGCGATATATAATATGTTTCCTAATAAAAAAAGAAAAAGAAAGAATAAAATGCTTACTGATGGTGTAATTTTTTGTATTTTGTTTGTAGATGCTTTTCACACCAAAAAAGTCCTAGAGAGCGTGAAAAAGTTCTAACAATGAAACTCCATTTTTAGACCTTACTACAAGATAAGGTACTGCTTTTGCCATTTAACTATAGGGACAAATATTTTTTTGTAATTTTTTCCTTTGCTCCAGCATATGTCTTTGACCATAAACAAGAAACCTTTTAAAACACTGAAAAAAAATTAGGTGGAACAATGTCCCTTGCAATACAGAAGCATGGGAGAATGCGGCAAAAAAGTATCATCTAACTACAAAATTTGATTAAGTCATATTTTGCTACAAATATGTTTATGTCAATGCAAACGGACATATTATTATATAGAGATTTAGCATAACTGGATTAGATTTGTTGTGCAGGTACAATAAATATCAATCGTATGGCCGGACAAAGCCAGCCAACATTCTGCATGCTAATGAGCTTACAAGACATCTAAAGGTATCAGTTTTGATTTCGTAAATTCTGTAAATGGAACCTTTCGTTCATAAAATGGGCGTACAGATTATGATTTTTTACAAGTAGTATAAAAAGAGCTTAAATTCTGTAAATAAAACCAATCACAGTTATTTTTGTCTTATATAATATTTGCATTACACAGTTTTGTAATCGTAACCCATTTATATAGGAATCTATACAAAATCATAATCTGAATACGGTGTACAATTAATGGTTTAACATGTCATTGTTGACAATTTGTTGTTGTAGCAACTATTAGCGACGACATACAAAATAGTTGCAGCAGTTCGCGCACCCACACTGGACGTTCACGTTCTATGGGCTAAGGTACTGCGTATTTGGTTATCGTGCTATGGTTCATTTAAGCAGTTTTTTGGGTATTCAAAATACCTTTCATAAATTTGGTGTATGCCATTTAAGCTTATTATGAAAAAGTTGTTGAACTGAGTATTGCAATTTGTCTGTAAGTTTTACATTTGAATGATGCGATTATTATCACATCTTTTTTGACAGAGCATATGCTGCTGTCCAGGTACATGAACACGTAACAAAATAGGCCTTTGGTATTAATTTGTGAATTTAGTAATTGTTGTGATTGTCGCCATAGGTTAGTTGGCCGTATTGGCATCGTTGCTCAAAAGCAGCACGAACACATCAAAAAACAAAATACAACGGAAAAAAAATCGCCCTGTTTTTGCCAAATCCAGTTCTATTTTAGCCTGATTGTGTTTATGCTGCACATAATTTTATATTAGCATACTATCCATGCAGACTACTGAAACTTATTTTAATGCAGGAAGCACCAGAGTTTCTCTACATTTGATTGACCAAGTTGAGCGTGTATATGCTGGCAAACCTTTCAAGTTTGGCATCGAAGAGCGCCTTCAGTGCCCTTCTGGAAAAGTTGCTTACAATAAAAGACATGACTACATTCTTTGCTTGGATATTCCACTAGAAAAGGCTACTAACCTGTAACTGCTGTAAGAATTCCACTACTATCTTATATTCTAATAAAGAATACTTATCCTTTTTCTACGTATAATTTTTTTATCTGATCATAACTATTATCTAATGTGACGAAGATCATATCCTCGATAAACGTGCTCACACGCAACCCAACCTTAACTTATTTAATGTTTATCTATATAAACATCTTTGATCTAAAACTTTATGATGCCCCATTTACCACTTTATGTTAATTCGTTAACGTACGTTTAAACTAAACGTTTCTTATCTAATAAGAGTTTTTATAAAACCCTAAGCTATCATAACAACATTTAAATATAACAAAACCCTAGAAATACAAAAATACAATTTATTTAAATAATGTACAAGTCCCTAAAGCACAGAAACCCTAATTCCACCATAACTCCCGATAAAAACCCTAATTTTACAAAACTATGATTTTATGTAATAAAATCACAAACCCTAAATAATATTTTTATAAAATATATATGTACAAGTCCTTTAAACCAAAGTACAAGTCATTTAAGCATAAAAACCTAAATATTAATAAAAATACTATATAAACCTTAAAAATAATTATTTTAAGCATAATGTACAACAAACTCATGCACTAATTTTTAAAATAAATTTATTAGATTTACTAATTAATTGTACAAGCCTCTAAACCCATTGTACATACTTTCAACGCATAAAACCTTAAAATCTCATTTATGTATATTTAAAACTTAATAAAAATTACATAAAATTTATATAACTTAAGGAAATATTAAAAATATATTTTTCTTATTTTCTAAACCCTAGTATAATGCTCCTAAGCCTATAGTACCACTCCATAAAGCATAACATGATTTTCTTTTTCCCTAATACCTAATTCGACATTATGTATATATAAAGTAAACTTTAATTGTTTTCTATTTATCAAATAATCAAGTTAAACCTTAAAAGTAATTAGTTACCATCCCTAACCCTAGAGTACCACTTGATAAAGCCCTATGTACCATCCATATAAGCACCATTCGAACCATATCCTTTCATTTCCTTTTTGACTAGTTCGAATCCCACAAAAGCCTAACCAAACCAATTATTTTTCAAAACCCTAAGTAAACTATATGTCACTCTCTAAAACCTCCACATCATTCTTTCTCTAGAAGGTAACCAAATGTAGTACACTTGTATGGAGGGGAACTTTCCACATCAACCTCCCTCCCCCTCTTTCCAAATGGAGCCATAGAGGTGAGAACACATCACCTTATCCCTCCTTACCTCACAAAGAAACCCTAGAACAATATGGAAACCCTAGCTTCCCTCCTCTTATAAATATTGACCCTTATGCTTCCATTTCTACTCAACCCATTCGAACCAAATCCCAACAGTCCCTACCCTCACTTTGCTACTGCTAAACTACTCAAACATAAGCTAAGAAGGAACCTTGAGAGAGCCAAGAAGGAAGAGAACCCTAGCTCTTCAAAACCGAGCCCTAACGCCCCATAAATATTCCCTAATCGAACCCTATAGCAAAGTAAGTATCTTAACCTTTTTCATTTCTCTTTATATACTCTAAATATTCTAAAAACACTACTAAATAACCCTTAATAACAAACTATTTCAATAGATATATATTCTATTTTCTTTTTCTTCTTGTCAACTCAAACCGAACAAACCCTAATCCTTTATTTTATTTTATTTTTATGAAATGAGGAACTCCAAAACATATTAGAAATAATTTTAATACAACTATGATCATGCTAATATATGGTAAAAACTAACTTGGAACCTTAAAAATCCAAAAACTATTTATTCTTTCTTTTCTTTTTCTTTTGTTCGAACCGAACCAAACAACCTCTTATATATTTTTAGTGAATACAAATCGAGAAAATGATAAAACATGTTAGAGGTAAGAATAATATATTTATGATCATCATGTCATGTGCTAAAAACTAGTTGGAAACTTTAAAGATCGAAAAACCGAATTGTTTTCCTCTTTTGTTCCTGTCGCAAACAGCATGAGACCCCAAACAATGGACCTAGTTTTTGACCATCAAACGAACTCTAATCATTCTAGATTTTTGCACACCTAAAGACCACCTAGCTGTCTAACTATAGGAAAAAGAACGAAGTAAGAAGATTAAGAATTCACAAAGTTATTTGCGTTTGAATTCTGCCCATTTCTGTCATCTCGAACGCATGAAAAATAATTCATTCGAGCTTGATAAGCTCGAATGACAAGCCTATAATCTGTAAATAAGCTGTCCCTATGATGAAAATAAAGTGTATAAAAGAGTCGTAAAAAGTCTTGCCTTTTTCCATAACTTATAACGCATTTTATAAAAATAAGGACGTCGGGTGTGACGACTTGGGAGTCTCAAGGGTAATTCTTGCCAAAACTCTAAATAAAATTATAACAAGGACTTAAGTTCAGGGGTATAAACTGTCAATATATGAAACTATAGGGTGAAAAGCGTAACTTATATATAATCTTTATTATTAATATATTTTAAAATATATTTATAATAAAATTAATAAAAACTAATAAATAAAAATACGTATATCTCGATAACGAACAAACGGAAACATAAAAATGAACCATAAGATAAAATTCTTATCCAACTTTTGAAGAGACTTCATGTTGTCTCGTTTAAACATTTAATCAACAACCAAAAACGTTACGAAACGGATATTCAGAAACGATTACTGAAACTTGACATACCAACCCAGGTTGCGTGCCAGAGACGTTTATCAACTCTGTTTAACTTTGTTTTCCATCCAGACTATCAAGGTGAGTTTGTAGTCCCACTTTTTATTATATTTTCCAAACTTGTGGGGAGATACATGCTACTAAATCGAACAAAAGTATTTTCCTGATTGTTATTGCACTAAGTTTACGTTTGCCTATTTGTATTTATATTTATTTAAAAGTCCCTCGTATCATGCACCATTAGTCACCTGCTGGGTGAGCGCGAATATAATGAATAGATCTATTGGCCTGAAGACCCATTTGTACTAATCGGATGGATATCTTTGTGGTAGCCGGTTAGACAGATGTATTATATTTGATATCTAAGAGGAGTTTTTGGCAAGCTCTCACTTGGGGGCAAACCACTTTCATTTTTATTATGTTAGTGAGACTGGAATCTATCAACGCATTGCGTGTCATGAGGTTTAGTGCAATATACCAAACTGTGATATAACTGATTTCTTCTTATTTAGCTTGTGTTCAACTGATTATAACTTTAAACGCCACGGATTCACTCAACCTTTGTGTTGACTTTTTAGCATGTTTATCTCAGGTAATTAAAAGACTGAACTTGGCACGGAGTGGCGGTGGACTTTCTTAAAGAGTGTCCATTTTGTTATCATTCAACTAAATAATGTAACTTTTATAACGTATTTCCGAACTTCCCTCTAGGACCTATATTATGTACTCTGATTTAAATAATGAATGATAACAATTATATTTAAAATGTCTCTTTTCGAGTCATTTTCTATTCTCATGACTGTGAACCGTGAAGTAACACCCCAAACTTATAATTCCGCTGCGTATATCGAAATCGGGGGTGTTACAGATTGGTATCAGAGCTCATGGTTATAGAGAACCAAATGTTTTCAAACATTGAACTATAACCAATTTTCATAAACTTAACCAAAGTCCTCCGTGCCATGACGCTACTGAAACGTTATTTATACATGGTTTATTGTTAATTATTTAGTTATATATTGGAATATTCATAAATACCGGGTGGTTACAGAATTATGACTTCCCCTCCTCATTTTATCACTTCTATGTCGGACGCGGATACCGAAAATATTGTGACTGTACCGGACGTCATGACCGTACGTAGACGAGCAACAGGGTCAGATCCGGCAGAAGATGTTACGGTGGTACCTGAAATCTCTTTAGCATTTGGGCATGATACAGAGTCAGATCCTTCCGAAGAGCCATCTGAGGATACTCTGATGCCAGATGTCACACCATATCCTGATGATCCTTATATGCAGGCCAGAGAGAGAGCTCGTACCTTTGTAAATGAAAAGCCATCCTAGCCAGATTCCCCTTCGGTTGCGGAGATACCCCCAGTTCCTGCTGAGAGACTCCGAAGAACGGCAAGAATAAGAACAATTCCTGTGCCTCCACCCCCATCATTTACCAGCTTCGCTCCCTCATCTGTCCCGTTTGAACTTAATGATGAGGTCCGAGCCATTATCGCCCGATATAGTGCTTTACCCCAATCACCTACTCCCGACATCTCTACTCCGCCACAAGTATTTGAGGTGGGAGAAAGTTCACAAGTAGCCCAAGAACGACAACCGACCGTCTCCACTCTCCTGACGCGACTAGAACGGCAAGAAGAGCATATTGAGACTACTTTGGGTCATTTGGACGAATTACCATTAGAACGAATTAAAAGTATCGAATATAGAGTAGAAGATCTGATGACGGGTCAAGAAGCTATGCAGCAGAGGATAGATGAAAATCATGAGGAGTCCGAGAAACGTTACGAGTAGGTCAGACGAGAAATACCTTTTATTTACGACAACGAGGTGAAATTAATAGAAGAAATGATAAAGAGAAATGAAGAATTGGCAACAGCTCAGAACAAGATCACAGTTCTAGAGACGACAGTGATAGAGATGCAGGCTCAGTATCATGAAAACATGCAGGTTCTCGTTAGCATGATAGTCGAACTCGAAAGTCGACTTAAGGGAACCTCTGGTAGTCAGTAGATCAGATATATATAATATATATATATATATATATATATATATATATATATATATATATATATATATATATATATATACTATATAATATATATATATATATATATATATACAAGATACGTACGACGTCATCAAATGCTTAAATGCCATGTAATGCCATGTCATAATGCCAAATAAGCGCAATAATGCCACCTAAGCAAAGTTTGACCAAATAAAATTCGGATGTTGACCTTTAAATCCGGATTTATTTTGCCCAAAAAATCATAAAGCAGGATTCGAACCTGGGTCTTGGCATCCACACACAAGCACTTCAACCATTAGACCAGGCAAGATTTTGTAATAGACATTTGAAAACAATAATGACATGCTTAATTTGATGTCTTAAACAAAGTAAATATACGGTTAAATGTTTAGCAATCTAAATCCAATATACTTTTTTCCAGAACCCTAATATTAGCATAATCACGTAATATACATCCCTCTTCAAAAAAACACACGTATATTTTTTGACAAAAGAAAACCCTAATAATCAAAACTCTTTCCAGGACGAAAGCTCCTTCATGATTTTAGGGTTTTAATGATTTTTAATGTGTTTTTGTGCAGGTTGTAATTATAACATCTAAAGATAGGCGTTTTGCTATTGTTAATTATAAAGATTAAGAAAACCAGGTAACAAAAAAAGGCACGCCTCCTTTTTTTCATAACCCTAATGATTTTTTCTATGTCTTCTGATTTTCTGTTTATGATGTTAGCATGCTTGAATGATGAAGATGCTTCATGTCAAGTCCTTATCACAGGTGAACAATATTTGATAACATTAGTATTAAAACCAGGTAACAAAAAAAAGGCACGCCTCCTTTTTTTCATAACCCTAATGATTTTTTCTATGTCTTCTGATTTTCTGTTTATGATGTTAGCATGCTTGAATGATGAAGATGCTTCATGTCAAGTCCTTATCACAGATGAACAATATTTGATATCATTAGTATATTTTATAATTATATGCTTATGTGAGAGTCAAATAATCAGTTTTGAATAATTAGTTTCATAGTTGTATATGCCTGTGATAATGTGAGAACGAATTTCAAAGGAACCTATGAAAGTGTCAATACTCAAGAAGATACGCTCTTAGATAAGTGCTGATAAATTCAACTTTATTTATAAGAAGCACAAACCATTAATGTATTCCGCCATTCCGGATGTTTTGCAGATACACGATGATTTGCAGAATGGAGTTGCTGGTGTGGTTCTTATTCCATTCGATGATGATGCCAAATGAGAAGTCATTGTTGCTTTGGTTGCCAATGTTGAAGCAATGATAAAAAGGAAAATTAATTCGTTAAAACAACTACAGGTACGCAAAAAAGATGTTTAGAACATGGATTATAAAATGTTAGCTGCGGGATCTTAAGCGTCGGCTTATTTTCAGACCTATCTACTTATACAATCATTTTATATAGGTGTCATGAATCGTGGCGAAAAGAGGCTGCAATTAGAAGCGGAACTTGAGCGTTTGGTTGGACAGGTACAACCTTCTCTGCTTGGACTATGTTAAGATAGTATGGTGTAGGTGAAAATTAATTTGATTTATTGAATGTATATATGGTTATTAATATTTGGAGCGGCATAAGAATTTGGCATAAGGAACCGCTTATTTTTACCCCATTTTGGGGCTCTGAACATGCAATAGTTAGCCTCAAAATGATTAGCCAAACGTCACTTGGTACACTGGTAGTTCTCACTTACCTGCACTATTAGTTTTGGAGAATCGACTATCAGTTATACATCATGAGATTAGCTAATTTACATGAAGTCTAATTCTAATTTTATGGCATTATTTCATTTAGTGGCACATCTTATATCTTATACTCTTAATATGTTCAAATTGTATAGCTTACCACAACCACGGATTGAGAAAAGAGGCAATGGTGATTGTGAAAAGTAATGGCACAATGTTTGAGAAAAGAGGCTATAGAAAGGTACATAATTAATGTTCTATTATATAATTTGTTTGTAAACAGTTAATAATTCTGATTTTGATTTGTTACTTGCCAATTAATAATTCCGACTCAATTATCCGTTTGCGATTTTCAGGAATTGGTTTGGTGATATCTTTAGCTATTATGTAGTGTTGCAGCCGCACATTAAGATGAGGCTATCGTTAAAGACTCGAATCTTTATGTATGCAGATAGTGAGTGGGTGGGTGTCCAAAAAACCATGGAAAATGAGACCAGATGGAGGTGCAGACATTGATCCACAAAACAATGAATGCATGAGGTAATATTTTCGTAGTACGTGTGCATTTTTAAAGCAGCACAATTGCATATAGAACCTCTAAACTATAGTTCTATAACCATAATCTGCACTTTTTTTTTGTCTAAGCCGGCTCGCAAAAAGGCTCTTCCAAACAGTCCCTTTTAGTACGACCCTGTCATCTTGAGGGTATATTCAGGGATAAATCTAGATGCTGCTTTTTCCAAAACTTTTAACTTCAATTGTGGTTTCATTCATACTTGCATCAACTTGCGGGTATCCAACAATTACTGATTTCAACCAAAGCAATGTCTACAATGTTACTGTTCCGTGGTTTCACCTTTATGTTTGTGTAAACTGAACTTTTTGTTTCTTTAATTCTAACACCATAAGGTGTCCTGGACGTATCCCACGTTTTCTGAATTTCAACCACATCAACCCCTGAATGACCGCGTCTGCTCCAAAAAGGATGAACGTTAACCAGGTTGTGCCCCTTTATTATCCACTCATCTTTTGGTCTATCACCACCTTCACCTACATATTTACCATTTTTTCTTTCTACAGGTATCTTTGCAATCGAATGCAGGCGAGGGTTTACAGGCTAAGAAAGAGACGATGGGCAAGAAGTACAATGAGGCTGCTGACCCGCATAGGCAGAAAATCGAAGATTTTAAGGAGTCACATGTACAATATGACATACGACCATTTGAACACCAGGTACATATGCGCTAATTTATAATATATTAATGCATAGCAAATTAGTAATGTAACTGTGTATGTACCTATGATTTATAAATCTTTGGTCTTGGAGAGTGTCCACGTAATCAGAATCGTGAAACCCAAATTGAAATGTTTCAACTGTTGTTGCCTATGGGAAAACTTTAGACTTTTATATTTTTAAGTTTAAACCCTTCTGCCCATTATCGTTTTAGCTAATATTACCCATTAAAAATTACAGGGTGTTTGGGACTGCCCAATAAAGCTGCTAATCTGATTATCACTTTTGATACCACAAAATGTCGGTTTTGTTTACTTTTATCTTGGGCGACTTTCAACCCGTTTAACATGTTTCCTTTTTAGCTAATTTGCTATATTGACCGGTTAGAGATAGGTTAAAGCCCAATTTACCAATTCTCCCACAATTTGACTAAATTGCAATTCCCTTTTTTTTCTTTTTTTCTTTTTTCAAAATTTTATCAAAATTTACTTTGCTTTTTTTTTACAGGTATTGCGAAGAGAATCAAGATTAGGATAATTATGTCAACTGCCTTCTGTTATGTAAAATATGTTTTATAGTTATTGATTAGTCTTCTTTTTGTGTTTCCTTATTTTTTGTTGGAAGTTGTGGTATGTAACCAAAAAAAAGTTTGAACTTATGAGTTTTTCCAAATCTAAATAAGCTACTTGGCGAAGGGTGTACTTTAAACTTATGTTTTGGCCTCATGAGCTTATTAGCTTGAAGAAACACCCTAAAAAAAGTTTGTCCAAACATCCTGGTAGCAGCTTCTATATCCAAATTTCTTCCTTTGAGCACATAAAGCAAATGCTATGCAATGTGAACAAACAGTACAGAATGATGAAACGTGTCCAAAAAGGATGCATTTGGTCATTAGTACATTCTGTTGATGTCTCTAAAAAACAAACAATGCCTAACGCTATAGCATTTCTTTGTTCAGGTTATCTCATACTTGCACTGTGTGTTTTCCAGTCAAAACATTACATATTCTATAATCTATTTTTTTATCTGTGGCTGTCAGGTGACCTTCTGATGGAGCTAGGAGATCGGGTAGAATATGATCTAGGGGGCGTTTTATCTGGCTTGAGAAATGTCAATTCAGAAGGAACAGAAGAAGGTTGAGCATAAATGTGTGGCATATAGTTTGTGGTGTGAGACAGAAGGTAACCTCGACTCTGACCTCTGCAATTTCTTTTTAAAAAAATGAGCTAAAACAGTTTGATTCGAACTCGGTAGTTGATACTAGATCGCACACTAGATATATCAAGTCCTAAGAATCTCGCCTTATTGTGTAGACTGTAGTCTTTCTCATTTATTCAAAGGATATAGTCACATTGAACTAATTTTAGTAGTACAGATACGTGGTGATGAATGATTTAGGATTGCGGGTGGGTTGCTACGGTTCAGTGTCATGTTTTAACCCATCCTATCTTGACTCATTACCCAACTGCCCATCGAAAGCCAATGAGATATCAGACACGAACAAAATTAGTAAAACTATATGTCATGTAAAACCCACGATTTAACATAACTTGAAATGACAAAAATGCCCTCAAATTTGAAATTTTGAGAACTTATGAAAATCATATAAATAACATTCATGACAATTATATCCCAAGTTATGTAACGAATTAAGCTCCAAATGAGGACAATACATTATAAGTGAATCACAAAATAAAATCTCTACAACTAGCTAAGCTAGTCGATCCATATGAGAAGTCCAACATAAAATTTTGGGCCAAACAAAAGAGAAGGTCATGTATTTAAATGAATGACATTAAGCCCATAGGAGAATTGAGCCATTCCTTGTTGAGCCCAACTCAAAACATACGGTTTATATGTTATCCAAAAAATACCGATCATTATTTTTCCTCTCAACATAAACCCTAAAAACACAAGTCTCGGCTGCCATTTTTTTTTCTCCATCTTCTTGTTCGATCCAAGGCAGCAAAGGAGGTTCTCTGGTGCACTCCTTCTTGATGGTTATGTCGTGGTACAGCAGCAGGAGAGAAAAGACTCGATCGTAGGTTTTATTGGCAGCAACTAGAAGGAGTTCTTGGTAGGGTTTCGGCTGAAAACCCTTTACATCGATCCCATCTTGTTCTTCTTTCTTGATCACGCTACAAGGGTAAATTTGTACCATCCTCGTTTAATTCGATCTTGTGTTTTTGATTCCTGTACGTTTGCTTGTATTCTTGTCGAATTGAATATACACAAGATCATATAAGAATCGCATAAGATTATAACTAGTTGTCATGAAATAACAACTACATAAAATGATGATTTTGAAAACCCTAATATGATCTATCTGCTGTGGTGACTTAGTTTGAATGGATGTGAACCTGTTAAAACCTTAATGGAGTCGACCTAATATGTGTTTGGTATCATACTTAATTGATTTGTAACAATAAATAAGAAATAGGAATGAAAAACCCTAAAAGATTACATCAAATAATAAACTGCTACTGTCCGGGAAAAATTGTCCAACTTTAATCGGCTGTAAATACATGATGTGAACGTGTATTTTGGTGTTTCTTGAGTCTAAAGTTAAATTCAATGAAAGAGCTTTCTGGAAAAATTTATCTTGTAATTTTTAGAGGCTTGGAAGGTTACTTTTTGATTTTTGGAAAATTAAGTATCTAATCGAATTCGTATGTCTGGAAAATCAGTTCGGGTTTTTGAATTTTAATTTGCAAACCTTGTCGAATTAGAAGGTACCCTTTGAGCTGGGTAATATTTAGGATGTCTATTAGTCACTGGAATGTTTGTAGATTTTTATGAATTTTTCTTAAAGGGTTTCTAATTGCTAACTTTTCGTATAGTGAAATTTATCAGGAATCTGGACAAGTTAGTTTAAGTGAATTTTAATCCATAGTTGTGCTATTTAATAAAATCTGGAAAAATTAATTAAAATACTAAAGACGTTAAATTATCTATGAGAAATTTTGGGAATTTTATTACTGAGTTCTTACATGGTTTTCGATTTATAGAAAACATAACAATTTCGTGTGAAAAACTGTTAGAAATTATAAAAAGGTTAAAAAGGATTTTGAAAGGTGTTTTGTGTTTATTTTATAAACTAAAGGGTTTAAATGGTCATTTTTCTAAAACTAAAGGACTTAACTTGTAAGAACAGGTAACTTGGTAATATTTACATTTTACACCCTAATCTTATCATAATGACACTATAACCCTTAAACTTGTGATAATTGCATAATAAACCCTAAACTTATATAAATGGCATATTGAACCTTAAGCTACTAATATGATCAACTTTAATACATTAAGTTGCCAAACCCGAATGTCAATAACTAGTGTTATTAAATATGGAAAGCTGACTAAAATAAGTAACCGGATTCATACAAACATAAAATAATACTTGATTATCATATTCGTGTAGATCCGATGAAGCGGGAGTAGTTGTCATTTCCTTTGTGACCATCTTTGGTGTTTGTTTGCTTTCGTCAAGGTACAGATATTCTGACCTTTCTTTTAAGGTTTCTCATGACCTCTCTCATATTCTGATCCGTTAGTTCTGATTTGATGCCTTGCTATGATGTCCTTTGCTTGAACCTTTTCGATTGATCCCATGTGATATGACCTCTGATATGAAGCTATGTTATGAAAACCTTTTTTAATTATACCATGTAAATGTTTTGAGAAAAACCATTTTAAAAAGATGTTTATAAATGATGCGAAACTACCGTTATATAAAATGTACTAACTTTTATGAAAACTATATTTTGAAGACTATCTTTATAAAAACCATTTTGAAAGATTATTTTTATGAAAACCACTTTAAATGATCATTTTATGAAAATCATGAATAAAGGATTGGTTAAAATGGACTTTTGAAAGAAACTTTTGAAATGAACTTTTGATCTGAACCTTGACTTGATCATTTAATATGAACCTTGATCTGATAAACTCTGATTTGGACTTTGGTACTACTTATGATGATATTTGATATAAACCATCTGTTATGAACTATCTGTTATGAGCCATCTGTTATGACACTCTGATTTGATATGATATCTGACTCTTAGTTTGATACCCGAGCCAAAATCTGTTTCCTAGCCATGAAGGTAACATGGCCATGTCATTGATGCACCAATGACATGACTCTAGGGCGGTAGAGTGATATTCCGCCACGTCCCCATTTTGATTATGATATGCGCATTATATTTGTTATGGCCAGTATTTGTTTGGGGGGCGTATGGATGCATCCTAGATCTGTTCTGTTTAGTGTATTATCTATATATGATTTGTATTTGTCTGGTGACTGGTGCTTGTGTTCAATACACGCCTTTCACATATATCTGGGAGCTAGCTACTCCATTTGAAGAATGAGGACACCCCTCATATTATCTGATTATCTGAGAGGTCTCCCCTCTATACGATTTGAAGATTTATGGTTACGATATGATATGATCTATTTCTGGGCTCGTGGTGGATTACTATCCCTTTTCTCTTTCCTTTATACTTATTCTTTGACTCATCCCTTGAACCATATTACATCTGTTTGACCTTTTTTTCTGTTATTCTGTACTATTCTCTATTACTGTTTGTTATCGTTATATCTGTTCACTGAGCTCTTGTAGCTCAGCCGCATTTCTTTTTCTGCGGCAGGTTTTAGTAAGAATCTGGGAATGGGTGGAGAGTACATTGGACTTAGAAGACTTGATAAGCTACTTTTGGACTTAGAAGTGATTAGAAGTTATTATATTTTAGAATCAGTATTTGCATTTGTAACCTTGTAAATTTCCGTATTTCATTTGTAACCTTTGAGATTTCTTGTATTACTATAGATGTATGCTTTGTTTTGAACTGATATGAAACCATTGTTGTGATATCTTTACCCTTGTCGGGTTGGGGTGTTACAATTTATGGTATCAGAGAGACAGGCTATGACTCGTAATACATTTACCCTTGACCTGTGTAAGTTAGGACCACCAAGACTTCCCTGTAGGCGCTCGTAAGTCAACCTTTGAAAATTTGCTTTAGGATTACCCCATAGGAACCTAAGTTTTGACCGGTGAGGAATGGATAGACTGTAAGGCATTTTTTTAAGTATCATTGCTTCCGCACCACTCTGATTCTTGCCTTGCTTTTGGTTAGATCCTGTTGATACCACTTTTGGAAAGTGAAAGCTTATGATTTGCACCACCTAAGATTTGAACCTGATTAAATCTTGAAGGAATTGAGAAATTCATAATAATTGGCAGACACTATTTGATCCTTATCTTCAGATCCCTTTTGATAATCATTTTGATAAAGACCTGCATTTTACTCTGATTCTTTTGTTAATCACTTTGACGCCTCTTCAGGCATCCCGAGAACCTCCATGGCGATGACGTACTGGATATGTTTTGTTATTTGTCTCTTGCTTTTGATAAGTATCTATGAATCTTCCGACACTATTTGATTTCGTTTCGCCCATCTCTGTCCTTATAAGAAGCCTTGTGGTGTGTAACCACGAGTATAAGAATGTTTTCCCCCTCACTTTTGAATGATAAAGCTTTGATTTGCGAACCGTCTTTCTTTGGATAGTTAACTTCGATTTTATTCTGACAAGGAATTTGTTGAGTGATCATTCGAATATTGACAACTACCCTCCTATATCTCACCTTTAACGTTTGCAACAATTTTTGAACTCCCTACCATGATTACCGATTGTTAGACGTTCGCTAGTACTCTGGAGACTCGTGTGTTACTCTCGCGGTTATAAAGTTTTCTTAGAAACCATTTCGTACACCAATGAATGAACCTTATCTTGGAAGCTATTTGGCAGTTTGATTCGTCTGAGCATGAACCTTGTATTGAACGTTATTTGGCACCCTGCGTATTCTGAATATGATTCCTGGTAGAACCACCAAAATTTTTCCATCGGAGCGTGAAGTAGGATTTGACATGATACCGAGAGATTTCCAGTCACTAAGAGAAGATGTCTTTCGGATCATACCAATCGATTGGAGCAACCGGGAAGAGCAGCAACCGAAGACCAGGAAGTGAGTTTACTTAAGTGTATTTTCTGGGCGTGTTTTAGTTTCATTCGCGATAAGGAAGGATGGCGACCGGAGATAGCTGAACCGTGTTACTGTTAGGAGTCGATATTCCTCTACCCTGGAATGACTATGTGTTTTGTTTAATTTCAGAGCGCGAAGTTTCCTTCTGATGAATTGATTCTATTCTTGGAATCGACCCCCCATATTCGTAAACGACTGCTATAACGGTTAGTGACGCTAATAGTATTAGCTAAAGCCCTGACTATTTTGTGAATTTGATAAATGATGTTTTCTCGTGAGTACTTGGGCAAATGCTCACTGTATGACTTAATAGTACATTCGGAGTCGAGAAATAATCATTTTGCACCTTGTTAGAAAATTGACGATCATTTGTGCATTCTGGGAGATGGATAATTGTTAAGAGAACGGTGTTCTTTGCCTGACCTGGAGTTGACGACAATGGAGACTAGCCTGAAGAGTGAAGACATTCCTTACAAGGCAGAAGTATTGGCGATGCAGAAGAAGAAATTCTAGTCAAGATGGCCAACCTGGAGCTGATGAAGACATGCAGTCTCAACTCCCCTATTCATCTTGGTTGTACTAAGATGAATTGAGAGCGGAAGCAGACTGGATGATGAAGAGATTTAAAGATCGTGCCAGAAATCCACATTACTCCATCACATTCCAAGAAGAACTGCAGGAGGCTCGACGAACCAGACACAAGTTCCCGATTTTGGTTTCACTTCCCGATTGATGGACAGATGAAGACAGATTAACCGGACTTGAGGAGATTGGATGTGTTGAATGAACGAATTTTTCAAACAGACCCTTTATGTTTGGAAGAATTGATTCTATGAAGGCCAAAGTTCTCGGCGCCTAACTTTCACTTCCGTTGACGCTCTTAAGTTTCGATATAAAGTAATAAGATTCTCTTATGATTTATGATCCCTAGAAGCATTTCAGTTCGTGTTTATTTCGGTGATGGCTTTGTTTTTAGAGATTTTGACGAATTATGGAAGATATGATGCTTAAGACGACGTACCCCACTTCTGCTAGGCAATCTAAGATTTTGATACTCTTGCGAATAGTTTTGTTTTCCCTCTTGACTATGACATTCGATCTTATGACCTTTGATGACTATAGAAGTACTAGGTGGATTAAGATAGGTGGTTTGATTACGACTTGAGATAAAGTATGATCATCATGAAGGCATAATTATGTGGTGCTGGTATTATGACGCCTGATCAACGTGATAATACTTACACCATATAACATGCACTCATTGTGGACATAGGATATCTTGGGAAGTACCTAAGAAGTTTAGAATTCGATTTCCGTTGGATTATCCGTGATTAGTGAGACTTTAGGTTCATTCTTCATATGCGTATGCTCTGCCTCTGTTCATAGATATCCGGATGAGTTGAACTCTCATTTTATATTCTGTCGACCCCAGTTATAAATCTTGAATCCTTATAAAACTCCCTACTTTTGATACAATTAATTCGATTTGAAATCTTGTTCGTATTCCATGTGAGCTTTCTGAAGATTTACCTATCGTCCATTTTATGTTGCATGGACCTTTTGATCAGAATCAACTTATTTTGTCTCCTTCTGAGAAAATTTGAACCCACCTCATTTTGATTCGAGTCATGAGAAACTATTTGGTCTGAAGATCTTTTTGGAAGAACCTCCTCGAGCGTGAGAATGTTTGTGATGATCTTTTGCGACTTACTACGACTTCGTTTAACTTTGCGACTTCAATTTTCGAGGACGAAAATTTCTTTTTAAGAGGGGAAGAGTTGTAAAACCCACGATTTAACATAACTTGAAATGACAAAAATGCCCTCAAATTTGAAATTTTGAGAACTTATGAAAATCATATAAATAACATTCATGACAATTATATCCCAAGTTATGTAACGAATTAAGCTCCAAATGAGGACAATACATTATAAGTGAATCACAAAATAAAATCTCTACAACTAGCTAAGCTAGTCGATCCATATGAGAAGTCCAACATAAAATTTCAGCCCAAACAAAAGAGAAGGTCATGTATTTAAATGAATGACATCAAGCCCATAGGAGAATTGAGCCATTCCTTGTTGAGCCCAACTCAAAACATACGGTTTATATGTTATCCAAAAAATACCGATCATTATTTTTCCTCTCAACATAAACCCTAAAAACACAAGTCTCGGCTGCCATTTTTTTTCTCTCCATCTTCTTGTTCGATCCAAGGCAGCAAAGGAGGTTCTCTGGTGCACTCCTTCTTGATGGTTATGTCGTGGTACAGCAGCAGGAGAGAAAAGACTCGATCGTAGGTTTTATTGGCAGCAACTAGAAGGAGTTCTTGGTAGGGTTTCGGCTGAAAACCCTTTACATCGATCCCATCTTGTTCTTCTTTCTTGATCACGCTACAAGGGTAAATTTGTACCATCCTCGTTTAATTCGATCTTGTGTTTTTGATTCCAGTACATTTGCTTGTATTCTTGTCGAATTGAATATACACAAGATCATATAAGAATCGCATAAGATTATAACTAGTTGTCATGAAATAACAACTACATAAAATGATGATTTTGAAAACCCTAATATGATCTATCTGCTGTGGTGACTTAGTTTGAATGGATGTGAACCTGTTAAAACCTTAATGGAGTCGACCTAATATGTGTTTGGTATCATACTTAATTGATTTGTAACAATAAATAAGAAATAGGAATGAAAAACCCTAAAAGATTACATCAAATAATAAACTGCTACTGTCCGGGAAAAATTGTCCAACTTTAATCGGCTGTAAATACATGATGTGAACGTGTATTTTGGTGTTTCTTGAGTCTAAAGTTAAATTCAATGAAAGAGCTTTCTGGGAAAATTTATCTTGTAATTTTTAGAGGCTTGGAAGGTTACTTTTTGATTTTTGGAAAATTAAGTATCTAATCGAATTCGTATGTCTGGAAAATCAGTCCGGGTTTTTGAATTTTAATTTGCAAGCCGTGTCGAATTAGAAGGTTCCCTTTGAGCTGGGTAATACTTTTTGATTTTTGGGAATTTTATTACTGAGTTCTTACATGGTTTTCGATTTATAGAAAACATAACAATTTCGTGTGAAAAACTGTTAGAAATTATAAAAAGGTTAAAAAGGATTTTGAAAGGTGTTTTGTGTTTATTTTATAAACTAAAGGGTTTAAATGGTCATTTTTCTAAAACTAAAGGACTTAACTTGTAAGAACAGGTAACTTGGTAATATTTACATTTTACACCCTAATCTTATCATAATGACACTATAACCCTTAAACTTGTGATAATTGCATAATAAACCCTAAACTTATATAAATGGCATATTGAACCTTAAGCTACTAATATGATCAACTTTAATACATTAAGTTGCCAAACCCGAATGTCAATAACTAGTGTTATTAAATATGGAAAGCTGACTAAAATAAGTAACCGGATTCATACAAACATAAAATAATACTTGATTATCATATTCGTGTAGATCCGATGAAGCGGGAGTAGTTGTCATTTCCTTTGTGACCATCTTTGGTGTTTGTTTGCTTTCGTCAAGGTACAGATATTCTGACCTTTCTTTTAAGGTTTCTCATGACCTCTCTCATATTCTGATCCGTTAGTTCTGATTTGATGCCTTGCTATGATGTCCTTTGCTTGAACCTTTTCGATTGATCCCATGTGATATGACCTCTGATATGAAGCTATGTTATGAAAACCTTTTTTAATTATACCATGTAAATGTTTTGAGAAAAACCATTTTAAAAAGATGTTTATAAATGATGAGAAACTACCTTTATATAAAATGTACTAACTATTATGAAAACTATATTTTCAAGACTATCTTTATAAAAACCATTTTGAAAGATTATTTTTATGAAAACCACTTTAAAGGATCGTTTTATGAAAATCATGAATAAAGGATTGGTTAAAATGGACTTTTGAAAGAAACTTTTGAAATGAACTTTTGATCTGAACCTTGACTTGATCATTTAATATGAACCTTGATCTGATAAACTCCGATTTGGACTTTGGTACTACTTATGATGATATTTGATATAAACCATCTGTTATGAACTATCTGTTATGAGCCATCTGTTATGACACTCTGATTTGATATGATATCTGACTCTTAGTTTGATACCCGAGCCAAAATCTGTTTCCTAGCCATGAAGGTAACATGGCCGTGTCATTGATGCACCAATGACATGACTCTAGGGCGGTAGAGTGATGTTCCGCCACGTCCCCATTTTGATTATGATATGCGCATTATATTTGTTATGGCCAGTATTTGTTTGGGGGGCGTATGGATGCATCCTAGATCTGTTCTGTTTAGTGGATTATCTATATATGATTTGTATTTGTCTGGTGACTGGTGCTTGTGTGCAATACACGCCTTTCACATATATCTGGGAGCTAGCTACTCCATTTGAAGAATGAGGACACCTCTCATATTATCTGATTATCTGAGAGGTCTCCCCTCTATATGATTTGAAGATTTATGGTTACGATATGATATGATCTGTTTCTGGGCTCGTGGTGGATTACTATCCCTTTTCTCTTTCCTTTATACTTATTCTTTGACTCATCCCTTGAACCATATTACATCTGTTTGACCTTTGTTTCTGTTATTCTGTACTATTCTCTATTACTGTTTGTTATCATTATATCTGTTCACTGAACTCTCGTAGCTCTGCTGCATTTCTTTTCCTGGAGCAGGTTTTAGTAAGAAGTTGGGAATGGGTGGAGAGTACATTGGACATAGAAGACTTGATAAGCTACTTTTGGACTTAGAAGTGATTAGAAGTTATTATATTTTAGAATCAGTATTTGCATTTGTAACCTTGTAAATTTCCGTATTTCATTTGTAACCTTTGAGATTTCTTGTATTACTATAGATGTATGCTTTGTTTTGAACTGATATGCAACCATTGTTGTGATATCTTTACCCTTGTCGGGTTGGGGTGTTACATGTCATGTTTCAAATTTATCAGTTCATGTTTCATCTTAAGCTTTATTATTCTAAGGCATGAGCTTACCCATGTCCTCTTTACATCTTCCATTACCATATTCCCATTTATTTTTTACTTTTATTCATTTTCCAATGCATATATGACTTAACACTTTACTTACTGCTTGATAAAGGATTAATAATTATTGGTGGTTGGTTGTATATTGAGCAAATACATGTCAGTTTAATGTGCCTAGTCATTATGCTAAACATTTGAAGAACTAGTAGTTGCCTGAGTGGTTTCATTGATGTCCCATTCAAAAATCCTAAGATTGTTGTACAGGTCATCTGGTGTCATTGAGTCAACTTCATCCTTCATCCTCATAGTCATAGACACATTTACCCATTCTGGTGGTAGAGACCTAAGAAACTTGTGATTGGCATCCTCATTAGATACCGCAGCACCATGTACTTCTAGTTGTGACAGAAGATGTTGAAATCTGTCATAACCCTTTTTTAATCCTTCAGCCTTTGACACACTGAAAGTTTCAAATTGATGTTTAAGAACAGCCTTCTGCATCCTTCTAGAGTTTGCATTCCCACCAAAACGTTTCTTAATTGCATCCCAAATCTCCTTGGCATCTATCATCCCATGAAACCTTTGTAGATGCTCCTTTGGAATAGCCATAAGCAGCAAGGTTCTAGCCTTCTTCTCTTTTTCCACAGCCCGTACCTCCTCAGCAGTCAATGGTGGTAATATT
Source organism: Artemisia tridentata subsp. tridentata (assembly GCA_021014915.2). Classification (NCBI taxonomy): domain Eukaryota; kingdom Viridiplantae; phylum Streptophyta; class Magnoliopsida; order Asterales; family Asteraceae; genus Artemisia; species Artemisia tridentata. Next base: position 340,598,830 of record CP139504.1, read on the forward strand.
CTGATTTGCCCATCATTACCAACTGAAACCCTTTTCTTAGAATTTCCCTTCTGAATAACCTTCCACACATCACTGTCAATGTACTCCAAGTAATGTTCCATCTCCATGGCCCATATGTCGTACTCTTCTCTCTTCAGTATTGGAAGCTTAATGTTGGATATGGTGGTGGTTGTAGGGATGATTGGTTATGATTTAGAGGTGCTGGTTTCAGGGTTTTCTTCCTCATGGTTTGAGTTCTCATCCTCATTGTTATGGATTGAAAAGGTTTCAGTGTTGATAGGTTTTTCAATATCAGACATTGTGTAGGGTGAATTGATTGAGAGTTTGTTTGTGGTGTTGTATTCTTCGAACACAAAGTCTCTCACCTAGCTCTGATACCACTTTTAGGTCCACGATTTGTATGGATCTCTAAGTAGCCTTTGATTACTTAGTGGATGACTTGAATAAATCCAAATCAATCCAAGTGAGAAACTCTTAACAATTTGTTAATGTTAACGCGGAATATTAACAAGAACAATGAAGAACACCTAGTTATCACTAACTTTGTATATATTACTAACACACAATTCGTAAGTACATGCGTATAATAATAATCCTTATTGTTCCTTTTATACTTGAAGGAAACCCTAAATACAAAACCGTGTGAAAAGATATCACGTATCGTCTATAAAGATACCTAACTCGTACATATCTTTTCCTAACTTATATCTAACAAACTTTCCTATTTTCACTGACCAGACTTAACTAACAAGTCAACCAGACTTAATGCAATTACCAGACTTAAAATTTACATTACCAGACTTAACCATGACCAGACTTAATAATGTAACTACCAGACTTAAGTCTGTCTTCACTTGGTCTTCCTCGTACCTTGTGATAATTCCCAACAGATGGAATTGGAGAACTGAAGGGGACTTGATGGTTCATGGTACATCCTTTATGCCCTCAACTCCCTCGAGTGCAAAAGTTAGTGGTAAGTACTGATAGAAGTCAACTCATCAATGTTTTGATCTATATTTTATAAAACAACTTCTGTGTATAGTTTTGATTTTTGATCATCTGTATGAATACATTTAGCATTAACATTCGCTGATTATGTTTCACAATGCATGTATGGATTACTTGATATATTTGCTCATATGTACTAATGTAGCAGCTTTTAGTCTTTTATCAGTTATGAGCTTTAAAAATTTATACGCGCATCACCTTTAAAAAAAAGACTTTTTTGAATGGTATTTATAAATCCATGGATGGGATGCATGATGTAGCTGTTTACTTGAAACAATACAAGAATAGTTCAAAGTATAAGCTCCCAAAAAATAGTATTTGTATCATTATGTACATCTTCACCATATTTCACAACGTACTATTCACATTAAAAACCATATGCTATTTGCTTTAGAGCCAACAAAATCATAATGGTCAACTTTATTGTAATAGTTGCTACACTTTGAACTTACAATAACCCAACAGAGTATATAGGACCACAATATAATTAACAACATAATAGCATTACCTAAAGCTTTAATATCTGTTTTTGTTTAAGAAATTGAAAATGGAAACTCAATCTATGAGTGTTGATTAACAGGATGGTGGTAAGGTAATTTATGCAATCACTATTGACAAACAAGACCTTATCACTCTGTGTCATCAACTTCCAAACAATCTTTATAAAACTAGACGAGTACCTGTGCATAGCAACGGGATTTAATAACGGCAGATAGTTTTAGTATGTATAGGTTCACTATATACTTTGAGTAGTAATGATTAAGATACACTATATTGATTATGAAATACATATTTTAAACAAAAAAATAACATCAAAATTAAAAATGTATACATCAAACCATACTCAAATAATTATTATATTAAAATATACAATAAAACAAATGTCCTTAAAAATAATTTTAGAATAACTAAAACCATCCAAATTATAATTACAAGTCATGCCCGCCCATCGGGCGGGCTTTGTGGGCGGGCTTATATGCCTGGGAGGGCTTATAAGTCATGCCCGCCCATCGGGCGGGCCAGGAAGTCTAGTATATATATATATATGTTATCTTATATACATATATATAGGGCCAGGAAGTATATATATATATATATATTTGTTATCTTTTGTACTATATCTCAGCTATGAGATCTATAGTATAGATGTAACACTAGTATGTAGTTTATATCAGATAGCTTTTGTACTTTATTTTGGCCATGGGATATGTGGCATAAATACGACGCTTGTATCAAATTTTGTTATATGTATAACATAATAACAAGTTATTTATGACTACATATGGTTAAAATATTTTGCTGTGTATGATATAATCTCAATGCAAAAATCTAAACGTGTGTTTTCTTGTGGTGATAATAGAAATATGTCTCGCAAATCCCAAGAACCAGCCATGTCCCAAGCTGCTTTCCGAAAGCTTGTTGCAGACAGTGTTGCTGCGGCATTTGAAACTCAAACAGCGGAATTGGCTCGTACTGGAGGCACTAGCCGACCCAATGGAGAAAGCGAGACAGCAATAGCTCGCAAGTGTACTTACAAAGACTTCATAAACTATCAACCAACTTTCTTTAAAGGAACAGAAGGAGCTACTAAATTGGCTCGTTGGTTTGAACGTACGGAAGTAGTCTTTGTAAGGAGCGGGTGTGCCGATGACTGCAAAGTTTCCTTTGCCACAGGGACTCTATTAGATGATGCCTTGTCTTGGTGGTCTGCTACTTCCCAAACCATGGGAGTGGAAGCAGCTCATCAACTCACTTGGGATGATCTTAAAAAAAATGCTGAAAAAGTATTGTCCCCGTACTGAAATCAAAAAGTTGGAAGATGAATTTCACCAGCTAGTGGTGAAAGGAATGGATCTCAATACATACAATATAAGGTTTCAGGAGCTTACTCTCCTATGTCCAACTATTGTGCCTGATCTGGAAAAGGTATTGGAAACATATACTGAAGGATTACCTCGAAACATCGAGGGGAATGTTACTGCTTCAAAACCTCACTCGCTAGAAGAAGCAATGTCCATAGCCCAGAAGCTGGTGGATCGGGATATCAAGCGCAGTTCTACTCAGGGAAACAGTGATCACAAATGAAAGTTTGATGATAGAAGAAATATCCATCATTACGATAACCGTCACAACAACAACAACAACCGCCACAATCAAAACAATTACCACCAAAACCGTAACAATTACCATCACCAACAGAACCGTCGGCAGGAAACTGCCAGAGCCTATGCTGCCACCTCTGCTGAGAAGGGTAGTTATGTCAGAATGAAGCCGTATTGCAATCGATGCTTGTTGCACCACTATGGTCCATGCACTGTTAAGTGCGTGAAGTGTCAGAAGGTTGGACACCAGACCAAAAACTGTAAAGCAACTGGAGCAAATTTGCAGCCGGTAATCGTGACTTGCCACGGATGTGGTGAGAAGGGGCATTATAGGAACCAGTGTCCAAAGTTAAATGCTAATCCGAACAATGGCGCCCGCGGACGAGTATATGTGTTAGGAGATGGTAATGCGCAGCAGAACCCGGACGTGGTCACGGGTACGTTTCCGCTTAACCAACATCTAGCTAAAGTATTATTTGATACCGGAGCCGATAAAAGCTTTATATCTATTACCTTCGCTACTTTACTTAAACTTACCTCCACTGCCTTAAACAACACGTATGAAATAGAACTAGCTAATGGAAAATTAGTAGGCACTAATTCTATAATCCGAGGCTGTACCTTAACCTTATTAAATCAATCCTTCGACATCGACCTCATGCCCATCGAACTCGAAAGCTTCAACGTTATCGTTGGTATGGACTGGCTATCCAAATACCATGCAAAGATTTTATGCAACGAGAAAATGGTTCACATCCCTTTTGAGGGTGAGACTTTGATTATTCGGGGTAATCAAAGTAAGACCAGATTAAGCATAATATCCTGTGTCAAAACCATGAAATACATCAACAAGGGATGTCAAGCATTTTTAGCTCATGTAACTGAGAAAAAGACGGATGAAAAACGACTGGAAGATGTGCCCGTAGTACGAGATTTTTCGGAGGTTTTTCCTGAAGAGTTGCATGGACTTCCACCTGTTCGTCAAGTAGAGTTCCAGATTGACTTGGTGCCAGGAGCAGCGCCAGTTGCACGAGCACCCTACCTTTTAGCGCCGTCGGAGATGCAAAAACTATCCAATCAACTGCAAGAGTTATTGGATAAAGGATTTATTCGACCAAGCTCATCACCTTGGGGAGCACCTGTCCTTTTCGTCAAAAAGAAGGACGGATCTCTTAGGATGTGTATCGATTACCGGGAGTTAAATAAACTTACGGTGAAGAATCGATATCCATTGCCAAGGATCGATGATTTGTTCGACCAACTGCAAGGATCGAGCGTTTACTCGAAAATCGATTTAAGATCCGGTTATCATCAACTGCGTGTTAGGGAAGAAGATATTCCTAAAACAGCTTTCCGAAAGAGATACGGTCACTACGAATTTCAAGTAATGCCATTTGGGTTAACCAATGCACCAGCTGTGTTCATAGATCTCATGAACCGTGTGTGCAAACCTCATTTGGACAAATTCGTGATTGTGCTCATTGATGATATTCTTATCTATTCTCTGAGCGAAGAAGAACATGTGGAGCATTTAAAGATTATTTTGGAATTGCTCAAGATAAAACAACTGTACGCAAAATTTTCCAAGTGTGATTTCTGGATTCACACTATGTAGTTTCTTGGACACGTGATTGATCGCCATGGTATCCACGTGGATCCTTCCAAAATAGAAGTAGTCAAAAATTGGCCGACACCTACGACTCCCACGGAGGTGCGTCAATTTTTAGGACTTGCTGGCTATTATCGGAGATTCATTGAGGGATTTTCGAAGATTGCCAAATCTTTAACAGAATTGACTCAGAAAAACAAGAAGTATGTTTGGGGAGAAGATCAAGAGAAAGCTTTCCAGTTGTTAAAGCAAAAGCTTTGTGAAGCACCAATTCTAGCTTTACCAGAAGGAAGTGATGATTTCGTTGTTTACTGCGACGCGTCACACCAGGGTTTAGGCGTGGTTTTGATGCAAAGAAATAAAGTTATTGCTTATGCCTCCCGACAGCTTAAGCCTCATGAGGAGAATTATACGACTCATGATCTTGAGCTAGGAGCAGTTGTATTTGCTCTTAAAATCTGGAGACATTATCTGTATGGCACAAAGTGCGTTGTGTTGACGGATCATAAGAGCCTTCAGCATATTCTTGACCAGAAAGAATTAAATATGAGGCAACGCCGATGGTTAGAGTTACTGAGTGACTACGACTGTGAAATTCGTTATCACCCTGGAAAAGCAAATGTTGTAGCAGATGTTTTAGGCAGGAAGGAACGAATTAAACCTCTTCGAGTCCGAGCTTTAGTCATGACCATTCATTTAGACTTGCCATCCCAAATTCTCAATGCACAAACTGAAGCAGTAAAGGAAGAAAATATTCAGGCTGAGAATTTGAGGGGTATCGACAAGGCGTTTGAACTCCGTCCTGATGGGACTCGTTGTATAAAGAACCGGAGCTGGTTATCGCTCTTTGGTGATTTAAGAAATGTGATTATGCATGAATCACATAAATCCAAATATTCTATCCACCCAGGATCTGAAAAGATGTACCAGGATCTCCAAAAGCTTTACTGGTGGCCAAACATGAAAGCTGACATAGCTAAATATGTCAGTAAATGTTTGACATGTGCACGAGTTAAAGCTGAACATCAAAGGCCGTCTGGCTTGTTGACACAACCCGAGATTCCTGAATGGAAATGGGAAAGGATAACTATAGATTTTATCACCAAATTACCTAGGACGTCAAGCGGGTATGACACTATTTGGGTCATCGTTGATCGTCTTACGAAATTAGCTCACTTTTTGCCAATCAAGGAAACTGATGAAGTAGTGGATTTAGCTCAATTATATCTGAAAGAGATAGTCTCACGGCATGGAGTACCAATTTCCATTATTTCGGATCGTGATTCTCGTTTCACGTCTCTATTTTGGGAAAAACTTCAGAAAGCTTTGGGTACTAATCTAGATATGAGCACGGCTTATCATCCATAAATCGATGGACAAAGCGAGAGAACTATTCAAACGTTGGAAGATATGCTTAGGGCATGCGTAATAGATTTTGGTAAAGGATGGGATAAGCATTTGCCTTTGGCAGATTTCTCATACAACAATAGTTACCATGCCAGCATTAAGGCAACACCGTTTAAGGCACTTTATGGACGAAAGTGCCGATCACCTGTTTGCTGGCCAAAATTCAGAGAATCCCAACTTACCGGACCAGAGATAATTCAGGAAACTACCGATAAAATAGTGCAAATCCGACAACATTTGCAAGCTTCCCGAGATAGGCAAAAGAGCTACGCAGATGTAAGACGGAAGCCTATGGAATTTGAAGTTGGAGATAGAGTAATGTTAAAAGTGTCACCATGGAAAGGCATGGTCAGATTTGGAAAACGAGGAAAGTTGAATCCAAGATACATCGGACCATTTAAGATTCTGGAGAGAATCGGTCCAGTAGCTGTTAGGAATTAAATATGAGTTGATTATGACAAAAGATGAAAGATGTAGGAAACTTATGAAGACAAAGATAAGGGACTAATTGTGTCATATTTATAGTCTTTGTAACCCTAATCCTCTAGTATATAAAGAGGATAGGTCGTAGGTTTTTATGTACAGGTCTTCCCAATGTAGTCATAAAAGGTGTGTGTGTGTGTGTCTAGGCATTAAGTCCTCTAATGGATGCCTAGGGTTTGTATTCGTTCGACAAACCTTGTTCAATAATAATGATTCGTTTGATTTATTCCGCTGCGTACTATATTGTTGTTCATTATTATTGTGTTAAATCCTAGATGATGTCTAACAAACTTCGAGCATAACGATCTCCACAGTAGCCTATCGACTTGAACTTCCTGTAGATCTCAGTAAAATACATCCTGTCTTCCACGTCTCTAATCTAAAGAAATGTCTATCAAATGAAACACTTTTGATTCCCATGAAAGAGGTTCGTCTCAATGACAAGCTTAATTTTGCGGAAGAACCTGTGGAAATCATGGACAGAGAAATCAAACAACTAAAGCGAAGTCGTGTTCCCATCGTTAAGGTTAGATGGAACTCTAAAAGAGGGCCAAAATTTACCTGGAAACGAGAAGATCAAATCCGGACAAAGTACCCACATCTTTTTCCTAACTCACCGACCAACGTAGCCTGAATCTCGGGATGAGATTCCCTTCAACGGGGGGATATTGTAACCGCTGTAAGAATTCCACTACTATCTTATATTCTAATAAAGAATACTTATCCTTTTTCTACGTATAATTTTTTTTATCTGATCATAACTATTATCTAATGTGACGAAGATCATATCCTCGATAAACGTGCTCACACGCAACCCAACCTTAACTTATTTAATGTTTATCTATATAAACATCTTTGATCTAAAACTTTACGATGCCCCATTTACCACTTTAATTTAATTCGTTAACGTACGTTTAAACTGAACGTTTCTTATCTAATAAGAGTTTTTATGAAACCCTAAGCTATCATAACAACATGTAAATATAACAAAGCCCTAGAAATACTAAAATACAATTTATTTAAATAATGTACAAGTCCCTAAAGCACAGAAACCCTATCTTCACTATAACTCCCGATAAAAACCCTAATTTTACAAAACTATGATTTTATGTAATAAAATCACAAACCCTAAATAATATTTTTATAAAATACATATGTACAAGTCCTTTAAACCAAAGTACAAGTCATTTAAGCATAAAAACCTAAATAATAATAAAAATACTATATAAACCGTAAAAATAATTATTTTAAAGCATAATGTACAACAAACTCATGCACTAATTTAAAAAATAAATTTATTAGATTTACTAATTAATTGTACAAGCCTCTAAACCCATTGTACAACCTTTCAATGCATAAAACCTTAAAATCTCATTTATGTATATTTAAAACTTAATAAAAATTACATAAAATTTATATAACTTAAGGAAATATTGAAAAATATATTTTTCTTATTTTCTAAACCCTAGTACAACCCTCCTAAGCCTATAGTACCACTCCATAAAGCATAACATGATTTTCTTTTTCCCTAATACCTAATTCGACATTATGTATATATAAAGTAAACTTTAATTGTTTTCTATTTATCAAATAATCAAGTTAAACCTTAAAAGTAATTAGTTACCATCCCTAACCCTAGAGTACCACTTGATAAAGCCCTATGTACCATCCATATAAGCACCATTCGAACCATATCCTTTCATTTCCTTCTTGTCTAGTTCGAATCATACAAAAGCCTAACCAAACTAATTATTTTTCAAAACCCTAAGTAAACTATATGTCACTCTCTAAAACCTCCACATCAGTATTTCTCTAGAAGGTCACCAAATGTAGTACACTTGTATGGATGAGAACTTTCCACATCAACCTCCTTCCCCCTCCTTCCATATGGAGCCATAGAGGTGAGAACACATCACCTTATCCCTCCTTACCTCACAAGGAAACCCTAGAACAATATGGAAACCCTAGCTTCCCTCCTCCTATAAATATTGACCTTTATGCTTCCATTTCTACTCAACCCATTCGAACCAAATCCCAACAGTCCCTACCCTCACTTTGCTACTGCTAAACTACTCAAACATAAGCTAAGAAGGAACCTTGAGAGAGCCAAGAAGGAAGAGAACCATAGCTCTTCAAAACCGAGCCCTAACGCCCCATACATATTCCCTAATCGAACCCTATGGCAAAGTAAGTATCTTAACCTTTTTCATTTCTCTTTACATACTCTAAATATTCTAAAAACACTACTAAATAACCCTTAATAACAAACTATGTCAATAGATATATATTCTATTTTCTTTTTCTTCTTGTCAACTCAAACCGAACAAACCCTAATCCTTTAATTTTTTTTATGAAATGAGGAACTACAAAACATATTAGAAATAATTTTAATACAACTATGATCATGCTAATATATGGTAAAAACTAACTTGGAACCTTAAAAATCCAAAAACTATTTATTCTTTCTTTTCTTTTTCTTTTGTTCGAACCGAACCAAACAACCTCTTATATATTTTTAGTGAATACAAATCGAGAAAATGATAAAACATGTTAGAGGTAAGAATAATATATTTATGATCATCATGTCATGTGCTAAAAACTAGTTGGAAACTTTAAAGATCGAAAAACCGAATTGTTTTCCTCTTTTGTTCCTGTCGCAAACAGCATCAGACCCCAAACATTGGACCTAGTTTTCGGCCATCAAACGAACTCTAAAAATTCTAGATTTTTACACACCTAAAGACCACATAGCTGTCTAACTATAGGAAAAAGAAGGAAGTAAGAAGATTAAGAATTCACAAAGTTATTTGCGTTTGAATTCTGCCCATTTCTGTCATCTCGAGCGCATGAAAAATAATTAATTCGAGCTTGATAAGCTCGAATGACAAGCCTATAATCTGTAAATAAGTTGTCCCTATGATGAAAATAAAGTGTATTAAAGAGTCGTAAAAAGTCTTGCCTTTTTCCATAACTTATAACGCATTTTGTAAAAATAAGGACGTCGGGTGTGACGACTTGGGAGTCTCAAGGGTAATTCTTGCCAAAACTCTAAATAAAATTATAACAAGGACTTAAGTTGCTGTTGACTTGCAACTCAGGGGGAAAAAGTGTCATTATCGAAAGTACAAGGATAAAAGCTGTCATTTGTCCAAAGTTGAGGGGTAAAAATTGTAATTTTATAAAAGTTCAGGGGTAAAAATTATCATTTTGTGAAAGTTCAGGGGTATAAACTGTCAATATATGAAACTATAGGGTGAAAAGCGTAACTTATATATAATCTTTATTATTAATATATTTTAAAATATATTTATAATAAAATTAATAAAAACTAATAAATAAAAATACGTATATCTCGATAACGAACGAACGGAAACATAAAAATGAACCATAAGATAAAATTCTTATCCAACTTTTGAAAAGACTTCATGTTGTCTCGTTTAAACATTTACTCAACAACCAAAAACGTTACGAAACGAATATTCAGAAACGATTACTGAAACTTGACATACCAACCCAGGTTACGTGCCGGAGACGTTTATCAACTCTGTTTAACTTTGTTTTCCATCCAGACTATCAAGGTGAGTTGGTAGTCCCACTTTTTATTACGTTTTTCAAACTTGTGGGGAGATACATGCTACTAAATCGAACACAAGTATTTTCCTGATTGTTATTGCACTAAGTTAACGTTTGCCTATTTGTATTTATATTTATTTAAAAGTCCCTCATATCATGCACCATTAATCACCTGCTGGGTGAGCGCGAATATAATGAATAGATCTACTGGCCTGACGACTCATTTGTACTAATCGGATGGATATATTTGGGGTAGCCGGTTAGACAAATGTATTATATTTGATATCTAAGAGGAGTTTTTGGAAAGCTCTCACTTGGGGGCAAACCACTTTCATTTTTATTATGTTAGTGAGACTAGAATCTGTCAACGCATTGCGTGTCATGAGGTTTAGTGCAATATACCAAACTATGATATAACTGATTTCTTCTTATTTAGCTTGTGTTCAACTGATTATAACTTTGAACGCTATGGATTCACTCAACCTTAGTGTTGACTTTTTAGCATGTTTATCTCAGGTAATTAAAAGACTGAACTTGGCACGGAGTGGCGGTGGACTTTCTTAAAGAGTGTCCATTTTTTTATCATTCAACTGAATAATGTAACTTTTATAACGTATTTCCGAACTTCCCTCTAGGACCTATATTATGTACTCTGATTTAAATAATGAATGATAACAATTATATTTAAAAAGTCTCTTTTCGAGTCGTTTTCTATTCTCATGACTGTGAACCGTGAAGTAACACCCCAAACTTATAATTCCGCTGTTTATATCGAAATCGGGGGTGTTACATAACCGAAGTGAGCTCTTCTCTTAACTGTGTACTTTTGACTTGCAATAAGAAAAAGCCTTTTTTATCTATTCTTTTTGTTAATTATCTAAACTTGGACATGATGCTTATGTGCTTGATTATTGCTCAATAATAGGTTTATTTAGTGCTTCATTATAAAAGTTAAGAGGGTGTTTGGGTATTCCTTTTGACCATAAGTTTATCATCAGGGTTAATTAAATTTAAAGGATGCAATTGATTGAAGCGGGTTTAGGCTAGAAATTATGATGATAAATAAGAACATCGACATGAAATTTAGATGTGGTTGCTTGAGCTCCACCCAAAGTTTTCTCTTGCTAAAATTAGTGTTCGTTAATATTTTGTTGATTTGATTGGTTCTGAATTGTTAATTGATAATTCAAATTGATTGACGAAGAGAAAAATATAAGATGAGATCGAATATATAACAATGTAGCTATGTTTAAAATATCATGTAATATGGTATTTGTGATCCAACTACTCCTATAGCAGATGTGCTAGCTGAATAAACTTTTTAACTGATTAAGCTATATACTGATGTGTCAGGAGTTGCTCTAATTGATGTAAATGCACCGCACGTAGACCGATAGAGGAGGCAAGAGTACACTGCATACTGAGGATGAGGATAGCTGAATCTAATAGCTAATCTATAATTGTTTACAATGCGAACACACTGCTGATAGAGGAGGCTACGTGTATATAACGTGAAGAACTGAATATTGACAGGTACATGCTTATTGTAGGTGGTGTGATGCCATAATAACAAAGCATCCATTGATCACATACATTCTGAATAAATTATTGCTAAAAACAGAATTTGGATATCTGACAATATCATATTTTTTAAGAAAACTTTTTTTATAAGCTAAAAATGTAGTAATCGATTTGGATGTAGAAAATTTTTTCCGCGAAATAAATAAAGAATACTTATCGCTATTATTTTTCTGAATCTTGGAACATTATGTCTAGAGATTTAGGCTTAAACACGTTTCTGATATATGCTAACGGTATTCTACATGTTACTTTACTTAAATTGAACATGTGTTAGGAGTCGAAAATAATGCAAATAAGAGACAAATTCAGAAAGCTTTCCGCAAGTATGTCTCTTTTTTCGTTCATTTACTACGTATCCATGTTCCCTCGATTCTGATATACATTAAAAAACGTCACTGAAACTTATTCGTGATTGTATTTAAAATAACTTTGGTTAACTCATTCGCATCGATGTACCTCTTTTTTAACAGGTGATCACATCAATGAATGTGCATTATTACTGTTTTTCACTTCATTTTTTTGTATTCTAACGCACAATGTGTTATTTTTAACCCTGTTTCAGAGATTTTTTTTTTTTTTTTTTTTTTTTTTTTTGGAATCTTAGAATGTGTACTGAAATGGATGTGTATTTCAGGTTATCTATGACACAAAGTTACGATTAGGTTGTTTCTGGTAAGCAATTGATGGAACATTTGCAAAAGGGTCTGTTGAATCAAAAGAAAAGAAATCAGCAAGTATCACATACTTGAAAATACTTCCGCAGTTCCGCACAAGTGACTAGAGCTTTATTACTTCCTGTTTTGACATTAATTTATTTTATCGTGTTTGCAGCCAGTAGCAGTTCTAAAATGACTAAAATCCGTCGCAATGGATAAAAATCTGCTATAGATGGAGACAGAGATCTTACCTTTCAAGCATGATAGGGACCTTGCATTATCGGAGCTTAAAGAAGCAAGACAATAACTCAAGAAACAAAAAGGTGCGTTTTTAAGATGTATTTGTTAAGAGACCAAAAGGGTGGTCCAGGCAGATAAATAGGTCAAAATGGGTTTGGATCAGGTTTAATAAATTTGTTCATTTCTAATGATGCTATGAATTTTATTATCACGAGGCTATGGAGATACCCGACATGCCCGTGTTTTGAAACTGATTTATTCTATTAGGGGGGAGGGAGTGGTCACTCCAACCCCAAACTTCCCCAAATTGCCACCTCATCATCATCCAATAAAAACCTTCCAACTCATTTCACCCCAATCCTTCCCCAAACTTCCCCAAAATGGTGGCAATGGTCCCCAAACAACCCCAAATCTCACATTTTCCACATCACATTTTTTTTCCATTTATTTTTAATACATAAACTATTTAAAAATAAAACACATATCATTACATTAAAAATAAAAAAATAAAAATCCTACAATACTTTAAAAAAAAAAACACAACTTAAAATGCCTACCACTTTTTCAGTTTCATCATCTTTAATTTTTCTCACTCACTTCTCTCTCTCTTTTTCTTCTTCACCGGAAAATGCCTACCAACTCCAAATCTTGAAAATCAATTTCTTTAAATTTAGCAACTTTTATAAGATTTTGAACAAAACCCATTTCATAAACATGCCAGAAAAGAATTTAAGTAACCCATTTCATCGGTGAACTTCACCGAAATTTGGACATTTCATTCGGCGCCGGCCTACCGGCGGCGGTGTGCCCGATCGGCCACCGGCAGCGACCCCGCATCCATCCCCCCCCCTTAGAGCAACAAGAATGCCGCTTTTTTCTTTTGCTGATTTGTGGGAATGCATGTCAAGAACGGCTGAACAGGTGACTGAAGCTAAGACAATGGTTTGCAGCCATGGCAGAATTCGGGTCTTTCTATGACCCGACCCCTATTTATAGGTCTGAGCCTAATTATTTATTGCATCACTTTGACGGTTTTATACTGTTTATTTAATTTTTTGGATATATGATTTTACATTTTTGAATGGAGTTTCTTTGTTTGCTGATGCAAAAAAAAAAAAAAAAATAAAAAATAAAAAAAAAAAAAAAAAAATTGCCTTCGCTGTTTCAAATTGAAGGTACGCGGTTTTATGAGATTCAGTTTTCCTTTCGATTTTGAGGGTAAAGATTGATTTTGATTGTACCTTAAAGATAATTTTGTGGGTTTATGTTTAATTGACATAGCGGCGGTGACTGCTATGCTGTTGTTGCATCATTGTTTGGTTGCTGAAATTTGCGCACATCCACAGATATTGGAGCGCAAATTCCTATCCTCTAGCAAAAACCGTATGCTTCCGTTTTATGAGCCTTTAAAGTTCAGGCAGATGCGAATACTTGGGTATGGTTCCAGATTCAATATTAGCTGATAGGTCTAAAATTGAGTTTTATAAAGTGACACATGTCTGTTTTGTTGCTTAAATGCAGGTTCCTATGAACTAATCAACAAAGCAGGGTGGTACACGTCCGAAAGATTCCACCTTTTCTTTCTGATGTCATTCAACGAAGTTGACATGTAAGTTCCAATTGTACTTATTTATTATTTACATGCTTCTGGGCTCATCCCTTGGCTAGGATATCCTAATAGTATACCTTAGAGGTGAATTTTTTTTGTTCATTTGCTTATAAAGTGGTCGACCCGAGTGTTTCATCTCTTACAATTCAAATGGGAAAGCCAATAGAATTAGTTAAAAAGCAAACTGATGAAATAGGTCGAATGGATGCGTATGGGTGGGTCACAACATATTGAGGTTCGATTGTGAGTGGTTCAGTAGGCGTGTTCAGGGTGTGTGTTCAAGGGGTGTGGGGACTGTTAAGGGGGTTAATTCAGTGACTTGGTTGAGTATGTTGGTTCATTGGGTGTGTTCAGGGGACGTGTTCCAGCATAAGTTAGTTCTTTCCTCGAGTTGCTAAACAATTCCTATTAGAGGTGGCTAGAGTTACTTAGGACGGTTTTGAGATGCACAACTGAACTGTCTTTGCATTGCCTAAAATTGTGGCATCAAATTAGGGGCTGTTAGGATTAGGTTGTTTGGACTAGGGGCTGTTTGGATTAGGGCTGTAGTTATGGCCAGTTTTAAGAGATCTTTATTTTACTTTCATGTTCATGAAAATTTACAACTATGCGGATAAATGAGATGGAGATCAAATTAGAAGTGTCGAATTTTATATGAACATTAATTGTCTAATAAAACGCCTCATATAGATTGATTATTTGAGGAACTACATCACTTTTATAATTATATCACTCTGTCACTCACTACATCTAATACTTCTGCAATTGTGGCATGTTAATTAGTAAAACAAATAAGACGTCCAAATCACCTTAATGGACCAATTTCCAAATCCACGGCCATTAAAGATTTAATATAACCCTTTAAGGTATACTATTAAAATACTACGTATTTATGTGAATTGATGTTGACGTTGTTTAGCAACTTCAAATATATATGCAAAACTAATTTAATATTTAGTCATCGTCCATTGAAAGAACTTCAAATATCCAGTAGAAAGTGGCACTCATTACCTGATGAATGCGCTGACTCGACATGTTTCTCTCTAACAAATCAAGCTGGCAGAAACCTTTAGAAAAGGAATGGGTTGATGGTTACAGGTATTCATGAGTATGTTCACAGGTGCCCCTCGTTACTTTCCAAACGTATACATACGCACCTTTCATTACATGAGTATTTTACATACTTGATTACTAATGTAGATTGAAACGGTACGAAGCAAATAACGCGAAAGCAGGCAAGGGTTTAGAGGTTGGGAAAGAGGTGATGTGAAAGAACTACAATGACGCTGAGGCTGCTGAAACGCATAAGTAGAAAGGCAATATGGATTTTCTTAAATCTTAAAATTTTTATAACATTAGTGTTTACCATTTGTAGCTATATGTTATGAATTTTTATAAACTATTAGTGTTTACCAATTGATGAGTAGCTATGGTGAATTGGTGAAACTATTCTGTTTAATGGTAATGTTAAACACTGTTTCACATTAAACACGAATTATAAAAAATTTCACATTAATTGGTGAAACTGTTAGTGTTTAATTGGTGAAACTATTCTGTTTAATGCATGCATTTCCCGATACATCGTAACACACTAACCTAACATAGTAACTTCTTGCCACTTTTTTTCAGGCCAACCTGCGTGTGCAAAGACCCCGTGGCAACGCTCGGGTACAACCTAGTTTTAAACATGGGCTGAAACCATCATTTGTTTAAATAATATAAACTTTGGGTTATGGAGATACAGCCATACACGTGAGATCAAAATATTTCTAAAAATCAAATGAACAAATTATAGTCATTTGTCTTTTTCATCAAAACAACAATATTTTTATATCTTTTTGAAAAAAAATATCTTGCAAACGATAAATCGTTAAAGCGACAGAAATACACCATTGCGACGAGAACTTTTTTACCTTTCAGTAAACGGACACTTCAATATATACTTTCAACGAACTTTTTTTTCGAGTTTTTTTTAGTATTGAAATTTACGCTTGAAAAAATCACACGTGTTGTAAAATCACATATGATTTGTTATTTTAAAAATCATGTTTGATTTTACAAATCACACGTGATTTGCATTTCTAAAATCACGGTTGATTGTGACGGATGGAGTATTTTATAAATAACATTTGATTTTACAAATCCTATGTGATTTCACATGTGTTTAATAACAAATCACATGTGTTTTTTACAAATTACATATGATATTTACAAATCACATGTGATTTTTTCAAGCGTAAATTTAAACACTTACAAAGAAATCTCGAAAAAAAAATTCTTCGAAGGTTTACAGATGTATAGAAATATGCTTTAATTTTCGTCGTGATGGGATTATTCATTTTGCATAAACGATTAATGGCTTTTGACAATTTTTAAAAAAGGGATGAAAGCGTGTTATTTTTAGTTTGATAATGGCAGGCTAATTGCGTCTTGGGCCTACAGAGGCCCATCTCAAGTGGGCTCAAGTTAAACAGTTGCTTGGCTGTTGGCACTACATATTGCCATATTGGCAGCAACATGTTCATTGAGATCAAACAAATTGTTTATTTGTGTTGTCATACGAGCCAGGAAGAAGGTTTTGCCCGTTTTTATCATCTTCTTCTAAGTTAATGATTATTCTAAAACTTTATTATTTCAACGTATGTACTATAAAAGAGACTAGCCGGTATCCATGGAATGCGGCACGTTTGAAAGAAGAAAAGCAAATGGTGATCGGTGATAGTTAGCAGAAATAGCGACAATGCATCGATAGTTGTTGGCGATAGTGGTAAGATAAAAATAACGTCTCTAAGGATCGTTGTGAAATCGTTACTTTGTGTATGTGGGGGTTGAATCTTTAAACATCATATTTTTCTCATCGAATTAACAAAGTTTAGGTTCATTATTTTCAATTGAACCCTGAGTAACCATTTTTATACTAAAACATTCTGCAGCGAGCAATTTAATATACATTACCAACTTCTACAATTAGTTTTGACTAAATTAATTATGTTAATCGATCAATATAAATTTTGCATATATTGTGATGAGATGTGTTTGTAGCATAGGTATAAAAATTTGCACTACTTTTTTTTTGCATTATATATATTTTATTTTATATAACAAAGGAAAAAGTTGTGATCCTCTAAAAAAAAGAGAAAATCAAAAGTCTGAAAATTGTTCTCTTTTCTTCTTTTTATTTTTTATTTTTTATTTTTTATTTTTGTCAGCTCCTTTTTTGCTATTCCACTCTTAACCGGTCTAATTGAGAAACACTCTTGACATTTTTTTTTTGAAAACTAATTAACCTAATTAATTTTAGGTAAATTGCAAAAATGGTCCCTAAAATATCTCAAATGCGCAAGGATCACACCGAGATGAATTTTGTTGCAAAAAAGACATTAATGTTTCCTTTTTTTGCAAACAGCCACTGAGAGAGCTAACTTTCTTTATTTTTCTCGTTAAGTGCCTCGTCACTGAGGGTAGTATTGTCATTTAACTGTTTATAAATATTATATTGCCGCCAAACTTGCGATATCAATGCGACATGACCTCAATGGCTAAATTTGCAAAGTAAATTTTCATGTTTGCACCCATAACCCCCCCCCCCCCCCAATACAACCCAGCTTCTAGACCACAACTCGACAACAACAAAAAAACCCGGTATTTCAAAATGCAATCACCACCACATTCACCCAACACCACTATAATCACCACCACCACCACCAACAACCACCAAGAAAATCAACTTTCATCACCACCACGAAAAGACAACTCCCACAACAACGTCCATGTCCACATTGTAAATCACAAGACACAAAATTCTGTTACTACAACAACTACACCACTTCATAGCCTCGTCACTTTTGCAAAAGCTGTCGTAGACACTAGACTCATGGTGGCGTTCTCCGTCACATCCCTGTTGGGGGTGGTACTCATAAAAACACTAAAAGAAAAAAACTCATCAACCCCACCACTTCGGGTTATGTTACTACTTCTTCTCCGGTGGAGTACCAGAGCCTGGTGCTGCCTCCACCGGTGGATGCTGCCGGAAATGTGATGGTTCCGTTTGAAGGAAATGGGTTTATGTCGCTTTTGGAGGTTGCTGGGTTTGAGGATGGTGTTAGGCCTTTTTGTGGCAGTTAATGTAATGTCTTAGCTTAATGTATGTCTTTTGATTGTAGTGGTTAATGTACCCTATCTTTTGGTTAATGGTTAACTCTGTGGATGTAAATTTAACTAATCTTTTGGTTGCTTGTTATCTTTTGGCAGTAATTACCCAAAATTTCCCAAAATTGACTATCATGTTTGACTTTTGCAAATGAATGTACATGCAAAAAAGTACCCAAAATTGCCTAATTTGTTGGCTTCCATTATATTAGAAAAAAGGCTATGCAACCATTTACCCTAATAAATTATTACACAACCAGTAGATAAAGTTTAGAACAAGTAGATATTGTTATAATCTTCTACTAGAACACCATAGCAGAAGTATAACAGTTTATTGAAGTAAACATAAAAGCATAAGCATTATTCAGCATCATCTTTAGTTTTCTTGTCAGCAATCAGTCTTCTCCTCTTGATTAATCTTCCTTGGTGTTCAAACTTTTCGTCTGCAACCACTCCATCTTGCCCAACTCCATTTTTTGCAAGCACTTCATTTGGCTCATCTCCTTGTTTAGCAACCACTTTATCTATAATCACATCTCCATCAATAGCTGAGATAAATCCCTCATGTCCAACTACTTCAGCACACAGATCATCTGGAATCACAGCCCCATCACAAGCTAATTGTTCACCATCATCACCAACAACATCCTCTGTTGCAAACATTTCTTCAGCAATGACCTCAGGTGGAATCACACTGAAACTAATTGGTTCAGCAAAAATAGCATACATCTATGTTACTTCTTCAGCAGCAACTAAGTCATCAAGTTCATCCAATGCTTGATCAATTTCAGCAAACATGTCACTATTCTCTTCAGGCTCTTCAGGTTCATCAACTAAATGGTATGGATCATCTTGCCATTCAACATCTATTCCTTGATCCACCTCTTCATCACTAATCCAAGTGTGAAGATCCTCTTCTTTTCTACTAATGGTAACACCATCATTTGTGTCATAATTCGCATCATCAAAATCCATCTCTTCTGTATACTCTAGGGAATCCTCACTTGAACTCTCCACCCCAAACTCTTGGTCAATCTCTTTCAATAAGCTTCTGAATTCAAACTCATCACTCAGCCTTTTTGTATGATTTGCATGCATTTTTTCAAAACACCATGTTGGTGGGAACTCATTGTCAGAATCATTATCATCAACAGGTCCAGCCTTCCCATGTTGGCTTGTCTTATGCCACTCTAGCAATGGTAATTTCCAACCGTTTCTAGTCTCACCATCAAGAATCTTTCCAACAGCATCATTGACATCATGATCCATACTTTCTTCTATCACCACAACCTTGCCATTACTCATCATTCACTCCATCAGGTGACACTCTACCAATGAAACATCGGTTTCAATATACAACTCCAATTCTCTAAATCTAGGAACATACTACACAAGTATGCTCGCATCTTTGTTAGACATTAGTGGTA
The DNA here is from genome assembly GCA_021014915.2 of Artemisia tridentata subsp. tridentata. NCBI lineage: Eukaryota > Viridiplantae > Streptophyta > Magnoliopsida > Asterales > Asteraceae > Artemisia > Artemisia tridentata. The sequence continues at coordinate 340,618,674 of CP139504.1, forward strand.
GCAAACCAACATTCAATGACTCCCCATGTATCCTAAAATGAGTAAACACAAGGGTACGATCCGTGTAACCTAAACCCTGTAACATTTCGTCCAATAAGTCTATTGAGAAAATGTCACAGTGAACTCCGTCAAACCAATCTGTATCCCCAAGAAGTTATCTTCTTCTTGGTGGTGAGGTAAATTCACCATTGTGAAGGATTTTCAAAGTAAACATGGTTTCATTCAAATCTGCGCAACTCATAAAAAATCGATAACTTCAATTTCATGGCTTTTGGTTATCTAAGGTGTATATGAACACAATAACAACTTTCAATATAAAACCTAAATACCCACAAATTTTCTGCATTATACATTATCAAATAAAACTCAAACATAAGGATTTTAGAGTTTACAATGTCTGAATCAAACAAAAGATCAAGAAGTGAAACTTTTGTTTTATTTAATATTTAAATGGAAACCCGAAAATCATTAAGGAACTAGGAAGAAACCAAATGGAACTGAGTATGCTCACCATAAAGGATTCCTAAATCAGGGATCGGGGTACTGTGTGCGCGATTTTGCCAAAACTTAACCGTTCTCAAAGTAATTTACCCTTTTATTTACTTGTGAAATTAATGTTCATGGAAGAAATTGAAACAAAAATATAAACTATTAATTTAAAGGACTAAATTTGTAAAACAAAACACTGGCAAGTGAGCTGATTGGCGGAAAAGGGAGTTAAATGACAATACTACCCTCAGTGACGAGGCACTTAACGAGAAAAATAATGAAAGTTAGCTCTCAATGGCTGTTTTATAAAAAAGGAAACATAAATGTCTTTTTCGAAACAATATTCGTCTATGTGTGATCATTGCGCATTTGGGATACTTTAGGGGCCATTTTTGCAATTTAACCTTATTTTTAAGAAAGAAAGACTAACTGATTAACAAAACTAAATGATGCACAAGACAACATCAATCTACATGTTATTCAGAAGTGTTTAGCATAATTCATGTTGTTCATCAATGTTTTTTCATCATCAACTTGCATCTACGCAATGAACAAATTTTCACAAACTTTTATTTGGCCGTTTATTTTTTCACAACTATTTACAAACCAAAAAAGTTGTCCTACGCAAAACTACCTTACATCCAAACTTCATCCCCTTTCCCACCTCTCGATCTCAAATAACTAAAAATAACTAAAAATTTGTTGTGGTACACCAATTATTGCATTTAAATGTACTTTTACAAGAAAAATCTCTCTTCGGAATTTTATCAAACACATTATGTGCAATAAATATGTTTAAAACGTCATTTTCAAAATGTGAGATCTCACTCATATCATATCGGATTGGAGTGATTCAAATTTCTGAGTAAAGAATGGCCAAAAAGCTATAACTTTCGTGTTTTAAGTTTTGTGTAATTCAGCCTTTAAGTTAGACAAAATTAGGGTCGAAGATCGAAAATTAAAGAAAATTAATAGCCACTTAAAATCTTTAAAAAATTTTGATTTATATATCAAAATTCATACCAAATTAAAGAAAGTTAAATTCTGAAAATTATGGTAAAATCGGTTTTTCGTAAAAGTTTATCGTTTGAAAGTTATGACAATTTTAAGTTTGAGGGTGAAATTAGGAAACAAGTCAAATGACCAAACTTTCATTTAACCGAAAATATTAAATAAAAAAGAAGGGGAGTGGAGTGTGTGATTTTAGACGGATATAATCGTTACTTTAATAATCTTGCAAAATCAGTAGACATGATTACATTTTAGCCTTTTTAATTTGTACGAGACAGCATGGCCCGTGCGATGCACGGTCTTCGATTAACATGAAGTAGCATCAGTCTAGTAACGGTTAAGATCATCGATTTTTCAAGCTTATGCGTATTCAGTTATTATGCTTAGTTTTGATTCGAGGGTGCTCGACTCAATAAATGAAGTTTGTTCAAGTAAGTTTTTGTAAATAGACTTGTTTCAAGAAAAAAATATCAAATACATGAGTGACGTTCATCATCGTAACGCAAAACATGTTAATTCAAACACATTGTTTATACTACACAGAACTTAGGTGTTTTTCTTTTGTCTCTTACGCCAAAATTGATGTACCATCTTCGAGTCTTGTCTTTCATCTGTAACGATTGTTTCCCAGTCGATTTTCTTTGAATACTTGGGTCATATACGTATGTATTAGAATATTTATAAAACGTGTTTGGTAAGAGCAGGGTAATTTAACATCTTTGTTTTTATTAATATATAAAAGTTACAAAATTGTCCATGCCTATATTTTTTAAATGTTCTTTATTCAATTCATGTATGGACTTTTTACCAAATTATTAATACATGCCTGAGCTTGTAGACTAAAATTAAAAGTGATATATTACAAAGCTATAATAAATGAATCCATTGGTTATTTAGTAATATATTTGCCGCGGTAGCATTGCGTTGATGCTTAGAAATTTCACATCAATTATTCTTTGTAGCTATTACGTTTCTGTACACTTCATCTTATTCATCCAATTTGTTACACACCATATATACATGGTTTGACATAACAAAGTAACAAAATACATACACTTTTTTTATCTGATATATCAAGCTTTTGCTCACAAAGCTTTCCTGGAGGTTTCGAAGACTTCCCTTTCCAAAAGAGCCCGCTTAAGTGATTTTCTTGATGGTCTTGCATCAATGTCACGTCCAGCAACTCATCTAAAATGGTCAAATGACGTGAAACATGTATGTAATATACTAATATCTAAAACATATTATTTTGTTTAATTTGAATAATTTCTTCTTTCAGTACCATAGCATGTTTGTTTCAGTCATATTCAATACATTTAAGCATATTCAAAATTCAAATAAATGGTAAAAAAATTATTGGTCGATAGACCGACTCGAACGACCCATTTTAACAGCACTTAAAAGTGAAATGTTTTGACCCATTTTGAACTCCAAAGCTATAAACATCGCTCTTTTGATGTAGAATCCCATTGTTTGCATATTCTAGAACAACATATCCAAATGTTCCCATTACTCTTAAGCCTCGTGCAAATATGCAACCCTGCAAATTGCAAGTAACTGTGCCGTGCATTTACTTCATCCGTCTGGTACTAAAATTCATTCCACTGCAGTCGAAGCCAGTTCATGATACAACTGCTCTTTCTCACAATCATTTGCAAGTGTATGCAGTTTCTTTGTTCTGTGATACAAAAAGAATAATGTAAAAACACAATTTGTTCTATTGATTGGTTGAAACTTTAAAAATACAATCTTTGAATTATCTTGGGGTATATTACAAATAGAAATGTTTCGTATGAAAGATACTCAAAGATGTGTTTGACCATTAGTACACGTGGTTGTAAGTAGTAAATGCACGTTTGATTTGCTTACTTAGCAATTCTCATATTTGAGGTTCCTCAATTTGATCATCCTTCCATGCTGATACTCTACTAAAGGTTACCACTTTACCATGGTAGTTTCTTTTGTACTAAAGGATTTCGAATTGCAAGGTTCAAGTTTTTAGTACTGCTCGAAAGACTTAGTAATGCTATCATTATTAACAATTAGTACTGCTTGCTCGAAGTCATTTGAAAGTGCACGATTGGAGTTTGTACTGCTGGTGACTTCTTAGTACTGCTCGTCCACATATGTTCATTCGTTAGTACTGTTATGTCAACTTCGTTAAAAGCATGATATTGTATGGAAAAGTTATTTTTGATCCTTTTAGAAAAGAAAAAAAAAACTATAATGAAATAAAGGGTAACAAATAATTTTCATTTATTAGCAACATGCAAGATAAAAAAAAAAAAAAAAAAAAGCAATGTGCTAAAACATGTAGACAAACATTTAATTTTTCTCGTTAGTCATTTAAGAAGACATATGCCAATGCCAACAACAAAAAATAGTCATAACCGCAAAATGTTAAATTTGAAGCTATCACTATATATTTAATTATGTACATATATACGTCTATTCTAATAAGCAGAAAATATGTCGTTTGATAAGTGGTGTTTGGCATTTGCACCATTTCTTTTTCTACAATATCCTGGTACTTTATAAGCTCCGCATCAAATACCTCAGCGGTCCACTCTGTAAACCTCTATATGAATCGACCTTATCACAACTACTCTACTCTATTAATAGTACTTAACGTGACACTCAACAAACTAAGAAGAATAGATGAGAAGAGTAAATAAAGTGTGGATCGTATGATGAATTTTACCGATTATATATTAGCTTCAAAAAGAAAGAAATAAATACAAACCATGAGAGAACACATACACCTACACACTCTCACCTATACTAGTCTTTGAGGCACTCTATTTTTGTGGTGAGAGTGTGATATATATAGACTTGAGTGTGACGCCCTAAGTGCTTGGATGGGCTTTTCGGTTGGGCTTTTGATGGGCTAGACATTACATGAGCATTTCTTACATATTACAATATCAAAAGCCCAACTCTTCTAGACTTACTTAACCTACTCGACACACAAGTATTAATGTTACAAATGACCATCACTTGACTAATAATTTAAATGCTAACAATCTCCCCTTAAGGGATGGTCATTTCAATGATGCTCCCGGTGATAGGTCTTTTGTCTTCAACATCTTGAACTTTGTGTGTCTATGGAAACCGTAGAGGAGGGGTGAATACGTTTCCATTTAAAAATATAAAACTTTTGTATCAAACTCCCGATCAAGTGTGATGTGATATGAAAATGTCAACTATGATCATATAGCATCAAGAGATGAATATAGTAGCTACAACATATGCACAATCAAACCACGAAACATAGATAAGCAACATAACATAACCAACTAGCCACACAAGCAAAAATGCAATGCAAATATAAAGCGATAAAGAATGAAATAAAAGTAAAGAGACAAGTAAGAAAGCGCAAACTGTACACGGTGATTTATAGTGTTCGGTCACGAAGCTCCTCTTAGCCCTACTCCATTCCCCGAGTACCCAACTCGAGAGTTACTTCACTAATCAACAAACTCCCTTCAGGCGGAGAAAACCATACACATCGCTTAACTTGTTTTCCGACACTAAGCTAGATGTCGAGTGCTAATCTTAGCTAGCACCAATCTACTACGATCTACCCGATCTACACCATACACGTCGCTTATCCTATTTCCGACACTAAGCTAGATGTCGAGTGCTAATCTTAGCTAGCACCAATCTACCACGATCTACACCGTACACGTCGCTTATCCTATTTCCGAAACTAAGCTAGATGTCGAGTGCTAATCTTAGCTAGCACCAATCTACCACGATCTACCCGATCTACCCTTGATCCACTTGATCAATACACACAAGCCCAATGGCTTCAACAGATCTCCAAGATCTCGACAAGATCACAATGATCTTCCCTCACAAACTCTCAAAAGAAAAATGATCTTGATGTATGCTATGATACAATCAAGAGTGTACGTACAATGTACCTAACAACTACAACTCAATTGTATCATCTTGGATACTTTGAGTTCTTCTCTTGCAAATTAAGAGGAATGATAATTTTGTATCTACTGATACTCTCTTGCAATGAGGATGACAACTTACTTGGATACTTTGTGTTCTTCTCTTGCTAATCAAGAGGATGACAACACTTGTATCTATTGGATACTTTGTGTTCTTCTCTTGCTAATCAAGAGGGATGACAACACTTGTATCTATTGGATACTTTGTGTTCTTCTCTTGCTAATCAAATGAAGGGACACTTGATAATTGGATCACTTTAAGACTAAGTCTCTAAGTCAAGAGGAGGGATTAGACCAGAGAAAAGTGACTGGAAAAATCAAGTTGCGAAGTGTGAAATGGTCACTATTTATAGGCAAGGGAAAAACTTAGCCGTTATAGACCCACGGCTCCACTAATTGTCAGACGGCTCCACTAAATTTAGTGGAGCCGTCGGTACTTAATGGTAATGTGGACGCTCCTTCGTTTGTCTTTAGTGGGGAAGATTTATTTGGGAATGTTTGGAGCTGTGTTTTGACACATTAAAAATGTGAAGTTTAGAAAAATATAATCCTTTGATCATTTGTCAAGTAGTAGATTTATTTGTCCAAACCTTGAGTGATTTATGTCGGGATAGAAATCTACGACTTCGTTGAAGCATACTTGAGACGTCGGGAGGTGTTGATGTAAGTATGCATTGATGATTTGTGTTTACAAGTAACTTGCACATTTTACGTTATGCATCACAAGTTACATGTTTGTCATTATTAAAACCGAAGAAACCGTTTAGTTTAAATATCGTAATATTTGCACTAACAGTCTCCCCCTTTTTGATGATGACAAATATGTAAACCGTAACACATAGTAAAATGTAAAATTTACCTGTTTACACTCCCTTCTCCCCCTTTTGTCGAATCAAAAAGGTAGTTGCCTCGAGCGCTCCCTTGAATTCACTCCCTACTCCCCCTTATTGCACTACTATCCTTTCTCCCCCGAAAGGCGAGCTTGCATCATCCCAGTGAAGTCTTCTATCACCACTTGTGAAGACGACTCCATACTATGTATTCAAATACCCCCGAGCTCCCCCTAGCTCAATGCTCTCCTATGGTAATTGAATCCCCTTGTTTATTTACCTTTGTAACTAGCAGATCCATGGATCAAATTCTTACAAAGGCTTTTCCTACATCAAGGGTTAGCTTCGTGCAACATAATCTATAATAGTATAGGAGCAAGATTATAGGGATAGAATACACATAGCAAGACATGCATGGGTTAAACTATGTGAACACGTAAGTGTCACAACCCGACCGAAAACCTAAGATGTAATTGTTCAATCAATCACACTAACAAGAATGAGATTCGTTCGTTGACTGAAACACAAATTGACTTCTTCCAAGTTGTCATTGGGAAGACAAGTTCTAACAAACCTTTTGAACATCATAATCATCTACCTAAGATGATTGATGTTAAGGATAGTTTGTTGATAAGACATACTCTAAATGATTACTATTATGACAAGTCGTGCCATAAAGTAGACTTGATAGAGGTTGTACCAAAAAAATGAAAATGTGAACGATAAGCACCAAGATGCGAATGGAAATGATTCCATAAGGTGGGAGAGTGTTGGTTGTGGTGACAACAAGGACAACTTGGGGTATATGGTTGTAGGGGATAAATAATGGGATGACCCATTAGTGGTTGTGATGATGGTGATAGTGATGAGAATGATGTGTTAGTGCCAAGTTCAAAAGGGGTTGATGGTGATAGGGTTAGTGTGAGAGCTAAAGGTTGTGGTGGACTTGGTGGAGGTAAGGGTGTGGGAATCCTAAAAGTGGAGGATGACGATGATGTGGTTGGAGATGTTGGTTTTGCCCTTTGAGGAAAGGTGGGAAAGGATGGTTTAGATTAATATATCGTTTGCACTGACAATGAGATGCATGATATATTTCAAAAGGGGAAAAAGAAAAGGTACATGTGATCCTAACAGGATTGTTGGTGGATATCTCTAACGGGGTTGAGGTAATAAGGTCCTAGGTTTCTAGTTTGGATGATCCTAGTTGTGTGTTAGAGATAATTTGGTGCATGAAGGGTTTCGTGTGATTGTGAGGATTGAAGGTTGTTTAACTAACTATCACTTATCCAAAGTGAGGAGTAGTTGTAAGATTTGAGTGTGATGATCGATGAGTTAAAGGTTGTAAGGTTTGAGTGTGATGATGAAAGATGTTAATGTGAGGTTTGAAGATGAGATGCAAGATAAGCTTGCAATGGTAAGGCCTTATACAGGCAAGAGTTATGGGATTCGAACTAAAGTTGGTGATAGAGTCCTATGGTGTAGTGAGGGAATCCTAGGGTGTATGTGAGTTTGCAAAATTTTGCAGGTTTGAGGTTAGGGATGCAGGGATCAGGAGGAAACAGTGAAAATTCATCAAATATAGGCACGGTACCACTAAATACCACACGGTACCGTTAAATTTAACGATACCGTGGCCTATTTAACGGTACCGTGACCTAGAAGTCACGAATTTTCCTGTGCAGCCTAGTTCTGGGCAGCTAAAGGGAAGTTTCCTAGGGAATAAGAACCACATTAATGTGTTCTTGAGAGTGTTTGGTGAAAGACTATATCGAGTGGGTTTTGATAGTGTTGGTGAGAATTGAAAGAAAGATTTTTGACAGAGAAATTTCACATATGTTGTGACTTTTCTGGACCTTAGATTAAAAGAATTTATACCAAATAAATTCCTTTATGAAAGAATCCAACTGGATTCGGTGAACGTTGATCGAGAATGAGAGATGACATTTAATTGCATTTCGCAAATTAAATATACTTTAAATATTTCGGATGAAATATTTAAGTTGTCATTAGAATTTAAGAGGACTTTACGAATAAGTCTCGCTGATTTAGTGAGACTTTTTGATACGAGGAGAGAATTTATACCTAATAAATTCTTTGAATGGTACTGGACGAGAAGAGATGACTTTTATATTTCTGATGAAATACATAGGTAGTCATTAGAGTGATGTGAAGAATGACTCAATATTTCCAGTGAAATATTTAAAGAGTCATGAGACGAGACACACGCGATGACTTCAATATTTCTAGTGAAATATTTAAATAGTCATAAGATTTATGGAATATGTTCCATCATTACTAGACCTAGACGGAGATGGTTAGGGGATTCTTGGTTGAGAGGTTTGGTTGATTTACGGATTTCGATGTGCTTCGCACGTGAGTGTTTCATAGGGTTTTGAAAGACGTAAAGCTAGGCCTATGGTGCTGATTCACAGCAGGGTTTGGGATCTTAAGACGTGTATACTCACACGATGGTGAAAGGAACTACTAATTACTTATATAGTAACTTGTGAGTCCTTTGTCACCTGAGGGCAGATGTTAGCTTTTAGCTTTTGGACAAGCGTTTTAACATATGTTGTTAAAAGGCTTGAATATGATGTTTCGGATATGACATTTAACAATTGCAATCGCAAGTTAAACTTACTTGAATATTTCAGATGAAATATTTAAGTTGTCAATCCTACTCCGAGTTCTACTAGGTTTGTATTTAACCTTCCCATGACAAAAGGGTGCATAACTTGGAAGAAGGAGAAGTAATGACTAGGGCATTAGGGCAACTTCGCGACTACTCTAACTTATAGGTTTTGACACTAGTGTATGACTCTATGACTTCTAAGGGTTCATAGTGATGGGCATACCTAATTCTTAATGTGTCAAAAGGACATAGTGTGGGTGCAAACTTTACAAGCAAATCATGTAAAATGCATATAAGGAATAAATGCAAACATCATGCAAAACATGATAATCATTTAGCATTTAAGATCATGAAGTCATTTAATCATATCTTACGAGAATATGTTATCATTTTGAAAACATATGTGGGATGCAAGAAATCTAGATTTGCTAAGGATGATCCTAATTACTGCCTGTTCAAAATGAAATCCTAACGGGAGATAAAGTTCACTGATGTAAACTATCTCTAGTCAAATGTAGGAATGAAAATTTTTCAAGATAGAGAATGAGTATGAGACTATCACTAGTGGTGCTCAATTAAGGCTAAACACGACCATTTTTACAGGTTATACCACAAACCCAACTTCTCTCCTGAAAGCAATTCAACCGTTAGATCAAATTGAATTTCTAGTGCGATAGGTTCTCCAGTAGTCATTCTCATGTTAGAAAAATTCAAATTCCTATATTTGCCTATTGAAGTGTAGCAAAGATGATATTAGCTTATTTCGCTAATATATGGCCTAATATGACTTAACTAACCATACTTTGAAAGTCGGTTAAGAGAATGACATGTCTTACACAACTCCTAACAAAGGCAAGCGAAATGTTTTAATTTCGTGTTTGAGATTAGAGGTTATTTGATGGAGATGGTGTATTTTATGATCTCTTGGTCGTCATCTTTGTTTGTTGAGTTTTTGCATGTTATTTTACCATGATTTGGTTTCCTAGAACCAAGAGACACTCTAATGTGATACAATGTAGAACCTACTACATCGTGTATGTTTCAAGAATGCTCCTTTGCATATCTTGAGAGATAATCTAGTAAAGGTTACTTACCTCAATAGATCTTGTGAGTATTATATTAAAAATGAGACATATTGTATATTTCAACAAATATGCTTTTCTAAGAGGAAACTTATCACTCTTACGAATGCTTTGTGAAACAAGTATTTTAGTGTATGACCAATTTTACTTGTTTATGCAATGACACATGTCGTATTAGGTTATTATTCAACTCTAATATCCTATATTTGTTAACAGGATGCAATGTATTCTCTTGTAACATGACCATTCATGTTACAAAGAAAATAAGATGCATAGGATATAAGTTATCCTTTGTCAATCTTTTGATAAGAGAAATATATGTGATATTCTCAAAGATTTATGACTTACATAATAGTTAATAACATATTATGTGTGACACTTTTACTAGACATATGACTTTGAGCGTTGAGTCGTTCATGAGCAAAGTTTACATATGTTGTTTGTTTGCTCGTGTTTGGTTTTTCGGAAATGACACATTTACTTATTGCATTGCAATGTAAATTACTTGTATATTTCGGATGAAACATCCAAGTTTTCAATCCTACTTGGTTGTGTATTTTATGCATCTTTTAAACATATTAGTTTAATGTTTGGAACACAACCGTTGGACAAGAAGACTCAATATGGCATCTTCAACACAAGTGTGAGTTATGATCCGATGCATATTATTTTCGTCTTTATAGGACGTCATTATTTTCACAACAATCGAATGTGATTGAGTATGTAGATTCAAGATAATACATTTCATCATATTTTGATGTTATCTTGAAGCTAGACAAATAATGACTCCAATTTCATGTCCATACTCAAAAACTTGTCAATTAGATTCGATAATGATATCAATCATAATTTGAATAATGAATTGATATGTACTCGAGATCTTTCTTGACCCTCACAATCACTCTTTTTTAAAAAGAAAATAAAAATTTAAGGAGCGTGTTCCATTTATTCTAACACTAGTTGTATGTGTGAGGTTAATGACATATTAAGTTACTACTTTGATATTGTCATTTATTTTTATTAGAGAAAAACTATTTATATTATTAAGTATAATATTTTTAGTTTTTCGACACCTCATTGGTATAAAAATAATTATCTTAACTATTTTTATACAACATACGTAAAATACTAAATGTTTAATACATTGTGTATGTGTGTTAGATCAATCCAAGTTTAATACATTTTCTTTTACTTAAATACTAATGTATTAATATGATCTTTTATCTTGTTTAGACAACCCATGGTCAAGCAAGACAAAATGATGTAATGTCTTAGAGATCATGTTACGGATTTTATGAAAGTGTTAAGTGTTTTGGGTTGATATACTTTTTACACTTAAGCCTTTGGAAAAATAATTGTGTAAGACAATATCTTTCGACACACATGATCTACCAACTTAGTTTCTATTCCTAAGAGGGTTACTAAACCATTTCAAAAACTTGCTACAAATGCAAGAGAAATGGTGTATGCCTATATGCAATGCAAACTAATTACTTAATATAGTGCAAGTAATTTAGCATGTGCCTTATAATTACTTAATATCAGGTCTAGAAGCTGTCAAATACATAAGTGAACCTATCATTGATCTATAGAGGTGAACATTAATAGCATCATCAGGTTCATTGTTGGATTTTGGATTTGGAGCTTCATAAGGAGTTGTTGCAGTCCTCACACATTCCAAATCAAACTTCTTAAGTATGTCTTGCACATACTTTTCTTGGCTGATAAAAATCCCATCAAGCTTTTGTTTGAGCTGTAATCCCAAGATGAATGTAAGCTCACCCATAGCACTCATCTCAAATTCACCCTTCATCAATTCTTCAAATTCCTTACACCAAGCCTCCTTTGTAGAACCAAAGATGATGTCATCCACATAGACCTGGACTAGGATAATATCTCTTGAGTTCTTCTTAGTGAAAAGTGTCTTGTCAATGGTACCTCTTTGGTATCCATGCTTCAACAGAAAAGTAGACAATCTTGCATACCATGCCCTTGGTGCTTGATGAAGTCCATAGAGTGCTTTCACCACTTTGTAGACCCATTTTGGATTCTGAGGGTCCTCAAATCCTTTGGGTTGAGTCAAATAAACCTCTTCCTCAATCTCTCCATAGAAAAAGCACTTTTTACATCCATTTGGTAGACCATAAATCCCATATATGAGGCAAAGGCTAAAAATAGCCTAATGGCCTCAACTCTTGCCACTGGAGCAAATACCTCATCATAATCAATACCCTCCTCTTGCCTGTGACCTTGAGCTACTAACCTTGCTTTATTCCTTACCACAATACCTCTAGCATCTCTCTTGTTCTTTAGAATCCATTTTGTCCCAATTGTATTCTTTCCTTCAGGTAAAGGCACAAGCTTCCATACATTTTGATTAAAGAATTGTTGCATTTCTTCTTGCATAGCCTACACCCAAGCTGGATCTTCAAGAGCTTGTGATACACTGCTTGGTTCAACTTGTGAAAGGAAACAAGCAAAGAGACAATGTAGAAAGTCTGTGTGATTGTTCCTTTGCTGATTATGAACATAAATGACAAAGGCACTTTCACCAAACTTTGTTTGTTTCACCTTATTTCTTGTCTGAACAGCTGAGGTAGGATCACCAAGAATCAAGGATTGAGGATGAATGGTATTGATCCTCTTAGTAGGAACATGATTGACTTCTACTGTGGGTGCTAGATTATTGACATCAGGACTAATGTCATCATCATATGAGGAGGAGGTAAAAATGCCAGTACTTGGATGATGATGAATATCTTCCAACTCAGAGCTTGAAGAGAGTGAGTTACCAAGATCAGATGGACTTGAGAGGTTCAGGAAAGCCCAATGAATGATGAGAAGGAGTAGACAAAGGAGCAGCAGGAGTGAAGACACCAGCAGGAACATTAGAGCTATCAGCAGAATTGACAGCAGCAACAGGAACACTACCAGCAGGAACCGAAGAACTACCAGCAGAATCCATATTCCTGCGGGCTTCAACTGCGGCTTGTCTTAAGAGCTCCTCTGTTTCTTTTGTGAATTCATAACCAAACTTTTCAGCTGCTTCCTTGGCATCATGTTCTTGTCTTTGAAGCCTTGCAAGATCTTCTGCAAAACTTGAATCACCTTTATCCATGCCAGAAGTATCTTTAACTTTAGAACCTACAAAGTGGTTAGAAGGAAAAGAAGGAACAACAATGGTTTGTTCATCACATTCAGAGTCCGAATCATCATCTAGAGAACTTGCATTGTTAGTAGGAGACTCCTGAGAACCTGCAGATTGATTAGCTTTGAAACGAGTATATCCTAAAGTATCAGTTAGATAGTCCAAGTCAAAATACCACTCATGACCTGCACCCTGAATGTTAGGTTTATCCTCAAGATATCTCAGGTTTAGAGTCTCTTCTATCTTTTTGGCAGATAAGTTATAAACTCTATAAGCCTTGCTATGTGCAGAGTACCCAACTATAAATCCCTCATCAGCTTTCTCTTCAAATTTACCCAAATGGTAACTAGTGTTTAAAATAGTCACATGACATCCAAAAGGTTTAAAGTGACTGATGTTGGGAACTTTCCCACACAAAAGTTCATAAGGTGTTTTGTTTTGAGGATTAGTGATCAAAACCCTGTTTAAAACATAACAAGCAGTGCTAACTTCTTCAGTCCAAAACATGGTAGGTAGCTTAGAGTCATCCAGCATGGATCTAGCTGCTTCTATAAGGGTTCTATTCTTTCTTTCAGCAACCTCATTTTGTTGTGGGGTTCTGGCATTACTATAGTCCCTTTTAATCCCCTTTTTCCCACAGAGTTTAATTAAGTTAGAATTTTTAAACTTTGTTCCATTGTCACACCTTAAAGTCTTAACCTTTTTATTCAGCTGGTTTTCAATTAAGGCAAGAAATTCCCTAATCACATGAAAGGTTTCATCCTTAGTACCAAAGAAGAAAGTCCAACAAAACCTGCTAAAGTCATCTGTAATCACCAGCCAATAGTACTTATGGTCAATACTTCTGATGGAAGTAGGACAAAAAAGATCCATATGAAGTAACTAGAGAGGCTTAGTGATGGTGCTCACAGCTGTAATGGCCTTGTAAGAAGCTTTGTGTTGCTTTCCTTTGTTGCAGGCAACACAATTATGTTCATTTGAGAAGATTTTGAGAAGAAGCCCTTTTACCAATCCATTCTTTGCCAGCTTGTTGATGGTTTTGAAGTTCACATGTGCCATCCTCCTATGCCATTTGGTAGATTCATCCAAAGATGCTTTTGCCACCAAGCAAGCTAAATCACCTTCAGGCTGGACATCATTTAAATTGAAGCTGTAAAGGTTGTGTCTTCTTGGAACTTTAAGTACAACCTGACTCTCATCAGGCAACTTGAAGTCTTTGGATAGCACAAGACAGTCAGTCTCAGTGAAGAGAACACTGTTCTTCTTGTCACAAATTTGTGAGACAGAGAACAAATTAAAGTTCTGGAGTTCTTTCACATAATAGACATTTTCAAAATCCAGCTTGGAAGTCCTAATAGTTCGTTTCCCTGTTATCTTGCCATCCCCTCCTCCAAAAGTCACAGTGCCTCCATTAATGGATACAAAATCATGCAATCTTTCTTTGTTTCCTGTCATGCTTTTAGAACACCCACTATCAACAATACCTAAGTCTTTACTTCTATGAGGATTTTCATATAACAAAAGAAAATACAATAGCATTAGTTACAATGGGAGACCCAAGTCATAACTGACTTGGGCCTACCTTGTGGATTAGAAAGATTTAAACCATGTAGATTGATGAGATCCACCATTGTTCTTGGACCCCATTCTCAAATATTGCCCATTATGTCTCCAAGAACAACCTGCTGAGGACTTAACAGCAGTTTCCCATCTTCCCCCCCCCCCTTTTGCATTGGGTCATAATAAACAGGCCTATAATCATTCTGAAAGTAAGAGCTTGTAGGTCTGAAGAAGGGTCTTGCAGCATTTCTTTTCCAACAAGCAGGAATAGGTTTACCAGCTGGAACTGGTTTTCCTGCTGGAAATGGCTTGCCAGCAGAAACTGGTTTACAAGCAAGAAAAGGAGCTCTGCCAGAGCTCATTTGTGCTGCTTGAGGAACAAACGGGGGTATATTTTCAACATTATTCCATAAAGGTCTAGATTGCTGTTGTCCAGCACACACACCCATTCTATTCTCATAAAAATCACAATCTTTAATAAGATGAGAATAACTACCACAAACAAAGCATGATTTATTTCTAAAAGATTTGTTATTAACATGACTTCTCTTATTACACACAAACTTATCACAACCAAAACTAGAAATAGAATTGTTTTTAACAAAATGAAAAGAAATGTCTTCAAAAGAAGATGTCTTTGAATTGGATTCATCATCAGCTACTCTTGAGGAGAAGTCATCAGACTTGGGTGTGGGAGACTTGTCACTTGAATCACATGAGGCAAAGTCATTGGTCTTGGGTTCTGAGGACTTGTCACTGTTAGAGCAAGAGACAAATTTATTAGATTCATAGTCAGAATTAGGCATGTCATTGGACTTTTTGCCATAGGTCATGTGTAATTCATCAAAGTCTATGTTAGTGGAGGTTGGCTTAAATATTCCTGTTATTGGTGGAGAAACAGACCTCATTTCTCCTTCTCTAACATACTTAACAGGAATTTGATAATTTACCTCCTTAGGGGTAGGGTCAACTGTACTTGGCATACTAGGGTCATATACTTCATCTGGCCCTATATAATCCACATATCCCAACCCAAGTTTAGTCTTCACAGACATAGAACTATCAACTAACTTGCATAGGTTTTTAGATGATTCTTTCCATTTATTAAACCTAGCCACTTCACTCTCTAACTTAGCCTGCAAGTCCTGTTTCTCTAAATTCACCTTAGCATTTTCACTTTCAGAATATTTTAACAAATTAGTAGTGTTTTCCAAATCTCTTTCTAAAACCCTAATCTTTTCTTCATATGCCAACTAATTAGTTTGGTACCAAACCTTTTGTTTTTCTAAAGTTTTAAGTGTACTTTTATAAGCTTGAACCTGAACATAATAATCTTTATATTGAGCTTCTACATCATCAAACTCCTTTTTAAGTTTAGCATAGTTATCATCACATCCAAAAGGATAAGTTTGTACCTGAGATGAGGTACCCATCAAAGCAAATTCCTTAGCCACATCTGCCTCATCTTCTATCTCACATCCAGCAAGCATTCCATAAACTTGAGCAGCACTTCTTTCCTCATCATTTACCTCATGTTGTGACCAATCCACCATGGAATCAACAGATAACAAGGCTTTAGGCTCCTCTGAGTCTAATTCTTTAATCATGAATGCAGAGTATCTGGTCTTATCATCTGCCTTCTTTTCTTTGCATTCTCTTGCAAAGTGACCCAATTGTGAGCATCGGTAACATCTAGCCTTCCTTTTATCAAACCTTGCTCCATCCTTCCTATTGAATTGGATCTTCCTGCCAGCCTTCTTTTCAAATATGTTCACCTTTACTGAAAGCATAGCCATCTGCCACTTGATATCCAATTCTTCCAAGTCCAACTTATCAATCTGGTCAAAGTCTTCATATGCAAGCTGCTGTTGTAGTTCACTTTCAGCAACAAAAGAATGAAGCACATCTTCAATTATATTTCCAGAATTTGAATGTTTTCTTGGTGTAGCAGGGGTATATGAGGTTGATGATGATGAGGTTGGGCTATCAGCATATGTAAGCTTCTTGTTAGTGCTGGTAGTACTAACAAATGTTGAGTGAGTTGGAGCAGAGGAATTGTAGCTTGAACCTCCCTTGATATCAATCTCAAGTGACCTGAGCTTATTGTACAGGTCATCAAAGCTTAAATAATCAAGACTGCGCTTTGTTTTGTGAGTGATTGATACCTGTGACCAGGAAGAAGGCAATGCTCTCAAGAACTTGGTATTACAATCTTCATTATCTGGCCTCGCCTACAGCTGATTGAGTTGGCTCAAGATCTTCTGGAACCTATCATAGCCTTTATCCAATCCTTCTTCTTCAGAGATCTTGAATTCTTGGAACTCCTGCTTCAGCATGTACTTCCTCATCTTCTTAGATTCATCATTACCTCCAAATCTGGCTTTAATAGCCAACCAGATTTCCCTAGCATCATCAAGATGATGAAAATCACCCATATGGTCTTTTGGGAGAGACTGAAGCAATATAGTTCTTGCCTTGGTCTCCCTCTGAACTGTAATATGTTCATCAGCAGAAACAGGAGGAAGAATTATGATGTTGCCTTTAGAATCTCTTCCAGTTTTCTTTCTGCTGTTACCATTCTGAATGACATGCCAGAGGTTGTAATCACTATTTGTGATCCAGTATTCCATCTTCATCACCCATATCTCATACTCATCCTTCTTAAGGTAAGGAAACTTGGCATTATTGCTTGACACAGTGGTTGTTACAATTTGTTGAACACTTTGAGTTTCAGGTTTTTCATTGTTGACACTAGAATCATCTGTTTCGGATGAAGTCATTGTATGAGGGTTTAAGAGATTTGATTGAAAAGGTTTCTTCTTTGACAGAGACTCTAACCAGGCTCTGATACAACTTGTAGGATCAGCCCTAGATAGATCTTTGAGCCTTAGGAAATCGGTAGAATGCTTTGTAATCACAAACAAACTACAAGAGAATCTCTAACTATAACCTTATGTTTACGCGGAATATAAACACAAGAGTTAAAGAAGAAAATACTAATAAACACTTTGATCCTCTATGGATCTATATTAACTAATAATATTGTTTTTCAAGTCGTACAATGTTCATAGCCGTGAGTTTCTTTTATACTCCAAGAAACCCTAATTCGACATTCACTACAAAACGTGTAAAAGAGATATGCAATATCTATTCCTAATATATCTCATGCATATCGTAATCTCTAACAAACTTCTAAATATACGGGTTAACTATTAACTATTACCCGCAGTAACAATACTAGCAGCAGGAACAATATCCTACTAACAGCAGGAACCATACCAGCAGGAACTACATACCTGCCAGCAGGAACCACTACTACACTACCAGCAGTAATGAAATAAAACTAAATATACTAATTCCTAACATCTGTCCTTGCTGACCCATGTTGAAACTCGGCTGAGCAATCTGTCTGTTGCGAGTATTCGATGAAATCCTTTGGTTGTTGTTAGTAGGTGTGGAATAGCGTCCTTGGAATACCTTTGATAGAAGAGTAAATGCTTGAGTCAAAGCAGCACTGTCATCATTTTCATCATATTCTGGTTGTGGGTAGAATAGTTGTTGTGGGATATATTATTGTTGCATGATGTTCTGAGTGGAAGATGATGATGGTTGTGTGTTCACTGTTGTTGGTGTTGGTGTTTGAGCAATCAATGCAAGAGGATCATGTTGTTTGGCTAGCTTCACTTTCCTAACTTCATCTGCCTCTTTCTGGTTTTGCTTCAAAAAGTCATAGAGCTGATCATAGTTCACCTTATGAAGGTTCTTTGTTTGGTTCACAATAGTGACATATCGTTCCCATTCCTCTGGTAGGTTGTTGATGAACTTGATGTTTTGAACAATTTGCCTTGGTGTCAACTTGTTCCTGATAAGCTCGTTCATGAGAGTACAAAACCTTGTGTAGTAAGATTCAATTGGTTCAGCCGGAGTGGATGTGAACTTCTCCCATTTAGTTAGCATCTTGTTTTCCATGTCTTGTTGTCCAATTTCTGTGCCATGACAAAGCCTTCGAACTCATTCCCACATATCATAAGCAGTTTCACAACTGTCAACGACAGCAAATATTTCTCGTGGTAAACCAAGTTGAATTAAGTGCATGGCTAAGTCATCAGCTTCAATTTGCTTCCAATCATCTGCTGTGTATTCCTCTTCCTTTTGATCACGAAAGGTCGGTGGAACGGGAGGTATTGCATTTGGATTACCCGGTTCTTGAACCTGACGAGGCTTGAATGGTCCTTTCTAGATGGAGTTAAGCAAGAGTCTACCTTGACCATTAGGTTTGGTTTTGATGTATCGGATCATACGACTTGTCCATGGAAGATAACCACCTTTTTCTAGCATTGGAGGACGGTTTTCAGCACCGGCTGCATGGATATCTTGTTGAGTTGCCATTGATGATGTTGTATGATAAAGTTACTTCAGGATCATTGCAATGAAATAGGAGTTGTGGTTGATGAAGGTTAAACTTAGCTGTTGTTGTGAAGTCTTGGTTCTTTGTTGATGATCGTTTGAAGTTATTTGCAATTTAGATTAACTATTACAATTTAGATAAACATAGCAAATTAAATAAAGTTACTAAATTTGACTAGACTATAATTTAGACGAAATCAAAAGTTCACAAATTCGACAAAGTTATGTAAATTACAATTTAGATAAAATGACAATTTCTATAGAAATTTCAATTTAGACCAAAATTTATACAAATTATGTCAAAATTTCAATTTATATAGAATTATGCAATTTATATAAATTGGCAATTTATATAATCGATCTAACTAATTTATACAAACTAGTAGATATTTCTTTGTCGAAGTATTCATCACACTTATACAAGCGAGAGAATACCGAGTCCGCTATCTTTGATGTTGTAGAAATTAAAAGTTCAAGTCGAATTTATAAAAATTATTTAAGTTGTAAATGTTTAAAAACAATTGCGATAGAGGACTAGTTTTGCCAATTTGCGAAAGATCTTTGACTGCCACAATTGCGATAAGGGACTGGTTATGACAATTGCAAAAAGTTCTCCCAGACAGAATTGCGATAAGGGACTAGATTTGATAATTTGCGAAAGTAGTTCAAGACAATTGCGATAAGGGACTATTTTTGTCAATTTGCGAAAGTACTTCAAGACAACTTGCGATAAGGGGAATCGGTTTTGTTGCAAATTTGCAAAAGATCATTAAGACAATTGCGATAAAGGACGTTTGTTTTGTTCAATATGGAAAGTTCTTCAAAAAACAATTGCGATAACACTTACACAGATTTTGCGATAAGAAGCTTTTAGAACAATGCGATAAAACATGATGTGACCAACAATTTTGATAACTCCACATTTTCCTATAGAAAATTAAAACCAATTTCTATAAATACCCTTTTTTTTATCTAAATTCTATACAGAAAATAATTTTTTGCAACAAAAGCTCCTTTTTTATCACACTTCTATACAAAAATGATAAAAATCCGATCAATGAAAGATTCAAGTCGCAACTTTTGTAGCCTCTTTTTTTCTCGATCAAAAACCTCAACAAACTCGTAAATCTTATAAAGTTACACCTTTTGTCGCCTAAATGATATATTACCAACTTTTTCGACACAAAAGTTAACTTTTAACACCAAAACTCACGTAAACACAATAAAGCTTCAACCTTTTTTACTTATACTCGCTAATCTTCACGTAAAACACAAAAAGCTTCAAGCTTTAACCTTAAAACTCACTAAATAATACGTAACAAGTAAAAAGCTTCAACCTTTTTTTTTAGACCGAACATAAAAATCAAAATAACAACAAAAGTACACGTTAGACTTAGAGAAAAACGCAACTGTTAATCTTAGGCCAAATTGCATATATATCGCTCCCAAAGTGAATAATTGCATATATATCCTTTGTACAAGTTTTTTATGCACATAGTACAATGGTTTTTATGCATGCTTTGGATATATATGCAATTTTGCATTTTCGCAAGGATATATATGCAAAAGCCCTTAATCTTATATTGATTCCAACGAACACAACTAGATCCTATTTCCTTGTTTGGCGTATTGATACCACTTGTAAACCTCTATATGAATCGACCTTATCACTACAACTACTCTACTCTATTAATACTACTTAACGTGACACTTAACAAACTAAGAAGAATATATGAGAAGAGTAAATAAAGTGTGGATCGTATGATGAATTTTACCGATTATATATTAGCTTCACAAAAAAAGAAACAAATACAAACCATGAGAGAACACACACACCTACACACTCTCACCTATACTAGTCTTTGAGGCACGCTATTTTTGTGGTGAGAGTGTGATATATATAGACTTGAGTGTGACGCCATAAGTGCTTGGATGGGCTTTTCGGTTGGGCTTTTAATGGGCTAGACATTACATGAGCATTTCTTACATATTACAATATCAATAGCCCAACTCTTCTAGACTTACTTAACCTACTCGACACACAAGTATTAATGTTACAAATGACCATCACTTGACTAATAATTTAAATGCTAACACACTCTTCTCGAACCACAGATTGGACCCACCTCGAAATATCTACCACCTCATCTTGCCCTGTTGCTGATTGAACTGGTGGTTTCCCTGTCAGCATTTCAAGTAGCAGAACACCAAATCTCTAGACGTCCGATTGTTGAGAACCTTTTTTGGTATCAATTACCTTTGGTGCTTTCATAAGTGGAGTTAACCCAAAATTAGTTACTCGGCGATCATTGTCTTGGTTGAGAAGGACATTTGAGGAACTGATGTTTCCATCATTTCCAGAATGAATATGAGCAATCCCTTTCACTGTTCCAAGAACTCTTAATCTGGTTTCCCAATCGAACGATCGTCCTGAACCTGTGTTACCTCTATCATAGATGGGAATGGTATTAAACTTTTTCTTATCAATGATTCACTACATAAGTTAGACATCTGAAACTAATTGACTACCCAAACAACTTATCTACAAAGATGTCACACCCCCAAAATCGGGTCCAGCGGAAGCATACATGTCACTGGGGTGCAACTCAATTGGTATCACAACACAAGTACAAAGAACGGTTTTCTCCACAATTATTTAGAATATATAAGTCAAAAGTGTTAAATTTACATTATGGAAAGTGGTGCGGAAATAGGCCCATAAAATAAGTTAAGCGGTCCCAAATGTTTATCAGAGTCTTCTATGACCATGCCATGCCCTGCCAAAAGCCTCCAGTAACGTACTATTGCTTCATGCCTGAAAATACATGCTAAAGTGTCAACACGAGGTTGGTGAGTTCATAGAGTTTGTTTTAAACAAGTTGAAAAGCGTTTAGAGAAAGTTTCCACAGCAAAGGCATTGTAAATCCACTCAGTTGCAAATCCCGCCCATACAAAACTTGCAACCTGTGTGTTCACAACCCACTGCTAAAATATAGTATGAGTAAGACATGTGTGTATACGATATGCATGCACTTAATGTAATGTATAACAACCAACTGAACCTCATGACAAGCATAAACAAGAATATAACATAGCTGGATTATATTCACCCAGGGCCAAGAGTTGTGGGGCCAAGGGTGGGGGCGTTAACCCGATAGTACTATCAATACCTCTCCGTCGGCTCCATCCAGGAGTTAAACAGTGGTTAAGAATATAGCGTATAGAATAGTTTTCACACATTAAGGCACATATCGTAACAAAGCTACACATCATGTTTAAGAGTATAAAAGTATAGCGTAGCATATGAGTAAAATTGTCTTGAGTAAAAGTGAAAGCAAACAGTTTAAGCATGTATCTCCCCCAAAGAGTTCAAAACGTATAAAAATAGGGGCTATGAAACTCACCTGATGCGATAGCACAATGATCATAATGTATATGATGAAAATGAGGCTCGGTCTCTAACCGCGACCTATTATGAATGATATGATCTAGTATAAGCAAATGAAATGATTCTACTCATGCAATTACGTATGTTATCGATACCACTCGATGATTTTGAAAAATAACGTTTATCGACCAAAAATACATTTTTGACGTCTCGTTAAGTTATAAACTACTTTTCGTGTAAATATGTTGAAACGCTACTCCAAGATCCTCGTTTGGTGTTCTATCGGTAAATATAATGTTTTCGTCGCAATTTAAATGTTTTTCTTAACTTGTGAAAATAAGTCCAAATGGCCTCGCAAAACTAGTCGTGAAATAGTGTACGTTAAGTGTTAGTGAATAAACTCGACGTTCTTGAAAACCTTGTAACATTGTCTAAATGTCGTGTTATTTGACTTTTGATCATACGCGCCTCGATCATATAGAAAATCGGCTATCAACTTAGTGACTTGTGAAAATACTAGTTTCTATACTAGACTTTATTTTCTATACAATGCTGTCAAAATAGTTTTATGAATCGTCGGCTTCAAACGCGTGTATCTCGGTCGTTATAAGCTCGTTTGCTACGTTCTTTATATCCACGGATTTGTCATAACATGAACTAGCATAATCTCAGTAGCTCGGCTCTCTTAGATCACGCCTAACGCCTCGTTTGGTCCTTTAAAGTTCGGCAAACAGCATGCTCAATTTTCAGAAAATTAGTTTTCGTCGTCTAACTTGTAAAAATCATATCTCCTTCGTTATAAGTCGGTTTTTAGTGATTCAAGCGGCCACGGTTTCGTTTTTGAAATAAATTTCTAAATATGAAGGCCAAAATAGCCCAAAAGTTACTGAGTTTTCCAGATCACACGTTTTTGGACAGTAGGTTATGTATAGTGTTAAAAACTTATTTTTTCTAGTTCAAGTCTTGATCAAACCTCTTCTAATCAACTCCAGAAATACTCAAATCCTACCATACACCTTCTTAGGGTATCATGGGGTCCTAAACATCACCAACCATGGTGGGTTTCAAGAGGATGTCAATAAAAATTATAGATCTAGTGTTAAAGAACATTTTTGAAGTTAAGTGGTATCTAAAACATAAGTAGGTTGCATTTTTAACTAACAATACTTGAAAATACATAAATGATGAACTCAAATAAGTACATTTTATTACCGTCATTTATCCTATTTATTTGACTTGTTTTATTATATTATCTGTGAGAATTGATACGTTAATGTTTACTTTTGTAATTCTCAGGTAAAAACAAGTATTATGTGAAACTTGGCGATTTTGGACTAATTATGGAGCAAAACAAGCAAGAAGTTAAGAGTCTACTGAAATATACAAGATCAAGACATTCTGCTCCAGATACGTCGCATCTTACTTATTACATACGGCGCATCACTATCAAGATTTCACAAGATATGATCCAAGACAGCAAGGACATGCGCCGCATCTATAAATGGAGTTACGCCGCATCTTCTGGCGGTGTACGAATATTCCTGAATATAATAACCTTGGACCCCACGCGAAGTTAAGTCAATGCGCCGCATCTACTTAACCTATGCGCCGCATCTTACCCTCAGACAGAAACTATAAATACCCCAAGACCAGAAGACTTTTGGCCTAATACGGAAGAAGACCGAAGACCACAGAAACCCTAAGGCCGAATTCAGTCGAATTAGCAGCACAAGACACACCTTGAACGAAGATACAAGAGCTGTAAGAAGGTCCTGCATGTATTTAATTCATTAAGTAGTTTTGTTTTATTGTATTAGTACACTTTAATTGGTCAGGATTGATGGGCTTGTGATCATGGATTTAACCATGCACTTCGACTCCCCTTAAAATTGCTTTCCCATTAATTAAAGTTTATATGTTGATGTTTTTGGTGACTTTTATTAGTGCATTGATAACCTCTGTGTCTAGCTGAGCATTGCTTGGGTCGTCATGCCCATTCCTCGCCTATTTATTAGATCGCCTATGCATTCTATCGTCTGTAGAAAAGTAGAAAGAAAGATAAATAGGATAGTCATAAGTAATCATTAAGGGTTTACTCGCCGATAAGATTCGAACCAACGAGAAAGGACTTAATCTCGGTGCGTTGCATCGAACTATACACTTCATATAAAACTGGCAATAAAACAAGTGACAAGCTACTTAACTATCAGGACAGGTCTTCTTATTGTCTCAAGTATTTATCTGTGTACGTGTGTGCTACTCACTGATTCGTGCTTATTAGTTTAGTTTATATTTAATCACAACCAAACCGTGCCAGTCTCTCAGGCTGAAACCCCCTTGCGTTAGATTAGGTTGTATAGCTAACTTAAGATATTAAAATACTGATTAGGATAACTAGATAATACGTTCCACTCTTAGTGATCGACACTCTACTTACCATTATATTCATACTGACCGGGTACACTGCTCGTTAAAGTGTGTGTTATTGATAAGTCGGCTAAATATAAATTTAAAACTTGAATACTGCTAAAACCACAACGACATATCGTGGATATAAAATTAGAGCAATACCACGCACGCATCAATAAACATATGAATCAAATGAAAGTATAGAAAGATATAAAAATATACTTGAAGCTTACTTGAGTATATGTGGTGTTTTGATGAGAAAAGTATAAGAAACCTAGGGTTTTTATCACAAAACCCTAACTAGTGATGTAAATGGAGCTTGATTATTACTTGATCTTGAAAAGTTGATGGATTATTGTTGGTGTTCTTGAGTTGGCCGAACAAAGAAGAGAGGAAAAGAGAGAATAAGTTGGTTTTTGGCTAGTTGATTTGTAAGTGAAGTGTTATTGGAATTAAATCATGGAACATAAGGAATATAAGCATTAATGAAGTGTACAAGATTTTCAAGAATGTAAATAATGTTGATTGGGGGAGGGGGGGGGGGGGCGGCAAACACATGGGGAAAAGAAGAAAATTTTAGCTATTAAAAGATCTTGTCCCCCTCAAATAAGCATGTGTAGTTGTTTTGTGCATACATTAGGTGTTATCGTGTACCGAGTTAACTAAAAATAAACCGTGACGAGTTAAAATAAAATACGACGAAGTTGTAAAAATTGTAAAATAATATTCCTTGCAAGAATCGGGTGTTAGAATAGTTATCGGGTTAAATTATCGCAAACCGACGGAGTTATGAGCGCATACCGGAAAATATAGCATTTGATTTAAAAACACCGGGTAAAGTAATAATAAAATCTTTATATCATTATAATTAGTATGAAAATATATTAGGATCATAGTCGGGAGTGTTGGGTATAATGTTAGTAGTAAAGACTGAGTGGTAACGTTTATTAAATAATTAACCATACGTAAATTGAAATAATGCATACCCGTGCATGAACTAATGTACTGATGATTTTACTGATGATATGCAGACTACTTTAGTCTGTATGACGGGTCCTTACTGACAATGCAAGAATTCGCAGCTAAACCCTAACGGTTTCGCGAATTTTGATTACCCGTAAACTAGGTTTACGAAAAGATGAATGATGATCACGAACGGAAATTTTCTCCGGGAATGAATAGTGTCACATGAATAGTAAAATTTCTGAAAGTTTATCAAAATCACAAATTGACCTCGAAAATGATGAATAGTGAAATGTGAATAGTGATCGATGAATAGTAAATAATGAATAGTAACCCTTGAATAGTAAATTGTCGAGGTTCGGAAAATGACCTGAAATTACGGGTTGTCACAAAAGATTTGCAAAGTTACATTATAAATATCCAAAGAAGATTACCTGTAATTAAATGCACATCGCATCCATTTGCTATATTTGATCCAGGTGTGGTGTCTGTAACTTAGTTACCAAATACAGGTAATTTACAACTGAAACATACCCATTATAACATCAATAAAACTATTCAAAAACATAAGTAAAACAATACCCATATCATGAAAAACAAAACTTGCTCATTAAATCTCATTCTAGTATTTCTTGTTAATATCTTCTTCTGTGTGTTCCTTTATCATGCATTAAACTGCAACAGGGATGTTCATGTGAAGATCTTTTCTCTGTTGTTGCACCATAATCTGCAAGAATCAAGATCAGACTACTTAATCTCATGATCTAAATACACTATCATTAGAGGGGAATTTTCAACTCATTTACTTATGAAGGGGTCAAGAGACGCTCAAACTCAGCTAAAATGGTCATCTAAATATACATTCGTCATGTTTTATCTAGATCAGGTAAAATCAATACTCAGTTAAAAGGCCAAGAGGCTGTGCACTTGTGTATGTATCATTATATAGGCTGATGATTACATGAAGTATTTATTGGTGATCAAATGAGAAGACTCGGTGAGCAAATGAAGAATGTAAAAACTTGAAAAGACTTGCTGACTCTAATTATCAATTAT
Source organism: Artemisia tridentata subsp. tridentata (assembly GCA_021014915.2). Classification (NCBI taxonomy): domain Eukaryota; kingdom Viridiplantae; phylum Streptophyta; class Magnoliopsida; order Asterales; family Asteraceae; genus Artemisia; species Artemisia tridentata. Next base: position 340,645,611 of record CP139504.1, read on the forward strand.
TGCAAGTTAATGCATATAAGTAGTCCAAAAGAACTATCATATTACATGAAATATCTCCTTTATGTATTGGTTTCATGAAGCTTTAAAAGCTCTTAAAAGCTTTCAAAAGAAGCTCCACATTAAGGAACCTTGTTAGCTTAATCTTGATATTTGAGTTGCTTAGCTTATACCATTAATGTTCACATTCAATAGGGGAACAACTTGCAACTCATTCTTTAAGATATTAAGATTAAGATAAGATATTGGCAAACACAATAATAAGTTGTACATGCATAAAAACTTCATCTGTATCATCGTGTCCGTTGGCATGTTTTTGCTTATTATGATTTGTTTTGATCGAATAAGAGTTTTGCTCTTCAAATGGTGATATTTATAGTATCCAATTATGGTAGTTGAAGGGTTTGTGTATTTATTTGGAGGCAAATGAAATGAGCAAATGATTAAATGAAGGAGACTTGAAAAGAATTTGATAACTTATTAGTGCAATTAATATTTGGCTCATTAAATTTGACATAATATGAAAAGCATCAACAATACATACGGTTGCAATTCTTGTAAAAGCTCTTTGATATGAATGAGTATAGCTTATGACATAAATGCTCTCATTAAAGCATGAAACTCTTAAAAACTCCTAGAAGCTTACTTGGTTAGCTTAATCTCATCATAATAGAGTTGCCAAGCTTAAATAACTTACAACTCAATATGAATTACTATAGCTTATGACATAAATGCTCTCATTAAATTGTTATTGTAATAGTTATTGCATCAACTCTTTGAATCACCAATCTTAACTATTTCACATACAATAAAGTTATATACATAAAACTGATTACTTATATTTTTACAAACTTGTTAATAATAGTTTATTACTTTCATAACTTCATCTATCTCTAGTATATCTATTCATGTCCACACTATAAGAATGCATGGTAGACTTTTAAAAAAAATGTATATTAGTATATACACTTCATGAGCATCTGATTATGGTGAAGTGATTAAACAAATAAACATACGTATTTCATCAATTAATATTAATAAGAATCATACCACCTATGAAAACTGTGATGTAACAAATATTTGTCGAATCAAAACTGGCATTTTGTACTGCTAAAGAATCATAGAAATGATCTTGCAAGTAAACATTAGCATTCCTTGGTCAACAAACCAAACCTTTAACAGCCTAATATGAGTACCACTATCACACCATTATAGTTAAACAAACATTAAGCTATCTATATCTTCAATACAAATACAGATGTAGAGTGCTTACCCATTTTCCTTTGCCAACACAACTATAAAATGTTCTATGTTACAGAGTGTTGCAAGTCAAAGTAATGTGCAAAAAACCATGTGAGGATGTACAAATGACCCATAAGAAAAACCCGTTCTTCGCACCTTCACAAAAGATTGATTTTTTTGTAAGACGAAACTTGTTTAATTGCTTTCTTTATCTTCATTCGTTTGCATTTTATCATCTTAAAGTAATTAACATGGTTGAAGATCATCAACAAGAAGCAGGTATAAACAATATTTGGGTAGAGATTTACAATTGCGTTCCTCGTTCGATCTGTATTCCACAACGCAATGCCAAGAGAGCTGCATACGTATTAAAGAGAGCTTTAGATGAATAAGATTTAACTAATGCTGCTAATACTATCTGATATTTATCCAACCAACTTCATTTTTACAGATAATTGCAGCAACCTTGATTTCTTAATAGTTTATGTATAGTAGGCACATAAGAGAGGCGTTTTAAGGTCACATTGCACACACACATACTGAAGGTTGTAAACATTATGGTTTGGTGTTGCAGGAAACATATAAAATTATAACATAGTGGCTACTTTTTCATGTGTGTATGTAAAAAACATGTATTTCTTTAACTCAGTGACATCTTTCAACATCCATTTCTTTTCTTCTAGACCTAAATAGGCGTTTGCAGTACATGGTAGTTAATACATATGTTCTATCCAATTTATCCCCCTCAAAGTATGTACCTTTGTTTTACGCATATGCAGATCATGGTTCCTACTATATGTTAAAATCTGAAATTTTAAACCAACTAATGACAATAAAAATATACCTTCTAAATACATCAGACAATTTGTACTGCTACCTATGAACTTAGTACTGCTATTTGTGTCTCCAATTATGAAATGGGATGCCAAAAGCAAGAGTTGGTCGACTACTCGAAAACAGAGCCATTTGAGCAACCACATGGACTGTCCAAACGTTGATCTACCAAGCATCTCTTGTGGCAATACCTGCAACTAAAAAGTTGATCAGCCAAACTTATTGGTAATTACTTCCACAATCAAAAAGGTTATCAAAGTCAATTGAAATAAGAGTAACTTAATATGAAAATGGCCAGAAACTGCAAACTATCCATTAACAGTCGAAACAATTTTATTCAGACATTCATCAAACATGTAACATGCATATATAAAAGCCCACCACTAACTTGCTTAGAAATCATGCTAAACATCTAACTCAACCGGATTAGAAACTTAGAATGATCCATGTTTTAGCCAATTATTAATTTGCATTCACCATGAACAATCTAAAAACAGTAGAAACAATGAAAAAAAAATCCAAATAACATCCTTAATAAGAACATTTTTTTATTAAAGCAAAAAAGATCACTTACCTGGTCGAATTGAGGATGATGAATTAAAAAATATGCATTCCAAAAATCTTCATATCTATAATAAAATTATTAATTATCAAATTCTGATTGTAAAATGCTAAAAAAAACTTAGTCATAAACGAAACCTTGAATCAATTTAAGTTAATACCTGATTGTTAATAAATATAGGAATTGAACTGTCTCAACCATTATGTCTGAAACAAAATAAAAACTCAAAATAAAAAAATGACCAAATTCTAAATAATCGAATATCAAATGAAACCGCAGACATGAATAAATTTCAATGTTACCTTTGATAATTGACAGAGCTATAATGGAAATATTCTTTCTACGAATGAACTACTCAAGAATCGAAGATGCAGATTTGTGTTGATTTTTGGATGGTGATGGGGGGGTTTTTGAATGATTTTGGGTTTGGTTTTTTTTTTTTTTTTTTTTTGAATTTATTTTTTTTTTGAATGAATCAGTATATGAGTTTCTTAAGGGTTAAATGGGGTGGGTTGCAACTGATGTTAAAATCTAAAATTTTAATCCAACTAATGACAATAAAAATATACCTTCTAAATACATCAGACAATTTGTACTGCTACCTATGAACTTAGTACTGCTATTTGTGTCTCCAATTATGAAATGGGATGCCAAAAGCAAGAGTTGGTCGACTACTCGAACACGGAGCCATTTGAGCAACCACATGGACTGTCTAAAAGTTGATCTACCAAGCATCTTTTGTGGCAATACTTGCAACTAAAAAGTTGATCAGCCAAACTTATTGGTAATTACTTCCACAATCAAAAAGGTTATCAAAGTCAATTGAAATAAGCATGCAATCAAAATACAAAAAGAAAATTGAAAGCAAAACTGAACACATATGTATAGTTAGGGTCATTAAATAGAGAATCAAAAATTTGCTGGTCTGATGTTGTTGGATGGACACTTATTTATACTTGAATGTGCTTATGTAACTTATGAATATGAAAAGACTAACTAAAGTCACTCATTTTAATTACATGACCTTTCGTTTGTTAAAGATATTAAAAGCTTTTAAATAGAGCTCTTGATTAACGATAAAAACTTCAAAATAAGCTGCGCATGTACTAAATTCATTAGCTTAAACTACATATTTGAGTTTCTTAGCTTGTTACATAAATGCTCACATTAAATATGGGACCAACTTGCAACCCAATTTTTAAGTATAGTTAGATGCACTTTGTAAATGAACGCCTACCATAAAGTAGGGGTGAGCATGGTGCGGTTCGGTGCGGGTTTTAACTAAAACCGAACCACAACCGCACTTGTGGTTTCTAAAAAATTAGAAACCGAACCGCACCACATTTAGCGGTTTTGGTTTTTGCGGGTTTTTTCGGTTTTAACCGCTCCATACCATCACATATAACTTATATAATTAATGTGGTTTTTTGCCGTTTTCGGTTTACAATGTGAGTTTTTTCGGTTATAACAATGCATATATTTAATGTAAACACACACATCACTTATGGCTTATAAGAATATTAATGATAATATGCACTGTAAGCCTTATAATAGACATAAAATAATCAATGTGCCGTTTTTTGGTCTTAAATAATCAGTGTGTTGTTCGGTGCGGGTTTTGTGGTTCGGTTATGGGTAAAACCGCAACCGCACTGCATTATGCGGTTTTTCTTTTTTCTTAAACCTGATTCACCGGTTTTGCCGTGGTGCGGGTTTTTGTGGTTTTGTTTTGTAGTTTTTGTGGTTTGCGTTGCGGGTTCTGCTCACCCCTACCATAAAGGAAAACCCTAATTGGTGACTTTGACATTTTGAAAAGCTAAATCGTTCTTTATTAGGTAAGAATAAAAATAGTTAGATTTTATTTAATTAAGATATTTTAAAATAAGGTTAATTATTTCCTTATTTGACCAAAATCAGGGAAAAAAATTGCTTTTGATTTAATTATGGAAAAATATAAAAGGTACGCATGTAGAGCTGCAAACGAACTGAACGAAGACGAACGAAACTTAGTTCATGTTCGTTCATTTAATTTTAATTGGACAAATAGACAGACACCAACGCTTAGAAGGACGAATTTTCTTGTTCATGTTTGTTTGTTAAGAAAATAAGTTGTTAATGTTCGTTCATTAAGGCACCAAACGAACGATAAACGAATATACACGATCGAACACAAATGAACATAGACAAACAAACATAAACTTCATTAAACTGTGCACACTATATTGTTTTATACGTGTTGTTTGTTTAAACAAACTAGTTTTAAGATTATACAATTAAAAGATATGATATACGAACACAAATAAATAAATGAGCATAAACGAAGGTTGCCGAACGCATAATTGGACATTCACGAACATAAATGAGCGGACGCGACTTTTGTTCATGTTCGTCATTTAACTAAACAAACGTAAACTATTGTTCATGTTCGTTCATTTAATAAATAAACTAACATAAACGAATTTTTTACCCAACGACTAATGAAATGTTCATTGAACGTTCAGTTTGTTTACAGCCCAATACGCATATACTTCATTGGTCATGTTTAATAGTTTTGGACTAAAACCAAAATTAAAGAGAAAAAGACGGTCCTTAAGAGCATATACAATGGTTCAAGCTACAAAAAACTTTTTTCATTTATTAAAATCAATTTTTCAATAAATACTATCTTTCAAAAAGTCATTTTGCTAACTTTCTCCAATGCACAAAAGTCTTTTAAAAGCTTTTCTCACTTAAGTTATATTTAAAGAGGGGTGTGAAATGAAAATTCAACAAGCCCTCATTTAATGCAAATCATTTGTATCATTTCTATCGAACGCTTGGTAGCTAGCAAGTCATCTTCTTAAAAGCCTTTAGTAAACCTTTTGTCACAATAGGTTTTTAATAAACCTTTTCTCACAATAGGTCAAGTCATTCATATAGCTTATCAAAATAGTGAAAAGTTTTTGGTAAAGCTACCATTGCATATTTGCATATGCTCTCAATCTTCTTTCATGAAGCAATCCTCCATCACCAGTCTCCCTATACCCTAAGCTAAATACCGGAGAGCAACATTCACGTAATACTATGATCACTTCATCAACTCCTAAAACCCCCAAACCCTAAGTCGAACTCGATCTTCTTCAGCATTGCTTTATCAGATGGTTTTCTTTCATTAGTCAACACTTGATTTTTCTATCTTCCATCTTCATTATTATGTACATATTGATTTGGTTCATTAAAACCACATGAATTACAAGGTTTATATATATTATATATATTTTTCTGTGTTCAAGGCCCGCCCGATGGGCGGCTAGTTTTAAAAATTTGTTTTTAAGATAAAAATAAATAGTACAATGGTTTGATAATAAATTAAGATTGTAAATCGTAAAAAAATTTGTTATTATAATTCATTTAGTCCATTATAAGTTGCATATAATATAAAATTTGGTGGTCATTGCAAACAAACAAAAAGCATACTTGTATAGTACACACATACCTCCATGGTAGTTCATTAGACTCAATAATGAGTTAAAATAATATACGAAAAAGCTAAAATGAAAATATGGTAAAGTAACACATGAATATATTTTTGTATTATAACTCCAATACTACTGGATTGATGTTTATAAATTGCAATCAGTCAAGCAAACATGTACAAATAAAATCTCATTTGTTCCATTAAGGAAGGCAACTATGTGTCAAATGTAGTGTGCATTGTTGACCTTTTATCCACAACACTGGAACTGCAACTCCTCCTCAGGCCATCCGCTTGTTCAAAACATATGTCCAACAACTTTATCCTGCATAGCTTCTTACCAGGTTAGTTACACTAATAGACTTAATTTTCTCTCATTCGGTGTACTCCAAAATTGTCCTTTCGTGTGCAACTATCTATATATCTAGTCCAATTCACAAAATAGAAAAGCTAACATATATGAATATTAGACTATCGTCCTAACCTAGTACTAATTGCTTATAACAAAAACCAAACATTACTGACTATAGTAACTTCACTTATGTAACTGATCAGTAATATTAATTTGTTACGGAAGACAGAAATCCATATGAGCTAAAAAGAAAGCACATCCTTAGAAACAAATGGCCAACCTTGACCTGCAAAATGAATTTTAGAGTAACCTCTTGGTAAAAGACTCGAAATTTTTTAAGATAGTAGCTTTAATGTTTATATTCTCTGAAAAAATTCCATTCGATAATGCGTTAATTAAAGATAAACATAAATTACTTTCAAAACTATCAGCAGTTAATTGCTCTACCACTGAGCTATGGACCCTTTGTTGTTATATCTCACATTATTTTATTTTTTCAAGTTGGGTACATACATAAAGCAAGTAATTCTTATCACATGCTATGAAAAGAACTTCTATACGAAATAAAGCTATCTATGACACATTCAGGGATATGATATTTTAAAAGTAAACATGCAGGCTACGAAGTGCCTATTTCAAAGGGGTTTATGCATCAAAATATAGAAAGTGAATACTCATTATAAGTGGTATTAACGTTGCAGCAATTTCGTATACCCATTGAGTCACAATTTGTGCCTGAGATTTGTCATGTTCAAGTGACTTCGGCATACTTAACAAAATACTTTAGCAAGTAAAGGAAGTATACCTTTTGTGTTTCCTCTTGTACCGTTAAAGGACGATTAGGATGTGGTTCTGCCTATTGGCCCATATCCATAACTTGGGACGGTTTGTATGGTTTTGTCTGTTGGCCCATCATACTTTGTTCAGCTGCCGGCTCGGTGAGATTCGGAAACTCGATCATGTTTAGAAATGCAGCTAAAGTTAGGATGAGTGAGTAATGACCAGATGACTATGCTAATTAGCTCGAGAGAATTTCACCCTTCAGTGGGTTTTGGTTATGCATGCACAGCAGGAGCATTCAAGTATCTCTGCTCATATAGTTAACCCTTGAAATAGTCCTGCGAATTACTAAACAGAGTCGATGAAACAATTAAGGAGAAGCACATTTCAATAATAATCAACCAAGCATGTAGTGATGTAGATAACTAAAGTTCACGCAACCACCTTGATTTAGAATGTAGATAATAATGAAGTTGATGAATATTGCACTAATAAACATTATGTAATAGACAATTATTACACTAAATATATTAATTTAAAGTATAATTAATGAATTGAAGTAATATGCCAATATGCTTACGCAGAAGCAAACCTTCAGAATCTGCAACTGTTGAGACACTGTCGAAGTTCATAATTCAATGTTGGTATGTCAAACTCATATTGTCCATCCTTTAGTTCGGACATTGGAATCACATCCTAGTACAGAAAATGCAGCTTTCATGGCCGAAAGTAGTGGCACGGGTAACGTGTTAAAATGAGCTATTTTCGACCTGCTCTTTTTAACTACATTATTTTCTTTTATCCTTTTACCCCTTTAGTGATATAAAGTTATAAACATAACCCAAATCAATTGATATGGGTAAAAATTTTGATCAATAAAATTAGTTGTCATACTTGATTAGTTACTTCTTCAAAACTCATCCGTAGCAGCAACCAATGGTAGGAGGGTCTGCATTCATCAACGTTTCATGAGTCAATTATCAGGTGAAACTATAACTGAAGTCCAGAGACAGAGTATGACTTGGAAAGTTGGAAGTTAAGTTGTGACCCAGCATATGGAAATTTAATAGATATCAGGTCCAAATCCCGTCGGCTTCAAATTCAGCGTCCTCTCTTTTGTTAGAAACCATGAGATATGTTGGTATTTATTTAACCACGTGGAGTCTAATGACTATTCTTCTGAGTTTTGGACACTGAATGATATAAACATTTTTTTTTCTAAAGCATGCATTATTTATAAACTGTGGTGTGCTTCTGTTTTGTTTCCTATATAAGCAAGCTTGTAAAAAGAACATGTACATTGAAAACATCTAATCAAAGTATGTACTAAACGTGCAATAACAATTAATAAGTAAAAGAGTTGTCAATATGATTTAAACCTGGAGAACCCTGAGCATGATAGCAGTTATTTCAACGCCTTTGTGAGCTGCCACATGGAAACTGAACTTGTTGTGCATACTTAGTCCAACAAATCCTCAGGCTAACAAAGTTATTTCTTCCTTTCCCGGGATTTTTCACTATCTCATATTTACATTCTGCATTACATACACGCTCAAAGTTTCAGATTTAAAACATTTTAAAGGTGGCGGTGAAAAAATACTTAGGGCCCGTTTCTTTTTTTATCTAGATTAAGATGCTTATAAATAAATGTGGGTCCATGTGGGGTCCAAGGCTGTTAATGCCTCTGGATGGGGAGAGATAGCATTTTTATGTCCTTAGCATAAGGATGTTGTAACACATTGTGTGGACCCCAAACAACAAAAAAAACCATTAATATATATAAGGGTCCCCACCCATATTACCATTAAGATGTTCTAACAGAAAAAGAAACGGAGCCTTAGTTTGACCCATTGCCGTACCGCCCATTGCCATTGTAAGTGAGCAACAAGCACTTACCAGGCAAGAGTCCAGCAAAACCATCTTCCTTCTCTAGCTCTGGCAATATAGTATAGCCTAAAAAATAAAATAATTGGATAATTTTGAAAAAGTTGTGCCGGTTATAATAATATGAAGATGGCAAAACTTATATAATTAATAGAAACAATAATGTAGCAAGGATGCCAACCGATTATAATTACCCAATCAACTAATTACTTAATTGTGCAAAAAAAGTGTATGTTAACTATAACTTGGTTATAAACGTCATTCCAACTCGTTTGTTTTCTCGTAAAAAACCGTAAGATGGTAACAGTAAACTACCATTGATGCTACATAAATGAGATAGTGCGCCTACAATTACCAGAAATGTCCCTTTTAAATAGCCATATACATAAATGAGAATGTGTCCCTTTTATTAAGTAGTTAGCACAACGTGCCACCATCCGAAAATCGATTATTACTTAACCCTTTAAATAGCCATATACACAAAGCATAGACGAATTACCTATTGGTCACCTCTTTTACAGTACTCAACTTTTCAGTTACTCGAGTAGAAAACTTCTGGGAAATTTTTCTCCTTTTATGCTAATATATAGCATCCTCTTCGAGTACGGGCTGTTTCGTGCCATTGCCTTGACTCGATTTCATTCACCAATGAGCTATCAGCTGCACACGCAAGTTATAGATCACGTTAGCTGCTATTACATTAAATAGAGGGTGGTATAAATTCAAAGACCCACGCATTTAGGCAAGAGCTTTAAATTATACCTTTTGTTACTTTAGGTAACCCGTTGGAGATATAATGAAACCCAAAGAAACGCATCAATAACCACATTCTATTTTTGCATATTCGCTGCAAAATCTTCACTGACATATGATCCTGAGTATCAGACTCAAAAAAAGGATCTTCACCGCACGATCTTCACTGATACATGATCCTGAGTATCACCACTGCTGCCATTTTCTCAATGCTAACAAAAGTTTGATTCGCATTATTAGACTCAAAAACACACTTTCATAATTATAAATCGCTACCAAAAAAGACGTGATATATAATCTAAAAACTGTATTAACAAACATTGGAATACAATAGCTGCTTATAATTTTTTAAAAATCTGATAAATTTCAAATAAATGCTGCAAACATATATCAACAAATTCGAAATCAAAATCATACGAATTAAAAACTTAATTCCATCAATAAAAACTCTTAACTAATTCTAGATTTAAATTCAATTAAACCCTAAAATGAGAAATTACCTCCATTAGATGATTCCTTGATACACGAATTCAATCCTATATTCAAGAAAACATAAGAATTATTGAAAACCTCCAAGATTAATGAAATTATGAAACATTAAAAAAAAAAAAAAAAAAAAAAAAAAAAAAAAAGGAAAAACAAAAGATGAATCTTACCACAATCAAGTATCCGATTTCATTCATTGAATTTGTTTTCATGTAATTTGATTAGTTGATTCTATTGATAATTGTTTTGTAGGCAAAAATTAAGGATTAAATTATTTGGGGGAGGTTTTTGTTTGAAGGGATTTCGGTTATATTGATTTGGGGGAGGTTTTCATTCATTGAACGATTTCTGAAAGCTTGATTTAATTTTTATGGATCTACTATTGATTTGTGTTTTTCTGTTACGGTTTGAAAAGGGGATAAAATTGTGAGCAGTTAATGTTTAGAAGGTGAATACAACCAGGACCGTCAGATCAAATGAATTTACAGGTGGCAGGTTTTAAGGTATTTTGGGGAGAGATGATATTTTCAAAACCCTGTTTTATTAATATAATATATATATTTTTCTGTGTTCATTTGTTATATGTTTATACTCTTGGGTTGAATTCGGGATTTCTAATATTATTTTAGAAAGATCATATCCCGAAAGTAAGTTTTGTTTCATTCAGTCACTTTGTGTTTGATTTAAAGTTGGTGTGTTTTCATATTAATTATACCTATTAAATTTATTTTATGATAATTTAGGTTAGCATTATTTATTATTTATTTATAATCACAAATGATTGGGATGATGGAAGGTATTATTCTGAATAATCTTTGAAATATAGTTTGTGAATTTGCAAATAGCGATGAATAAGTTTGACTTTAACTAGCATTTATTTTCATGTACTTTTGCTGATGATCTTGACAACAAATAAGTTAGTTTTGTTGATGTTTGATATTGTTTTATTGTTATAAAAATCTGCATCTCAAGGTCTTGGTTAAAATCTTGTCTACTAAGAGATTGAGTTTTGTGAATTTCATGTGAATAATATTATTTGTTAGCTCATGCTTCTTCATGGGTCATATATATCAAACAAAAGAGGGTCTCCACAAGATGGGAGAATGGTATCAAGAACACCATGCAGCTGATGGTAAGTTGCCATTAGCTCCTTCATATTATGTAGAGGTAGCAAAATAGGTGGGTTACTTGGGGTCGGCAACGGGTTAAAATGTCGTGTGAAATATGCTTACAAAATTTATACTATTTCAAAATTGATTCGAGTTTTTGAATAAAATGAGTAAGCAAGTTTTATAGTTTTATCCATCAAATAATCTTTGGACGAACTTCGTTCCATTATGATTGGCGTTATAGATAAAACATGACGATACATTGATAAGTTAACGGGTCTAAAATGTGATCTCTATATTTGAATGCTATATGAACTATCTTGGACTAACATGTCATAATGTTTATACGTGTGACATAAAAGGTAAACAAAAGTACCATTATTGAAAAAGAAGTTAAACAAGGTAATCAAAACTTTTCTCATGTTTATGTTATCTTTAAACCCAGCCCATATTCATTATGCAAGTACTCATAGAGTCATAGACAATGATCATCCAAAATTGACTATCTGACCCTATATGTACTCATTAGAGCCTCCGGTATCAAGAAGAACTTAGGCCGGATGGCAAAACATGCCCATTCTCACTTTACAACTCAGCGCTATCTTAGCTTTCTCTCTCCTCTCACTTCTCCTCACTCCCTATCACTTTTTTGTGCACATGATCAACTTAACCTCACATTTCATTAAAATACCAACTTTATAAAAATATATCCCATTAAATACCCCACATACACTCACAAACAAAATAAAAATTAATAAAACAAATGCGTCGGGCCCACATCACCAGAAGTATAACTCGGTGAGCAAGTCACCTTAAGTGTTGGGGGACGAAACTCGCGCGTGAGTCATGGAGCTGGGCACGGAGGTCGCGTACGAGTTTAGCAACAAGGTGAATGGGTCACCTACTTTGCCGTCCAGACTTAGGCTCTTCATTTGAGGCCCACGGGTGCCACATCACAATAACATAACCTCTCCAACATACCCCATTTATCATAACACAACACAACATACTCATTTGGGTACCATCACTTCCATTTTTAACTTTTTTTTTCCATTTTTCAAACACACTAAATTCATTTCATTCAATTAATGTACAAATTAATACATACAAAACACAATAAAATACAAATTAACACATAAAAAAAATGAAGAATTAAAAAAAAAAAAAAAAAAAAAAAAAAAAAAAAAAAAAAGAAACTTTAAATTATAGCCCACTTTATTTGTACTGCTGCATTTCCACATCCAGCCCACTTTACAAAGCCCATTTCCACCACAAAAAAACAAAAAAAAAAAATAAAAAATAAAAAAAGCACATCATCTTCTTCATGTACTGCTGCACACACTATGCACATAATTTATAGATAGGAAAAAAAAATAATAATAAAAGAGCTTAACGTTAACTGACAAAAGGTGGAGATTTACCTTCGTCGTCTGCACGAAGAAGCAACGCACGGCGAAGGAAAACGAAGGTCCTTGGTGTGGCGGCGAGGGCATGGGGAAAAGTGGCGAAGGCCACGTAGGAGTGGCGAGTGGATTCTCGTCGTGATAAGTAACACATATAATTTTTATTTGAACACATAAATTTAGCTGGAATAGACATTAATACCCTTTCCTTCCGTATATTGCTCCATCTTTGTTTGTTTTGATTTTGGATCCTCAAAACCCCGGTACATCAGAGACATTTATTAGGAGCCATAAATCTTTTTAAACAATAATCTCATTTCTTATTTGATCATCAATCAAGTATTAAGAAGAGTAAATTATTCATTTGTGCTTCTTTATCCATACCTTCTTGGCGTGTTTTTCCAAAGTATTAATAGAAAGTCAACTTTTCCTAAAAAAATTAGAGCAGCAAATTGCATTTCAAAGTTGGGCCAATGACTTAAATATACTAATCGCATAGATTATTTTCTATATTTGGAAAAAAAAATTCAAATATAGACTAATCAACTATGCGACCACTTGACTCCAGTTTTATTTTTTGCTCGACTTCATTATCATTTTGCTCGACTTCACCCTATAATTTTGCTCGACTTCACTTTTTAGAAAAAATAAAAAGTCGCGAAGTCGATAGGCTGGAAATCAACTCTTTTTTTTTTTTTTTTTTTTCCTTCTATTTAAGCCATTAACGAGTAAATTGCAAAAATCGTCCTTGTGGTTTGGTCAAATTGCACGTTTCGTCCTAGTGGTTCATTAAGTGCAAAGATCGTCCTTATTTTGCACTGTTACGTGCACTTTTGGTCCTCCATCATTGCAAAAATCGTCTTTGTGGTTTGCCAAATTTCACTGTTGAAGGACCAAAAATGCACGTAACAGTGCAAAATAAGGACGATCTTTGCACTTATTGAACCACAAGGACGAAACGTGCAATTTGGCCAAACCACAAGGATGATTTTTGCAATTTACTCGCCATTAACTCTTCAAAGTATTCCTTCTACGTTCAGTAATCACAAGCGTAAAATTATCCCATCAAGAATGACATTAATCCAGAATAACTCAGCAAAGTTGTCTTAGAATTTCTAACATCAACATGAAAAAGTGTTCAATAGTCTACAATAGTCTCAAAATGGTACGTATAAGTTAGGAGTGAAGATTAACAAGCTAATAGCAATCAAACTTGTTTTAGCAAAATTGTGGCCACTTTTTTTCATCGATGTATTTTTAAAGACAGAGAATGATTTAACCAGGGGCAGATCTTAGTTGGGGCTCAGGGGGCCCGGCCCCCCCTCCCTCCAGTTTTTTCGCTCAGTAGTGCCAATTTATCCGTATTTCGTCCGAAAAAATTTATATTTATTAAGTCGGCCCCCCCGAATTAGAAGACCCTAATATAACGATAGGACAAAAAAATTTCCGGCCCCCTCCACTAAAAACTTCAAGATTCGCCACTGGATTTAACAACTATAAAATTCTTCTTCCTGGCCGGAACAAAACTCAAATAGTATGTTATGTGATTATTTGGTGATCGAATGTTGATTACTAGTAAGGAACTGTGTGGATAATAAACTTATAGGTGGGTTTAAAATTTTTGAAAGAGAAAGAAGGTTTCGAATCTAACGGTAAAAGAATAAATGTAAACGAAAGTGTAAACTAAGGCAAGGCTATAATTGTCATTTCCATTTATTTGTCCGTGTACAGATAAAAACTACACTACGTGTAAGTATCATTTTCCTAGTGTTCGGAAAAAAAAAAAAAAAAGTATCATTTTCCTAAAACTATGCCCCAAAACTAAAATACATACAGTAAAACATTTATAAATTAATAATGTACGAACCGAAATATTTTATTAATTTAACGATATATTATTATATCGATAAATTAATAATTTATTAATTTAAAGAGGTTTATATACGATCTTTAAATTTTCAAATCCAATATACTGGTTACAATGTATATTAGTTATAGATGAAAAATAAATTAAAAAAATAAGTTCCAATTAATATTTTATGAATTTAAGACATTGAAAAAATTAATGAATGTATACCAATGAATGTTACGAGGTTCAAGGCATTGAAGAAATTGTGAAATTTTTTAGTAATTATTAATTTATAATTTCATTAGGACCTATATATACACTGGGGTTTCAAAAAAATTATCATCTTATTATATTATTGATTGATATTCAAATTTGTACTGGTCCCAAGTTGGGACTGGACAAATAATTAATTTTATCGAGATTATTAATTTATCGAGTATTAATTTATAAAGGTTTTACTGTATTATTGAAAGTATAACTGGAGTATATTTTCTCTGAATCAATCGATACAATATCCTTGGTATAATAAATAATAACTACTACATCCGTCCCATAATTATTGTTCAGTGTCTATTTTTGAAGTCTTTATTTTGCAACTTTGACCTTAAATATTTTTATTTGTGTTATATAATACTTGATGAAAATTATACTAATGAAAATACATTTAAAACTCAATCCATTCATTTATTTTTCATCAAGTAATATATAACACAAATAAAAATATTTAAGGTCAAAGTTAAAAACTAAAGACTTCAAAAGTCAATAGTGGACAATAATTATGAGACGGAGGAAGTAATAGACTATTCTAGAATTGGGCTAGAGCCCAATACATAAACCAACATAAAACCCAATGTAAATATCGATTAACACTCCCACGCAATTTGAGCGGGAGGACACCGGACGCTCAAGTTGGTGCGAAACTCCTCAAACAAAGCTGAAGGTAACCCTTTGGTAAAAATGTCCGCATACTGATAACGAGAGGGAACGTGAAGAACTCAAACCTGACCAGAAGCAACAAATCCCGAACAAAATGAATATCTATCTCAATATGCTTCGTATGTCGATGCTGAACCGGATTGGAAGATAGATACACAACACTAACATTATCACAGTAAACAAGCGTAGCGGAAGACAAAGGAGTGTGCAACTCACGAAGTAGGTTCCGTAACCAACAAGTCTCAGCAACTGCATAAGCAGCACCACGATACTGAGCCTCAACACTAGAACGTGACAACGTAGGCTGATGTTTAGAGGACCCCGAGAGCAAGTTGTTGCCAAGAAATACACAATAGCCAGAAGTCGATCTCCGAGTAGTAGGGCAACCAACCTAATCACCATCCGAATAAGCAACCAATGAGGAAGTAGAAGACGAAAACAGCTGTAACTCATAGTCTAAAGTACCCCGAACATACGTCAAAATCCGCTTAAGAGCCGAGAAATGAGGCTCCCGAGGATCATGCATATAAAGACAAACCTGCTGCACTGCATATGTAATATCTGGGCGAGTAAAAGTGAGATACTGAAGAGAACCCGCAAGACATCAATATAATGTTGGATCAAAAACCGGATCACCATCATCACCCAGTTTAGACTCAGTATCAACAGGAGTCTGACTGGAATTACAACCAACCATATGAGCCCGCTGAAGAATCTCAGTAGCATACTTACGTTGAGATAAAAACATCCCTGAAGAATAACGAGTAACTGAGATACCTAAAAAGTAATTAAGTGAACCCACATCCGTTATATAGAAATCCTGATGTAAAGTAGTAATAATTCGCTATAAAAAAGTGTTAGAGGAAGAAGTGAGAACAATATCATCAACAATAGAGTAACAAATAAGCAGTCTCCATCCTGTGTCTATAGATAAATAAGGATGAATCACAACGACTATGACTAAACCCAACCCGAGTAATATAAGTAGCAAAGTGCTGAAACAAAGCCCGAGGGGCCTACTGAAGACCATAAAGAGACCTCTGCAATAAACAAACATAATCAGGGTGTGCAGAATCCTGAAACCTAGGCGACTGATGCATATAAACTATCTCAGCTAAATCACCATGAAGAAAGGCATTCTTGACATCTAGCTGATGAACCGGCCAATTTCGAGAAATAACCAAGCTAAGGACCGTCCGAATATTACCAGGTTTAACAACTGGGCTAAAGGTCTCATCAACATCAACACCTTTTATCTGAGTACTGCCATTCGCAACAAGGCAAGCATTGTAGCGAATGAGGGTACCATTCTCTAGAAACTTGTGGCAAAAAAGCTACATACAACGAACAATATTAGCATCAGTGGGTCGTGACACAAGAGTCCAAGTTTTATTTTTAATAAGTGCATTATATTCATTATGCATAGCGTTTTGCAAATTTGGATCATTAAACGCATCACTATACAATTTGGGTAGAGGTGAAATGGAAGACACATGAAAGGTAAGACGATCAGGAGGACGATTGGTCCCGACACAAAAACGTGTGACTATGGGATGAACAGAAACCAGGTTTGGGTTGGGTGGTGGTGGTGGTGTAGGAATAGCATCGGTGTTGGGTGGAGGTGTATTAATAGGTGGGATAGGTGTAGTAGGTGGAATGGGAGTCGTAGTTGTTGAAACAGGTGCATCAACGGTATCATTTGATGTAAGAGGTGGGGTAGGTGTATGGGGTGTTGAGCGAATAGTTTGGGAAATGACATTAGTCGGCTCATCTAAAAAATTATATGAGGGAGGCAAGGTAGGAGTGATAGAACCAAATGGGAATACCGTCTCGTCAAAGGCAACATGGCGGGAAATGATTATTTTATTGGTGTTTAAGTCAAGACAACGGTAGCCACGGTGATTGGATGCATGTCCCAGAAAAATGGAGGGTGTGGCGCGTGGTTGAAGTTTGTGAGAGACTTCAAGGTGAGGGTAACAATGACACCTAAAAGTATGAAGAAGACTATAATCGGGTTTGGTTCCAAAAAGATGGGTAAAAGGTATGTCATCATTAATGGCTTTTGAAGGTAAAATATTTAACAAATAAACGGCCATATTAAGTGCTTCAACCCAATAATTGGGAGGAAGGTGAGCTTGAAAAAGCAATGTGCAAATAAGGTTGTTTATGTTGAGGATCATCCTTTCAGATTTATCCTTTTGTTGTGAGGTTTTGGGACAAGAAAAGAGAAATTCTATTCCGTTAGATGCAAATAATTTATGGAAAGCGTGGTTGTCAAATTCACCACCATGGTCACACATAAATGACTTTTATTCACTCTTGAATTGAGTGTAAACAAAGTTACGAAACAACAAAAATTTAGACAAGACATCTGATTTATTAACTAATGGATAAACCCAAACATACTATGAATAATGATCCAAAAATAAGACATAGTATTTAAAACCTGAAAGACTCAGAATGGAAGAAGTCCACAAATGTGAGTGAACAATGTCAAAACATGATTGAACTACAGTACTAGAACTAACAAATGGAAGTTTCACGTGTTTAGCAATCTGACAAGCATGACAAAGAACGAGAAGCTTCTCTTTATTACAAGAAATGGAATTACTAGAGAGAACACGTCGTAACACGTCACTTCCTGGATGTCCAAGTCATTGGTGCCACGTATGTTGACTGGTGAGAAAGTCATGAGGAATAGTGGAAGGCTTCGTGACCGGATAGAGATCCCCAGTGCTATCACAGCGGAGAAGCACCTGAAGGGTCATGAAATCCTTAACAGAAAAACAAAGGCATCAAATTCAACAGTGCAATTATTATCACGAACAATTTGACGAACGGAAATTAAATTTTTTACAATATTAGGTGTAATAAGAACACTTGTTAATTAAAGAGGATGATGAGGTGTTGGCAAAATACTATGACTAGAGTTGGTAACGGGTATGGAATAACCATCACCAACAGAGATGAATGGGTAAATGCATGTATTAAAAGCATTACTAAGACTATGTACAAAATCATTAAGATGAGAACTCGCACCTGTGTCCATATTCCATGCACCGGTAGTAGGGTCCTGAAGCGTTATGGTACTAAACGCATGAGGTATAACCGTCTCCTGACCCGTGGCAATAGTGGCACGTGGTTGACCTAAACTTTGTATGCCCATAACCTATGAACCCGAAATAAATGAACTCGATGTATGTGGAACTGAACCATTCTTTCCCGATGTAAACTGGCCTGCTACTTGAGGACCCAATCCATGTGATCCCACAACTGGTAATTGCGGGCCCATTAAAGTTGTAGTCTGATGGGATGGGGAATTAACAAAACCTGGTGGCCCATTAAGTGGTATGGGGTATGTTAAAACGGGCTGAGCAGGCCCAATGGCTTACGTTGGGTTAAAAGTAAATGCAATTGGGTTTTGTAATTGTTGTGGCACTAAAGTATTTTAGGGTAATGTATGCGTACCACCAATATTAAACGCAACAGGGGTGGCATTTGATTGTGACATATAATTAGTTTCTGGCAAGGCATTCTTACCACTTAAACCCAACTTGGCCAAAATTTCAATAAATTGAGTCTCGGAAAGATTCAAAGCATTGGGAGGGCCATTGTTTTGAGGCGTTGGCAACATAGAGGTCGAGTTGTGGGTTTTAGCAAGCATGTTCCCATCGTGCACAAATTTACAACCATCTCCAAAATGACATGAGCCCTTCGCAAAATTGAAACAAGGCCGAGTAGACTTAACATGTGTAACATTAGAATGACGAGTATTTGTACTTAAATTTTCAAGCAAGACCATTAGTGAAGATGAACAAGAATCAACTTGTAGGGCTTGTGAACGGGATTTCAACCGCATCTCTTCGGTAGTAAGCATGGATTGAACTGTTTTGATATCCGGAAAAAGGTCTCGATGAACAATGATAGTCGCGATGTGATCATACTTCTCGCTCAACCCTTCAAGAGCGAAGGTAACAATGTCATCGTTACTAATAACCGAGGCATCTTTGTAGACTCTATCATGCTGAAATAGGCATCAATGCTCATGTCCCCCATTTTTAACGAACGTAATTCGGCTTTTAGTGCTAGTGATAAGGATTTATTTGGTACCTTTTTAAGGGGTCATTTAGGCCCAAAATCGTATTAATACGATCAAATATTGCCCTAAATCGTTTCTTTTTGCATTTTAGGTACTTGGGATGAAAATCTAGAAATTGGCATGTTTCGAGCTAAAATCGACAAGAAAGTGAAGAAAACGACCAAGTCTCAAAATCTGTCAGGAAAGGGGTGTTAGGAACACGTTTTGCAATTCATTCAAGTCTTTGTCATTTATGAAGAATGTTGCGTATATGTCTTTATGTTTAGTTTAATGGTGTGGTCCATCAGAAGCCCATGGACTGCCCATCTTATTGTAATTACTTCTAGAAGCACCTAAGCACATGGTTGCCCTAATGTGTTGCCTATAAATAGAAGGCTTAGGTGCTCATTCTCATTGTTGGTTTTCATGTGTTATGCGTAAGCCATGCTCGAATGTTTAATGAAATGAATTCCTTCCACTTCTCTTCTCTTATCATCTTATTCTCTCATTCTCTATTAGCTTAATAGCTTATTTCTCCTTATCGTAGCTTATTATATTTAGAGTAGTAGTTAACGTGTGATTGGTGTGTGTATTCAAGTAAAAGAGGACCTACAAGTGGTATCATTCGCCAAAGGGATAGTTAGGATCGTGTTTTTGAGTAGATCTAATAGTTTTCTAGGTTGGTTTTATTGATTACGTAAGGTTTTTGTTCTTGTTCGATCTTTAATCTCTTTTGTTGGAAAGTATCTTTCATCTCGTGTAAAAGCTCAAAAATCTCATCAAATTTCCATTTCTTACGTTATAGATCTTAAATTTCATCATATTTTGTGATTACTAATCGTTAGAAATAAAAAACAATCCGTTTTCATTGATTTTCTAGACGATTTAATGAAATCCGGATAATTAGCGTGTTGGGAAAGCTGGTGAAAAGTGAGTTTTTGGCATCTGGGTGAATACCGACAAGTTAGGGTTTCATCGCAATTCAATTCCGACAAGTTAGGGTTTTATCGCAATTGGCAGATCTTTAGATTATCGGCATTGGGACTCAGTATTTTACTTCCTTGTATAAGAAAGTGAAAATACTTCGACTTGGTTGCTTCTCTTCTCTTGTATAAGAGTTGAGAATTATTGAAATTGAAATTTAGATAAAATTATCAAAATTGCCATAAAATATCGCAATTCTGATAAATTATCGCAAATTGCCTTTTCTATCGCAATTTAAGATAACTTATTCAAATTGTCATTTTTATCGCAATTTTAAGTTTTATCGCAATTTCTATTTTCCTTATCGCTATTTGGAGTTTATCGCAATTGGGTGAACAGTACTTATCGCAATTGGTTGAACAGTAATTATCGCAATTGGACAAAAATCTTCAGTTAACCAAAACCAACTTAACATAACTCATCATACAAATCTTAATTATCTTGAAGATCCAGACATGTCTCAACCACCACACTTCAATTACTACTATCAGCTACAGCAATATCCACACCAACAGTAATTTCATCTTCAGTATCAACAACAACAAGCATTCGTGCAACAGCATCAATTTCTCTCTCCACCACAAGTATCTCCACAACAAATCATGCAACAGAATCAAATGCAGAACTATCCATCCTACTCCATAGAACCACATTGGTTTAATAAGATGTGTGAGGCAATCAGTAGTCAGCAATCCCGTCATGAGGCTGGGAATCAGGAAACTCCACCTATGCTGACACCTGGTAACTATGTGCAATGGGCTAGTAGATTCCTTAGATTCATTGAACTCCGAAAACCCCATGGGAAATATCTTAAGCAAGCCATTGAAGAAGGACCCTTTCCACTTCCAGTAACTGTTGTTCCAGGAACTTCAGAAAGAGAAGAGACATCAACTCCCATTGTTGTCGCTAACTACACAACTGAACAAACACTGCAACAAGAGGCAAATCAATTGGCAATGTCTTACATACTTCAGGGAATTCCCAATCCTATTTACCAAAGTATTGATGCTCAAAAGACTGCCAAAGACATGTGGGAATATGTGCATCTTCTAATGGAAGGGACAGAGTTAAATCAAGAAGATCTTGAGTCAAATTTGTACATGGAGTACACTCACTTTATCATGGAACCAGAGGAAACTATTGAATCATACTACCACCGTTTCACAAACATTGTCAATGACCTCAATCGTCATGATATCAAGTTACCAAGGATTGCTATCAATTCCAAATTCCTAGGATGCCTTGGACCAGAATGGCAGAAATATGCAACATTTGTCAGGCAAACAAAGAAGATTGGTGAAGTCAAATATGGACTAATGTATGACTATCTGAGACAACATCAATCTGTGGTAGATAAGGAAGTTGCAGCACGAGGCGGTCTCATATCAGCACCAACACCTAACTCACTTGCTCTTGTTGCTCAATCCAACTTTCCACTACCAAACCAAGAATTTGGTCAATCATCTTTCCAACCAAGTTTTCAACCACAACCTTCTAACCAAATCGTTCCATATGAAGCACCATCACAATACTCTGACAACCAAATGGTCCCTTATAACAACTCAGATTCCATGATGTACTCAAATGTTGATTATGATGAAGAAGAGGATGCATTCAACTCTCTTAATGAAGCATTTGGATTAATTGCTAAGGCATTTGGAAAATTCACCAACAAATCCAAAAACCATCTTCGTTCATCATCCAATACCAGGAATCAAGCTGTTATTAACGATGGTAGAGTGGAAATTCAGAATCGGTCTTCGGGCAGATATGGTTCAGGAAACAATGGAAACTATGGGTCTCAGAGATTTCAGTCAGGAGGGAACAGGTTCAATTCTGTAGGGGGTAACAGGAACAGTATGAGAACTACTCAGAGAAGAAATCAGATGGCTGGGAATGCACAGAAAGGCATTGCAAATTCTTCAATCACGTGTTACAACTGTGGTGGGAGTGGTCATATGGCAAATGCGTGTCCAAAGCCTCATACTATGGGCAGTGCATATCACAAGGAAGCTCTTTTGATGGCAATGAAAGATGAAGCAAGGGACACAATGAATGTGAAAGAACAAAGTTTCATGGCAAGTGCTGCTTCTGATGATGAGATGGAAGATCTTGAAGCAAATGCTGCAGTAATGCTCATGGTAAACATGCAGGAACTGAACATGTCCGAGACAGGCCCGGTTTATGATACCGATGGTCTTTCTCAGGTACCTGATCCAAAATGTCTTATACATGAAATTGCTTCACCATCTGCATCTTCATCTACAAATGAAAATTTTGTTCAACATAATTCATCATTCTCATCTCCATCAGATGATCAAATAAACACTGTTGTATCATTTGATGATGATAAAACTGTCGTTTCATTTGATGATTCAATTGACGATGAAAATTATGATCATCTTGAACAAAATGATCCTTTGCCTGATCAAGATTCAGAGCTTCAGGCCTTGTTAATGACCAACCAATCACAAATTGAGAAATGCAATGAAATCAATCTAGATCTAAAAGAAAAAATTGCATTGTTGACGAAGGACAATGAGTGCTATAAATTACAACTTTCAGGATATCAAAAACAAGAAAAACGTGAAAAAGGTTTTGAGATTGCTTTCCAAAAAGAGTACGTCAAAGTTCAAGATTTAGAAAGTCAAGTTCGTGAGCTAACCGTTTCCAAGGCTGAGCTCCTCTCTCAAAAAGAAAAGGATCAATTTGAATTCAAAAAACAAATTGATACTTTAAATTCTGAGCTGTTAAAAACTCAATCTGAGCTTTCAACATCTCAAAATAATCTTCTTGAAGAAAAGCAAGCCTCAAGTAAACGCGTCAACTCATATCTTGAAGAAATTGTCACTTTGGAATCCAAACTTAAAGAGTTTCAAACTATTGTATACGAAAATGGTGAATCAATAACTCAAATTCAAAGGCTAACGGTAAAACCAGTTCCGAAAGGATTTGGATTTGCTATTGGCTGTGACCAACCACTTTTTCTTTCTAAAGCACTCAGCAAAAATCCCAAGTTATACAATGCAGAATTATTACTTGATGATACCTTTCAAAGAGTTGTTGTGCTTAGTAATGATGAAGAACTTGAAAGTCTTAAACGTCAAAAAGAACTTGAGAGTCGACCAAAAACAGACAAAGATTTTTCCAGAGTTCATTATGATTATAACGCAAGACCTCATATCAGTAAATCATTTGTCCCTCCAAAGGACAAACCATAACAAACGTTGTTAAACACCTACATACATGCTTCTTCTTCAGTAATTCCTGTGTCTAAAACTGTTTCACATCTCAAGGATGCTTTAACAAAGGATGAAGTTGATCCACAAATGCCTCAAGAATGTCGAATTCTTCAATATTTTAAGACATTTATGGAAGAAATATTTCTTTTGGAGAATGAAATTGAGTTTAGTTCTCAAATCGAAGTCTCTGCTTTTCTTTCCCCAGTCGCGAAAGAGAAGCGAGATATTCTTCAAAAGAAAATTCTGCCTCATGTCAAACATCTGAAGAAATGTGCAACACAATGGGAACAAGAATTACAAACGGAAGTTGCATCTATGAAGAGCATTTTCAAAGCTAAAGACGACAAAGTTCAAAGACAAAAACTTCAAAAGAAAACTTTAGCAAAAGAAAATGATCGACCCTTAGAAAAAGTTCTGTGTTATGACGTTGTTTCTGTGATAATGAATTCGCTTTATGAGTCATGCAATGAGTTACTTGTAAATGATCATGCTGTAAATGTTGAGATGTTGCAAATGGAGATAGGAAATTTGGTAAAAGAGAATGAGGCTCTTCGTCAAATCAACCATGATGTGGAAAACAAAGTTTTCAATCTTCAAAAAAGGCTTGACTGGTGTCAACATCAAAGTGTCATATTTGAGTTAAATTATCAACATCTAAAAACATGTTTGTCATTTCAAAACAGTCATACTTCTGAAAGTGAGAATCAAAATGAAAATGATGTCTTAAGACATAAACTGTTTGAATATGAAAAGGAACTGGATGAAATAATTCAAAACAGAAATGACACAGTCCGCCTCAACAAAATTTTAGATTCAAAAAATCAAGAATACCAACACATCATTGTTGATCTGAAAAAGAAACTCAGAGTTTTAGACAAAGGCAAAGCAAAAGTTTATGAGATTGCCCCAGGGATGTATGCAGTAGACAAGGCACTTACCCAAGCATCAGACTTAACCACTAATGCAACTACTTCAATTTCCATAGGATTAGATACCATGCCTAAGGCTAGCAACTCCAAGAAGTAGACAAGGCACTTACCCAAGCATCAGACTTAACCACTAATGCAACTACTTCAATTTCCACAGGATTAGATACCATGCCTAAGGCTAGCAACTCCAAGACCTACAAGAAACAACAGAAGTGTAGAGTCCGGAAACCTAGGAATGGATCATCTAAGTCTGCAGAAGTTAAAGTTAAAGCAAGTAGTTCGAATAAAACGCATGTAATATCAGGAATAGAATCAAACTTATCTAAGTCTAATTCTAGTAATGATGTAACAGACGTTAAATCTATGAATGTTAATGATGATGTTATGATTGATGCTAGTTGTATTGTGTGTCGTGCTAGTATATTATCTGGTGATCATCAAAACTGCATTGCTAAAACTCTGTTGAAACAAAAAAAGAAACGAACTAGTGGCTCTTCCACTAGGCTCAAAATTGTTGCCAAGTCCATTTTAGGAAAACCACCTCTAGTAGTTTCTAAGCAAACCATAGATGCACCCATAGCCACACCTAAGACAACCAAATCACCTAGTACATTCATTAGGAAAAAGGCTGAGACTAGTTGGACATGGCAACGTTGGTTACAAAACACAGCAAGCTTTAAATGGGTCCCAAAGATACTTAACTCTTGTGTTACTAACCCAACGGGTCCAACCATTACCAATTCTCCACCTGTTTCCAATATTTGTGATGCAGGTGATACAAATTGTCCTCTGGATTGTTGATAGCGGGTGTTCCCGACACATGACCGGCAACCTCATGCTTCTCACAAACTTTATCGCAAAGTTCATCGGAACGGTCTGGTTCGGGAATGATCACTTCGCAGCAATAATGGGCTATCGAGATTATGTTAATGGGAACATCGAGATCAGTCGTGTATACTATGTTGAAGGCCTTGGTCACAATCTATTCCCAGTGGGACAATTTTGTGACGGAGAATTAGAAGTAGCATTTCGGGAGAAAACTTGCTTCATTCGTGATCTTCAAGGAAATGATTTGATGAAAGGAAAATGGGGAACCAGTCTATACACCATATCCTTTGAAGGCATGACAGCTTCATCTCCTATCTGTTTACTCTCCAAGGCTAATCCCACAAAGGCTTGGTTATGGCATAAAAGATTGTCTCATCTCAATTTCAAAACCATGACTGACCTTGCAAGGAATAAATTGGTTAACGGATTACCCAAATTCAGATATGCCAAAGATCATTTGTGTTCTGCATGTGAACAAGGGAAAAGTCACCGTGCTCACTTTCCTCCCAAAACAGAACACAGCACAGATCATGTCCTTCAGCTGCTACATATGGATTTGTGTGGTCCAATGCGGGTTCAAACTATAAACAGGAAAAGGTACATTTTGGTAATAGTGGATGATTACTCACGATGGACATGGGTCTACTTTCTTCAGACAAAAGATCAAGTTCCTTCAATGGTCATCACGTTTCTCACGAAGATTCAAGTTCAAGTCCGCAACACCGTCAGGATTATTCGAACAGACAACGGCACTGAATTTAAGAATCAAACCCTTCGGGAATACACTGAGAAGCATGGGATTGTTCATCAATATTCAATTGCTCGCACTCCCGAACAGAATGGTGTAGTTGAAACACGAAACCGTACGCTTGTGGAAGCAGCTAGAACAATGTTGATCAATGCCCAATTACCAGACTACCTTTGGGCTGAAGCTGTTAATACTGCATGTTATACCCAGAACCGCGGCATGATCAACAGACGACACAACAAAACTCCATATGATCTTATTCAAGGCAGAAGACCAAACATCAACTACTTTCATGTTTTTGGAGCACTGTGTTACCCGAAAAATGATAGAGATGATCTTGGTAAATTAAAGGCTAAAGCAGACATCGGGATATTTGTTGGCTACTGTGAGAATTCTAAGGGATATAGAATTTGGAATCGTCGGACTGGGGAAATTCAATAAACTATACACGCCAATTTTGATGAACTCACGGAAATGGCTTCTGAGCAAGACCGCTTAGAACCCGAACATAACCATCTAAACTTCCCTGAATCTTCGGCTGCACCCCTACCCTTTAACAAGAAAGATCTGGAAGATTTGTTTGCACCAATGTTTGATGAAGTTTGTGTTAGTAGTGCATTAGATGCTTCCGCCAGTTCCGCTGCTCAACATGTCCCAAATCAAGCACCTGATCAATCTGCAACTACTTCTACAGCAGTTGATAACGATGCACCTCAACCTGAACCTTCATCACCCATGGATCAAACACCTACACCTGCAGTTGAAGATTCTTCCCCCACTTCTAACCAAGTTCCCACACCTTCAGGATATGACGGGAATGCATTTTTTAATACATTTGCTCCACCACCAACCATTCCAAAAACAGGAGAATCATCCTCGAGCAATATGGACCCGTCATATCACCATAACAACATTCAACATTTCCCATCCACCCACAAATGGACAAGAGATCATCCCTTGGTAAATATAATTGGAAATCCTGACAATCCAGTCATGACAAGACAAAAACTTCACTCAGATAGTGAACACTGCATGTATGCACTCACTGTCTGTCAATCTGAACCTAAAAACATCAAAGAAGCCCTTACATATGACAACTGGATTGAATCCATGCAAGAAAAGCTGGAACAATTCAAACGTTTGGAAGTTTGGGAATTAGTGGAAAAACCAGATGGAGTTTATGTTGTTGGATTGAAATGGATTTGGAAGAACAAGCTAGATGCAGATGGTACCGTCATCTGTAACAAGTCCCAACTGGTAGCAAAAGGGTATAGCCAAGAAGAGGGTATTGACTTCAAGGAATCGTTTGCTCCAGTGGCTCGGATTGAGGCAGTTCGAATGTTTCTGGCATACGCAGCCCACAAGAACATCACGGTCTATCAAATGGATGTGAAGACAACATTTCTCAATGGACAACTCCGAGAAGAGGTGTACGTATCACAACCAGAAGGCTTCGTGGACCCAGATCATCCAAACCATATATATCGGCTTAAGAAAGCCCTATACGGCCTTAAATAAGCCCCGAGGGCATGGTACGATAAACTGTCTGCATTTCTCCTTGCTAATCACTTTACCAAAGGAACTGTTGACCCGACTTTATTTATACAGACACACGGGGAAGACATTCTCATTGTTCAGATTTATGTGGATGATATTATTTTTGGTTCAACCAATAAAAAATATTCAAACGCTTTTTCTAAACTGATGAAACAAAACTTTGAGATGTCTATGATGGGTGAACTTAAATTCTTTCTGGGATTGCAAGTTCATCAGTCGCCCCGTGGTATATTTCTAAGTCAGTCAAAGTATGCTCAGGAAATCCTGAAAAAGCATGGTATGACCAGCTGTGACACCTATAACACCCCCATGTCCTCCTCATCCCCGAAGTTAGATGCTGACATACATGGGACACCCATTGATCCTACGAAGTATCGTAGTATGATTGGGTCGATCATGTATCTCACAGCTAGCAGACCGGATGTTGTATTTGCTACATACCTTTGCTCCCGATATCAGTCTAGACCGACTGAACGGCATTTGTCAGTCGTTAAAAGAATCCATAGATACATAAAGGGAACCATTAATTTGGGGATCTGGTATCCAAAGGATTTTGGGTTTGAACTTGTTGCATTTTCAGACGCTGACCATGCAGGGTGCTTAGACACACGCAAAAGTACATCAGGGGGAGTACAATTTTTGGGTGACAAGCTCGTCTCTTGGCAATCAAAGAAACAAGACTGCACCTCACTGTAGTCAACAGAATCTGAATATGTGGCCATGTCTGCCTGCTGTGCTCAAGTCATCTGGATGCGATCACAACTGATGGACTACGGATACGTATTCAACAAGATTCCTATGTACTGTGATTCCAAGAGTGCCATCGCTATTTCATGCAACACCGTGCAACATTCCAAGTCAAAGCATATTGATCTCCGATACCATTTCATCAAGGAACACATGGAGAAGGGTACTGTTGTATTGTATTTTGTGGGAACTGAACACCAATTGGCGGATCTGTTCACAAAAGCCTTGCCTCATGCAAGATTTGTGGATCTGGTTCACCGGATTGGTATGAGATGTTTGACGCCAAATGATTTAGAAAAATTTCTTAAAAACAATTAACCAAGTCAAACATCTACAAACTATCTTTGTAAATATATATTAAAAAAAAATAATAAATAAAATTTGCAAGTACAAACCCCTTTTACAACTCTTTGTTCATTTTAAAATGTCACAAATTATTTTTGAACAAGTGTTGAGGGGGAGACATAAATTTTTTCTCAAATTTTCCAAAATTTGTACTTGCATGATTTCAAAAATTGTTGCTTCACATAGTTTTTGGTGATAAGATCAAAAGATGGAAAAGTAGTGTGTCTAGTTCGCTAAGACTGAGACTTATAGGTAGTGAAATGGTGGGTTTGGACTAAGATTAAAATGTTTCAAGGTTTGGGGACTATATGTGTCAATCATAAAAAGTTAATAGATATAAAATATCAAAAATTCACCGCAGTTAATACGCTGACATATTCACCAACCATATTAAATACCACCACCCACCATCATCAACGGCCATCATTCAATCTGCATATCCGCTAACGATCATCAAATTTTGTGAGTACTTTTGTGATTATTAAGTCAATCTAACAAACGGTTTTGAACAAAATCATGATCCAACGGCTAGAATTATCGCAATTGTGATTTATAGTTCTAGGGTTTGCGTTAAATTGGGGATATTCGATTGAGAGTGTTTTAGATGTGTTTGATTGTACGATTATGCTTAGATATAGTTAATAATCCAAGATTGCATGCTTAATTGTTCCCAGAAACATTAAATCGTTATAATCTTGTTTTAGGGTTTAAGCATCAAAATTGGGGAAAACCATATATAAGTGTTATTGTGTAATCTATGTGTTGGGATGTTGTTATTGTGTGTTGAATTGAATGTTTGCATGCTTTGATTAAACACAGAAACACCTTAAGTGCGTTAATTAAGTTTGAGGGTTTATGAAGAACGATGAACACTAGCAGTTTGATTATTGAGTTTTCGTGGATGAAAATTGTTATAACTTGGTCAGATTATTTAAATTAGTTATATAAACTGTTTGAGATAATCTGTGATTTCAAAATCTAAGTTATAATGAATTTTGATAAAAATCTATGAAACGGTTCATCTTCAAAAGTTATCGGAAACTCTTGTACAAGAGTTTATCGAGATTGCCAAAATTATTGCAAATGCATAATTATCGCTATTGCATACTTATCGCAAATGCCTAATTATCGCGAATGCATAATTATCGCTATTGCCTAATTATCGCTATTGCATAATTATCGCGAATGGCATAATTATCGCAAATGCCATAATTATCGCAAATGCCATAATTATCACAAATGTGATTTTTTTTTCTTTCTTTTAGACTTTGATCAATTTCCTCAAATATCTCTTCAATATTTATCGAAATGGATCAAATTTTATAGAAATTTGTCATATCTTGATAAATTCTTTGCTCAAGCATGTAAATACCAATCATAACTGCAAAAAGGATCACATGTGTGGAATACAAGTTTTACCATCAACTAACAATCATGTATCCTGCATATCTGTAAAACATCAATGGCTGCACCTCAACAACAATCTCTTCCAACACTCACTAAAGAAGAAGTTTTTCCTCATGGGTATTCTTTTGAGATTGGGAAAAACAATGCGCGGGTAGAACTTGACAAGATTAAGTGCTCTGATCCAAGCTGCCAGATTGCTGTGGAAATTCTCAAACAACATGAGTGCAGAAATCTTCTTGACAGCTCAGATAGCATTCCAGAACTCTACATACATCAACTCTGGGACACCTTTAAGCTGAGTAGTAATGACAAGTTTTTCACATGCACCCTGGATCGTAAGAAGGTCAGAGTTACACCAAGTCACCACCGCAAAGCATTAGGCCTTCCAAGTGCACCTGAACCTACCAACCAATACTACCCGACTCCATCAGAATCAGAAGCTATGCAGTTCCTTGAAGATATTGGTTATGATGTTCAACCCGATACACCGTTAACCAAAATCTCTAAAGTCAATGCTAAATACATTCCGCAGCCATGGAGAACTATCTTTTACATCGTAACACGTTCAATATCCGGTAGAGATAGTGGCTTTGAACACCCAAGACTGCCTCATCTTCAAGTCTTCTGGGGATTCGTGCATAAGGAAAAGATTGACTTTGCTACTCTTATTTGGGAAGATATAGTATTCCAAATGCGGAAAGCTTTCAGACAAATCCCTTTCGTACGTTACACCAAAGTTCTCATATGTTATTTGCTAGACGAACATGTGGACATTGATCGACGTCCTACCGATCGAGAAATGCATCTGTACAAAATGGATAAAACTTTCCACAATGTCTACTTTCCCACAGGGAGCACGCATAAACAAGGAGCTAGGCTGCCTGAATTTTTGATGACTGAAGAAGTAAAAGAAACACAAGCCTATCTTGAATATGATGAGGCATTCAAAGAAGGTAGTGTGGGACGTTCTAAACTTAAAGAAGGGTCAGGATCAACCAAGACCCGTTCTAGAAGCAGGAGTAAGACTGGAAGTGCGTCTAGTGCATCAAAATACCCACTGAAACAACCAACTCTCAAGAGAAAAGTTCCTAGTAAACCTAAGCCAAAAGCTGAACCAGTTGGAATAATTGATGAAAATTCTGATCCTGAGGCAACATAATCAGAACCAGAGATCCCTGTTAGAATGACTGAAGCAGAGGCTGAATTTCGAACTAAGCTCAACTTGGAATATGCACAAAAAGTCAGTTTGAAGTCAGTTAAAGAGGATGAAGAAAGAAGAGCAAAATTGTCAATTGAGAAAATGAGGGAGTATGAAGCAAAGAAAGGAGCAGGAGGATCAGAAACCATTCAAGAAGCAACTTCGACCCACACTAATCCGGTTAATCAACCCGGAGGGTCTGGAGTAGCTACATCCATGATTCAGCCTGATACAGTTATTCAACCCGATAAGGCTGAATCTGTCATTCCTCAGGAACCAAGTTCGGTTAATCAACCCAACTTGGAAGTACAAGATCAGAATGAGAAGGAGAATGATCAGGAGAGCACTATCGTCTTAACTGATAAAGAAATTTCAGACTCCATGTTTGATAATGATCAGGGGGAGGAACAACACCATCATGACAATATGGACTGGAATCCTGAAGATGAAAAGGAAATTCATGGTAATAAGACAACTGAAGCTGCAAATGAACTTGAGGAAGAAATGGCCAGACAAGCGGAAACAGAAAGGAAACTAAAGGAGGATACTCAATCTAACTTGGAAGCCGATAGCTACATCCGTTCTCCATCAGTTCCTCCACCCGAACTTGCTATGGTTGTTCATAACCCTCAACAGGAGCAGAAATCACCACTAGTTTAACCTTCACCTGTATCATCACCTAAACCAAACACCCCTCCGGGTCACCTCCCGAGAATCCTACACCACCACCCTCATCTCCTAAGGACTCTGCTCCTCTCAATTCACAATCATCAATTCCTTCACTGACTCCATCACCTACAAGATCTCCATCACCAAAAGCCAAAGCAACTGTTTTGGATCAAATCAAATCGGCCATAAAAGGTAAGAATGTGAAAAGAATTGCTCGAGTGACTAGAGTAGAGGTTGTGTCACCTGCTGGAAAGAAACTCAAGAAAGCAGTTAAACTCGCCCGAACCATGAAAGTTAACTAAACAAGTGCACAACTGGCTGAGATGCAAACCTTAGTCCAGAATTTGTGTCAACAAATGGGAGAGATGCAGGAGACAAAAATGAAAATGGATGAGTTTCTTGCTTATGATGTAGGCGATAAAGTCAAAGTAAAAATGAGACATTATGTCAAGAAGTTTCTACTAGATATTCAAGAAAATATAAAAGCCTACATCAACATAAAAGTAGATGAGAAGGTCAAAGATCTAGCACTCCAACAGAAACATCTTCTTGAATATTCAGTTGAAGAACTTCAAGACGCCCTCTTCACCAAATTGCTTGCAAAAACCACCCTCAACTACACTGAAATGCCAATTCTAGATGCTATTCGAGCAAACATGGAATCTTGTAAGGCTTCAGCAGATAAGGACAAGAGGAAACGTGATGATGATGAACAAGATCCAGACCCTACTACAAAGAAACGAAAGACTGGTAGCGGATCTGGAATTCACATTGCAGAGCCTATAGGAACCACAACTTCTTCTCCACCTCAACCGAATCCGGAATCTGGTCCTACAACAACTGAACATCATTCTAAGCATATTCATGAAGAAAATATGGAATTTCAAACACAAGACTATCAACCACAATCACCAACACCATCTCCACCAAAGTCTAAACCTTTCAAATCAAAGCAGTCTAGCAATAAGAAATCTTCTCAAGAACCAGCTGTCATTACATGGCTTGATGAAGACAAAGATGAGCAAGGAAACGATTGGTTCGATCAGCTTGCAAGTGTTCAAATCCAAAATGATGAAGCTTCCAAGGTTGAAGATAGCACAATTTCTGTTGCTCAGCAGATCAAAAGCAATTTCAACATAAAAAGGATGACAAAATGGGAACTTCGTCGGATTAAGAATGATGCTTTCAATCTCCTTAAAGACAAATCCAACAGTGCTGCTGAACTTGAGTATCACCTTGAGAACATTGCAAGAGCAATGTCAAGTGCCTTCGACTGGGCTAACCCAGACGTAGTCAGGGGAAATGGCCAAGATAGCCAAAACCGTCCTTACATCACCGATTGGACCAAGCCACTTCCCGTGATACGCAAACATCACCACTCAAAAATTCCGTTTCAATTCTTCTTCAACAAAGATCTGAAACTTCTCAAGCATGAAGCATCAGGGAAAACAAAGTATGCAACTTCCATCACCTTCACTCCAGCCGCTCACTATGCACAATTAGCCATTGAGGAAGAAGCCTTTCACCGACATCTCTTTGTTAAGGAATTCTTGGTATATGATCGTGATGCCGAGTTGGGAATCCACCACTGGTATGACAAATGAAAGAACTGGTACAAATACAAACTTTTCCTAAAGTCTCGGGATTCAGTCTACAGTGACCTCCGAATCTTGGCAGTAGTGAGTGTTAATGGATCCAGGAAGTGTGATTACACCTTTCTTGAAGAGATCACAGTCAGAAGACATGACAACAATATCTACTCGTTCTCTGAGGCAGACTTTCTAGATCTGAACCTGAATGATATTGAAGATATGTACTTGATGAAAGTACAAGGCAAATTACAACATCTGTCCAACGAACTTCGATATGCATTTAGTACCGCACTCTGTCACTTCATCAGGAGAACAATCATAAGAGAACGGGTAGAGGATCTTCAGCTGGGAGTGGAGAGTTATCAGACGAAGTTGAACCTTGTTGAACCGGTATTTCTTCTTGACAACAACCGTGACACTCAATATACTATGAAACGACATCCGACCTTCGGGTTCGTCTACAGAAGCACAACGAACTTCAATCGCTTCATGTCTTTCAATGAGATCCATAAGTTCTGTGACGATACCTTGAAGAATGTTCGTGATGGGTTGGTTAATCGAGTTCGAGATAAAGAGTAGGGGAAATCAAGAAGATGGAATTCTGATGAGGTCAGACAAGTAAAGGAGTTCATATGGAAGCTTGAGAGGAGATTATATCATCGGGACCAGATGAGGAGACTAGAGAGTTACATTGGGGGTCGTCCATCCTTTGCCATCAGACTATTTCAAAGGACAGACCCAGAATTCTCAACGTTTGGCAACAAGGCTTAATGTGAGCATTTGAATTCATATTTCATAATTCTTATATCATTATTCGTACCATTGGCCTGTGACGTTACGGCTTATGCACACATAACAGTGTACAACCCGGACCCTAAAGAAAGGACCCTGAGGTACGCTTCAGTGCCTCAATCCTGAAAAAGGAGCGAAAGCTTCTTACTTATGAGCAGAATTAAAACCAGAATGTTTTCTAAAGTTTTTTCAAATATTCTGCTCATAAGGACAAGTATTCCCTTGTCAAGGGGAAGTATTTGAAAATATAATATTTGTTCTGAAATATAAAAGTTCTTGCAATTCTTCCCTAAAACTCAAAAACAGCATATTTTTAATCATAAAAGTTTTTCAAAAACATCATGAGTATGCTATTTTTGAGGGGGAGAAGGAAAATATGATTAAAATATGGTGTCTCAATTGCTGGAATCTCACTAGTGCTCGACTCAGAATTGACCCTCGAATTGACGGTAGGAAAAGTCAGTAGTCGAAAGGACATGTCCCGGACGGGTAATAATTTAAAGCCAGTTTATCTAGTGATGTAAGCGTGTCTCGTAAAGGACGTGTCTGAGTAGAATGTACCGATTTCGAGTGATTTTCCTTGAATGTGATCTGGACGGGTAATAATTTCAAGCTAGTTCTACTAGTGATGTAAGCGTGTCTCGCGATGATCATGTTCATTGAAAATCAATCAATTCAAAAGTGCCAACTCTTTCCGACATGTGCAAATTTCAAATTAATTACTTATGAGCACATGTTAAGGGGGAGTCTTTCTGAAAATCATCAAACTCTCAAGATGTCAACAAAATATCTTTATTATCATCGACACTTTGAGAGATTTTCAAAAGGTTTGGTTTATGGCATCATCAATAGGATAGTCATGGAGTTATAAGGTGACTAAGGTTTAGGAAAAACCGTCCTATGATCCGCCAGAGCCGGAGGGATCTACCCAAGGACAATTCCTATAGTTTAGAACTAGAAAGTCCTAGGTATGATATAAAAAAGGAGAAATGAAATGAACGGAGAAAGAAGGGGTTGAAGAATGAAAAAGAAAAGCAAAGAAAAGGGTGAAAAGAAATAGCCCTCCATTTGTTCAACCTTAGGGCAGACACCGGGTTCAATTCATAATCTACTGGTTGATGAGCATCACCGGTATTGAAGACAAAAGACGTCATGGACCCAGTGACACACTGCACTAAACCTTCTAAGCCACTCAAGTGTCTCTCAAAAGATGTTTGTTTCATTCACACGGAGAACCCTTCATAATCTATCGACCTCTCATTACGAGAGTGTTGATATTGAAAAGGAGGCAATCTGCTCCACGCCTCCGACGACCAAACAAATGTGCACTAATTGAGTCTAGAGCCATGAGATTCATCAAAGATCTCTTAGGTACACTTAGAATTACTCTGGTGTTCTACATCATGGGCATCAGATGTAAATTAGGAAAGTGTCCTTCGCAGATCTTAGCAATCTGCCAAGAACATTCATGAGAAAAGTCACAATTGTGATTATCAATGATTGAATGGAAATCCTGCCAGGGTCAACATCAAACAGCCCTGACAGCAGGTCACTTCAGTAACTCCTTGTGGGTTACGCTTAGTGTTTGCTCCAAACGATCTACAGTCGTGGGGTGATCTCTAGCGACTCACTGAATCGTGGGTGCACTTCGGTGTGTCCGTGTTATTCCTTTCGGGGGAATCCGGTTCAGAACGGCCTGGGTCAGGACTTGAGAAAGTCTTCACACTATGCTGTTGACGATCTCAAGTCTGAGCTTGTAAGTACCGGTTGGTTCGTGCTGATGCTGCTGCTGCTGCTGAGGATCTGGAGTTCGACCATCAAGACTCCATCATGCTCATATTTTGAAGAAATTTTCTCTCAAAGACTCAGTAACAACAAAAGTTCAACATATGATACAGTAAAGTCAAAAGTTCAAGCACCTCAACCTTTCTCAAGTTAAAGATTGAAAAGTAAGAACATGTTGCAGAGTACAAGTCAAAGACATATGAGCATGATGGAGAAGACGAGAAGACATTGGAGATTGGCAGATCAAGACAACATCATATCATCTCAGAACAAGAACAAATAAACAAAGATTATCAAGACGTCAGAAGCCAAAGAAGCAAAGATGACGTCGCGCAACATTTATGACCAAGACTTAGGGGGAGATTGTTAGGAACACGTTTTGCAATTCATTCAAGTCTTTGTCATTTGCGAAGAATGTTGCGTATAGGGCTTTATGTTTAGTTTAATGGTGCAGTCCATCAGAAGCCCATGGACCGCCCATCTTATTGTAATTACTTCTAGAAGCACCTAAGCACATGGTTGCCCTAATGTGTTGCCTATAAATAGAAGTCTTAGGTGCTCATTCTCATTGTTGGTTTTCATGTTTTATGCGTAAGCCATGCTCGAATGTTTAATGAAATGAATTCCTTCCACTTCTCTTCTCTTATCATCTTATTCTCTCATTCTCTATTAGCTTAATAGCTTATTTCTCCTTATCGTAGCTTATTATATTTAGAGTAGTAGTTAACGTGTGATTGGTGTGTGTGTTCAAGTAAAAGAGGACCTACAAGGGGTCCTGACGGCGTCACCCATTACAACGTGACGCCGTTACGTGCAACTGAAAATGGATTTTTCGTGTAAAATTCTCAAGTGACGCCTTAGAAGAATCTGAAGACATGAGAACCTAATGGCATCAAGAGTATTTTGAAGAACAAAGTCTAGTACAAAGTTAACAAGAGACGGCTCAGAGCATTTAACAAAGGACGGCGTCAAGACCTTCATGACGATGTCAGAGTTCCTAAGTGACGCCGTCACAACAGGGACTTGCTCAAGACGAAAACATAATGACGGCGGGCTGACGACGTCACAACCTATAAGGTGACGCCGTCAGATATGTAAGACTACATATATTTTCGTATGTTTTTCATAATTCGTGTAACACTTTGGAGAGGCATAACCTAGACGATTTTCTCAGCTTTTGTAAGGCTTTGACAGCCCTCAAAACTAATGTTTAATTGAAGATAAGTTATCCTTTTAATCATTTAATATGTCTATGTGTTTTTTGATTGCTTGTTTATCTTCTCTTCACTTTAACATGCTAGGCTAAATTTAATTCGTGTTTGCTTAGATCTAATGAAACCTAGTTGGTGATCATTGATTTTTCGTCTCTTGTTTAATTGATTGCCTCGCGTTAGGATAAGAAAACTGGCTAGTTTCTTATATGTGTTAGCTTGAACGTCTTATAAAACGCAACCATAGAGTGCACTATTGGCTTTTCTCGTTGTATTTATTGAGTGAATTGCGGCTTGTAGATCCTAGAAAACTTAATAGACTTTAAGGTTTTTAGGGGAGACTAATGTTCATAGAGTTGGGGACTTCGGCACCTCCCCACGACCAATCTTAAGGAATACAATGCTTCAACTAAAACAAGGACGTGACGATTCGACAAATCAGTAGGAGATAACTAGGGAGTAAGGAAATCTAAGTGAACAGCTTTACCTATCATAAGAGTTACCACCATTTATTTTCTTATTGATTAGCTTAATTTAGTTTAATTAGTAGTTTTGGTTTAGCTAATTAGTAGCTAAACCGCACACTCTTCCAAACCCCGAGATTTTAATTTGCTTTCCAAAAAATATAAAAATACAAAAAGAATCATCCCTCACCTCTAGACCTAATTCGTCATACACTTCGGCCTTTACAACACTATTCCCCTAGAGAACGATCAATCCCCCGAGACTTACCTATGCTACACTACAACGGTTAGGTACACAGCCTAGGAGGATTGTAAAACTTCTTATGAGGGTTTACAACCACCGCATCAAGTTTTTGGCACCGCTGCCGGGGAATAGTTTAGGTTTCGATTTCTTTCTCGTTTAGTTCTGCTCACTAGATTCCTATTTAAGTGATATTTTTGTTTTTCATTTTATTAGCTTTCTTTAGTCTATCTTTTCTTTGTTCCCTTTGTTCATAATAACTTTCTTGTAGTCTATGTTTGTTCTTCGTGTTTTTGTCCGTAGAAATTCTCAACTACCTATTCCGGCTCCATTATGGAGAACGCGAATCCACCCGACTTTTCACCTGACCATCACTTTGGTAATGATTTTAGTGATGAATCCGACCATGATACCGACCATGAAAATGGCCCTTTTTATTTTTCGGATTCCGATGAGGATTTAGGTGATGGAGAAGTTATTGATGAAGTAAAAAGAAAGGATGAAGTAGATCCTTTTAAGTATGTTGATCCTAGGACTAAGATTGAAAAAGATAGCCTTTATATTATACAGTTTCCTTGTAAAATTAGATTTAGAAGCTTTGATGCTTACCTTAACTCGTCTTTACCAATGAATTTAATCTCACGAGCCAACTATAATAAAATTATAGAAATGAATTTAATCTCATGAGCCAACTATAATAAAATCATAGCAATGGAGTGAGACTATCAAGGAGATAATGTCTAGGGTTGAACGTTTGCATGTCTTTGTTGGAAGTTTTGTTTATTTGGTAGACTTTATGGTCATGGAAGATTTAGGAGAATTTATTGATAAGGAATTAACCCAAGTCG
Organism: Artemisia tridentata subsp. tridentata; assembly: GCA_021014915.2. NCBI lineage: Eukaryota > Viridiplantae > Streptophyta > Magnoliopsida > Asterales > Asteraceae > Artemisia > Artemisia tridentata. The sequence continues at coordinate 340,684,917 of CP139504.1, forward strand.
ACTTGTGGATGGGTTACTCACATTTTCTGATGGAGTTGAGGATTTTGTTTATCAAATGCCCCATTCGCACCCTAGATTTAAGGACTTCACAATTGAGGCGTGTAATAGATTTGATCCTATTTCTTATTTGAGCGAGAATGGTAAAAGGAATGGGCTTAAATATTCACATGAAAAAAATAAGAAATATTATCATGGATGTTTAGAGTTGAATGATGAATATAAGAAAGATGAGGAAACAATTAGGTGGCTCAAGCTTGGATATGTGAGCATAGATGATACAAGGTAGGCCATGACTTTGAGTCTAGCTACAAGACTTGTTAATAAGGAAAAACACTTCTTGGCAGATAACCCAAACTTTTTAATTGTTTGTTTGTGTGTTTTTATTTTGTTTGATTTCATATATATGCTTCATCATCATTGTCTATCTTTCATGCTTCGAATTAATTTGTAGAAATGCTTTATTTTGTTTTTAACCTCGTCTTAATTGCATATAAAGGTATTTTACAAAATGATAAGTGTAGGGAAGATCAATCATATATGTTTATAAGAATGAATTCGAGCATGAAAGTTAACAATTAATGATTAGCATATATTTGTGTATTTGTTAGAGTCAAATGCTTGTATCGAGTCACAATGAATGTTTTACAGAATTTCCAGGTTTTATGATGCGGTGGTTGCAAACCCTCGTAAGAAGTTTTACAATCCTCCTAGGCAGTGTTCCTAATCACTGTAGTGTAGTAAAGGTAAGTCTTGGAGGATTGATCGTTCTCTAGGGGAATAGTATCGTTAGGTCAAGATGTATGTCGAGATAGGTCAAGAGGTGAGGGATTTTTTTTTTTTTTTTTTTTTTTTTTTTTAGTGGAAAGCAAGTAAAAATCTAGGGTTTTGAAAGAGTGGGCGGAATTAGTTACTAACTAACTAACCCAAAATTAATAATTAAACTAAATTAAACTAATATGCAGGAAATGTAAATTGGTAACTTCATATGATAGGGAAAGTGTGTTCACTTAGATATACTTACTTCCTAGTTATCTTTTACTGATTTGTCGAATAGTCACGTCCTTATTTTAATTGAAGCGTTGTATTCCTTAATATTGGTCGTGGGGAGGTCCCGAAATCCCCAACTCTATGAACATTAGTCTCCCCTAAAATCCTTAAAGTCTATTAATTTTCTAGGATCTACAAGCCGCAATTCACGCAATAAATACAACCAGAAAAACCAATAGTGCACTCTATGGTTGCGTTTTCTAAGCTAACACATATAAGAAAATAGCCAATTTTCTTATCCTAACGCGAGGCAATCAATTAAACAAGAGACGACAAATCATTGATTAATAACTAAGTTTCATTAGATCTAAGCAAACACTAATTAATCTAAGCTAGCATGTTGATGATATCAAATAAGTACATTTTATTGACATTATTTATCCTATGTTATTAGCTTGTTTTATATTATTTTATATGAGAATTGATACTTAATCGTTTACTTTTGTGATTCTGAGTTATAAACAAGCATTTGGTGAAAGTTAGCTATTCTAGACGGAAATTGGAGCAAAATGGATCAAGTTGGAAAAGTCTACTCAACTGAAGGAAGATACGCCGTATCATTCTAGACAGATACGTTGTACATCAAGACTTAGATGATTATGAAGACCATTGCCTGAGTTCGAAGCATACGCCGCATGGATTTATCCCATGCGCCGTATATGAAACCTTGGTCAACGTATGAAGATCTGACTCATCCTACTCCAGATACGCCGCATGACATTCCTGATATGCGGCGTATGAATCTCAAGACTTCACAAAGATAATCCAAGATATTGAAGAACATGCGCCGCATGAAGATTGAAGGTACGCCGTATCTTATGGCGGTGTACAAATATTCCTAAATATTATAATCTTGGATCCCACACAAAGTTACCTAGATGCGCCGTATCAACTTAGTTGATACGCCGTATCGACCCTGCAGACAGAAAGTATAAATACCCCTTTCGACAGCCACAGTGTACAATACAGCATGAAACCCTAGAGAGAAGAATACAGACGAATTGGCAGCACAAGACACAACCTAAAGGAAGAATTCAGAGCAGTAAGAAGGTCCTGCTAGTACTTTAATTCATAGGAAAACTCATTTACTTGTATTAGCAATCTGTTAATGGTTGAGTTAGTGTCTTTTTCACTATCTGATCGGACTTAATTGTTTCCAGCTATTATAAAGAGTATTTGATGTTTATTTGGTTTCTTTATGAATGTGCTTTGATTACATATTAGGATTTATCATGCCTTGTCTACGTAGGCTCGCGCAATTACTTCATTAGCATCATCTAGATAGTTAATGTAAGCCTGTAAAAGGGATAAATAATCTATAAACCTAGTAATCATTAAGTGCTTACACGCGTGTAACTAAGATACCACTGAGAGAGAATAGATTTTAGCACTCATCTTATACAACTAAGCATTTAAACGTGTGACAAGTTTTCCTACTATCGGCTTGACCTCTTATCTGCGTCTGTTTTCTATCTGTGTACGTGTTTGCCATTCGCTTATTCAATTCTCTAGTTTTATTTACTATTCACTTAATCTACACAAATCGTGCCAGTCTCTCAAGCTGTAAACCCCCCTTGTGTTTAATTAGGTCATTAGAATTAACTTAAGATTAAAATACAGATAGATACTTAAGTGTTAACGTTCCACTCTTAGTGTTCGTTACTCATTGTAGAATAGATTAAAATCTTGGCACCGTTGCCGGGGAGTGAATTGTTTAACAATTTTGTATATGTTAATATTTTAATTTAGAATTAACTTAATTAGTTTTTAATTTACCAACTTTTTTGTGTATTTGTTTTCTGCATTGATTGTATTTTTCTGCATATTTATTGTTTTCTTGTTTGTGTTATTTGTATATTTTTGTTTGTTTTTCATTTTTTCTGTTTTTCTGCATTGCTGTCTGCTGTATTTTGCTGAACTAAACGATACGGTGCATCTATTTATATAGATACAGCGTATTGCGTTTTTATTATTCATACAACTTATTAAATTAGTTCGATGTACGATGTATCTATCCCCCTAGATACGGCGTATTCTGTTTTTAATCAGAACTTTTTGAAACCCTAAAATGCCATACGGCGCATGAGTTTTTATCATACGGCGTACTTACTTATTCATTAAAAACATATCAATTTTTTTAAAATACTTAATACAGCGTATCGAATTATCTCGATACTCCGTATTAATCTAAAAACATGTAATTCGAAACTTAACGAACATACGACGTATAAGCATTAGCGTGTACGATGTATTTATTTTTATACATAAGCAAGTTTGAAAATTAATACGTACGGCGCATTGATTCCCATCAATACGACTTATAGTTTTCTAAAATAAAAGTCTTAGAATTTTTAACGAAGTAAACATACGGCGTACCCAGATTCCTGGATACGGCGTATCGTCTGCAGATATCAGCAAACTTTTATTTTCCGTATTCCAATTTCATTGTTAGTTTTCTGTTATTATACTTCTTCAAACCTATCTTACTGATGCTTATGTCTTGATTTCAGGTAGTGCATGATCAGGAGTTTTGCAAAAGAGCTTATTAAAACTTTTAGTGAAACTGAACAAGCTCTTCATTCGCTTAAGAGACTTTTCAAGACCACAAGCCGTGATTTCTCGAGTTCAGTAGAGCTCGATTATTTATGTGAAGTTATAATTAACAACTTCATGATCATTTTAAGCTTCTAGGGATTACAATAATAATGAATGAACATGGTACGCAACGGATAAACAAAACTATCATTATTATTGATACAAGGTTTCTTCTTTATCATCTCTAACAACTAATTACAAACAAAAGACCCCAATACTACGTGATCAAGTGTAGTACGGTTATCTACTCTAACAGGGATCAAAGATCCTTGAGGCTTAAACAAAACTCTAACCTAGGCGTCCATTAAAGGACTTGACGCCTAGTTACACACACACTATTTCCTAGTGTTTACATCTTGACAAACCTTATGAAACTAACGCCTCTAACCCTCTTTATATAATAGAGGATTAGGGTTACAAAAGGATTCCTAACCGTATATTCTTTAATCTTCATCTCTAAATAGAATTTTCCTTTTGTCTTCTTTGGTCCTTCATTTTTCACACTTGTTTCATTTTTCATTTGTGGTTTTGTACTTATCAACTCAAATTATAATTCCCAACAATCTTCCCCTAGTTGATAATTACAAAACCTTCATCTAGTTGATAATTACAAAACCTTCGTCTTGATCGTCCATGAATGAAATCTTCCCCTTAAGCTCACCACGTGAACTTAAATAACATGCTTTACCAAGGATCTTCAAGTTGCAATTCTTCTTTATAAATCTTTTTCCCCTTTTTGTATTATCCACTAGGGGACTCTAAGTAAAAGTGACTTTGATCGCCACAACTACGAACCACTATCATACTTCCAATCTAGTCTTCCAATGTCTCGAATTGCCCTCCATGAACGAACACCAAAACGCTTACTTTTATAAATGAACTCAAGACAGAAAAATCCTAAACCATAAGTAAGAATAACAACCAGTAGTTATGAAAAACCTTCACCTCGATGTAGCATATAAATGGTTAATCATTTGAACATTAAGCTTCCCCTGAAACCCATATGTTAACCATTTTTTGAATCTTTAATTCTGTAAGCTTTATGTAATGATGAAGAAAACGAACCATTACCAATTTGATGCTGAAGTAGAATAACCCAACCTTGTGCTTATATCTTGTACCAAATATGACTTCGAACATATACCTGATGTATAGGGAGACCGCAATCTCTTGACAATAATACTCATCTTCAACGAAACACTGAGCACAATAACGTAACTCCTTAAAATGTTTGTCAATTCGTAGTGACAACTTGAGCGCACGGACAAGTTATCTTTAATGTGTAACACCCACTTTAAGATATGATAAGAACACAAACTCGAAAAATTCCATTGCATCATCAAATGAGTAACAAATAACCTTCTTCGAATCAATTAGAACAAATAAATTCGAGCCTTTAAACCTTTAAGAACATAAACCAAAATCCAAAAATCAAACACCTTCTTGTGTGTGTGTCTTCCCCTTGTGTGTGTGTTGGAACCAACCTGTTCCAAATCAATAACCAACTACATGTGCTTCCCCTCAACTCTTGTAATCCATGGTCATAAAAAGCACAAGTATAAACAAATAGCAAGAACCCCAAAACGGACTTCAATATTTTGTGTATGTCGATTATCCAAAACAATAAAACCACAATCAATCTGATATCGAATTTAAACAAGAAAAGCGAACCAAACCAATCAGATTAACTCCAAGCAGCAACCTGCTCTTATGTGTGTCTATCACTATCGCCATATTCTTTCAACAACTTGTAACTCATCTGCTTCTAAAAATAAAATCTCTAACGTCGTACAAATCATCTCTTGAACACATGAGATGAACATTAATGACCAGTAGTAAAGCAAATGAGCAGCAGATCAAGCAGTACAAACTGATAAACAAAGGCAGTACAAACTTCTCATGTCGATCAGAAGTTTGAAATAACCAATGGCAACCGTATCATGCATTTTAGAATTACATCGAGCAGTACAAAATTTAGAAGCCATGAACTAGCAGTACTAATGTTTAGAAGTAATACCAGTAGTACAAAGTCGAACGTTCCAACAGTACTAAGGAGGTTGAAGTAGCAGTACAAACTCAGATACACAAACAGTACTATAGATCGATGGCAGTACTAACATATATATATATCAAGTAGTTCTAAAAGAACTTGGCAGTACTAACTTGATTTGTGGTAGGAAGCGTAGCAGTACAAAGTGAGTAGCAGCATCAGTAATCAAGCGATTACCATTAAACCCCTCTTGTGCAATATCAAATAACAGCATATACGACTAACCAAAGTGCAGATTCATAAGTTGATCAGTAAACTTCTATGTATGAATATCAAAAACCAGTATATCCAGTTGAATACAACATGAATACAGTTAATCTAAACCCTAACTGTATAACATAAGCCTTGTCTTGATTCTAGGGTTTCTATTTAAGGATAAAGAACAGATTGTATACAAGAAACCCTAACTGCAAATATTCACATCCAAATCTGTTTTCTTTTAAGAATAATAGACACCAATTAAAAGATAACCAACTTCCATTAGAAGCAAACTCTAAAGTGTCTACACTCAATTGAATATTATCTTTTTCCCTTTTGATTTTATCTAACTCAGCTTTTAGTAAACTAATCTCAGCATTTTTAAGTGTCAAATCTCTCTTGAGAGCACCTATGTCTTCTATAAAGACAGACTCATTGTTCTTATAGTGCAAAATTTGTTCCTCTAAGACTACTAAACCTCTTTTATGATTAGACAAATTATAGTTTGTTTGGTTTAGCTCAATTCTCTGCTCATCATAATGTTTCTTTAAAGTCTCATATTCTTTAAGAGCAGAACAAGTTTTAGAACAATTTTTAGCTGAGCGTACCTATGAGTAAGAGAAAGCCATAAGTGCCATCTCAACTGGTGCTTCCTCTTAATCTGCCATGAAGCTCCAGTCATAGCCTAGACCATCAATTGCTACCATAGCCTTTGAAGATGTCTTTGCCTCTTCCACTGCCTTTGGCTTGCTTCCATATCCCTTTCTCTTGCTATCTTGCTGCCTGGGTCTCGTACATTCTCTGGAAAAATGCCCCATCTTGTGACAGTTAAAGCACTCCACCTTAGACTTGTCAAAACCAGTATTATCATTACTACTAATGTTGATCTTCTTGCCAGTTCTTTGAAAGAACTTCTTAGCCCTCATGCTAAGAAGTGAAATTTGCCACTTTAGATCCATCTCTTCCAAGTCATCATCATTAATCTACTCTAGATCTTCATGTGACAGCATAGACCCGTTGTTTTGGCTGGTCAGGAATGCAAAATAGGTAGTATCACTCAGAACACCAGCATTACTAGTTGATGAGCTAGCAATACTAACACTAGGGTTAGCAGTACTAACTCCTGCAGCCACTTTCACCTCATTTGGACTTGAATTACTGGGAGATGACATGAAAGCCATATTCCCAGAGCTTGAGCTTGAACTAGAACCTCCAGACTTCTTCACATCCTGTTCAATAATCTTAAAGTTGTTGTATAAATCATTGAGGCTCATAGTGTCAATATCTGGCTTATTCTTCCAGACCACCACGTGCATAGCCTATTCAGTAGGAAACTCCTTAAGAAATTGGAATTTAGGTCTTCTTGAGGGATTTCAACTCCAAGCACAGCCAGTTGGCTGACAATCTTGTGCAATCTATTAAACATGTGATCTAAAGACACATTACTGGTAGCAGTAAAATTTTCAAAGTTCTGCTTTAGTAAGGTCTTTTGGGTCTTTTTGGTGGCTTCATTACCACCATACTGAGTAGTGATTGCTTCAAACAAGGATTTTGCATCCTTGTATAAGCTGAAGTTTAAGAGTTGAGCGTTGGGGATGGTCATCATCAACAAACTCCTAGCTTTGACATCATTCTTCTTTTGCAGCTTCTCTTCTGCAGTAACTGGAGAGGTATTCACAACAGTCTTTTGTTCACCATTTACTGTTGTTACAGATGTTGATGGTTTAAAAGAGTTTCCATCTTCAATGATCTCCCATAGTGCATAGTCCTGCACTTGGAAGTACTGTTCGATTCGAAGTCTCCACGTCTCAATATCATTTTGCTTCAGCATAGGCAACTTAGCAGCCATGTTGGTCTGTGTGGTTTCCATGTACATAGTCTTTTCTTCTAAATCAAAGTATCAGCCTGGCTCTGATACCACTTGAGAGGATCAAACACGCTTAGGATATGTTAAGGATACTTTGAGTTAATATTACCAAGTATGCGGAATCTACTTGATAACACTTAGAAGGTTGGTTTTGATGTAACAGTAACACAATTTTAATGAACAATGAATACAGAAAGTAACTCCAAACGATTCAATATTATTAAGAAATAATACGAGTGATCTCTGATATCACTAGGGTTACAAGACCTTAAATCTTAACAAAAATGTATATGACTAATTAACCTAGGACCTCCTTTTATAGCTCAAGGAGTCTTTTACAAGATAAGTATCTACCCGTATAATTCTAACTAATTGTGGTATACATACAATGTATTCCATAATTATCTTCTACATATCTTCTAAAGCAGTATCATGCAGCAGTACCTTCATCCACACTAGTAGTACTAACTCACAAGTTTGTACTGTTAGTTGTCTTCAGCAGTCTTCAGTATTACACTAGCAGTTTGTATTGTTAGTGTTATTTTCAGCAGTACTAAGTCTTCAATCATTTAATTCCTAACAGTAACTTTTCAAAACGTCTCATTTAGAGGTCGTTTTCTATACCTTGTTCTTTATATTAAGAAGTAGCACCCCATTGACACTATCATTCCACTGCGATATTTTGGGGGTATTACAGTATTCATCTGTATCCATGCCTTGTTCTTGCATGATCTCCCATGCTGACAAGTTTGTCATCTTATGCACATTGTTATCAAATAGAATAACCTGGACAGAACCATTATCATCAAATATAAGAATAATGATCTTGAACCTACAAATGTAAATAAATGTAAATTAGGATTGGGTAATACTCTTTGGTACAACAGATTGAATTATTTATGTTAATAGAGTTTTTTTGTACCTAGATGCAACTGCGTATGTTTCTCCATGTTTCTTGCAGTACCACAATTGATTCTTGTTTTTGGAAGTTGTTATTCCTTTAGATGCAATTGGTGTGACTCTAGTGTTGCATGATCTGCATCCTGTATAAGCCCAACCACTATCATATTTGCAACATATTCATAAACATATAACAAGCACAAGATTGATATTTGGCCGAATCTTTGTAGAGAGAGAAAGAGAGAGAAGTTGGGAACTTAGTGAGAGAAAATGAGAGTATATTAGGTTGAAAATGAAGAGAAGTTCCAACCCTTCCCTTGTGTGGAAAGGGGTATATATAATGCATACATAAACGCCCCACATGGGCTATGGAGTGAGCATTGAGGGTAAAGACCCGACCCGACTCCATGGTGTTACGAAGTCTAAACTAATATAATTAATCCTACGAACTACTTAATGTTAATCCATACTCGGGGTGACCGAGTCTTTCATGTGAATATTTATATTCCTAATAATCTCCCCCTAAGGGAGGTCACCCCGGAAATTACACTTTGAATTCTAGCATTCTATTACATAGATTCTAGTTCCTAGCTCGTAGTATTTGATTCTTCAAAGTCTTTATACTTTGTACTTTCAGCAGTGAAATCTAGATGACTGTTCTTTTGTCTTGGATGATCTTTGAGGATTCTTTGAGGTCATCATCCAATGTACGTCTCCGACCTCATCCAATGTACGTCTCCAAGTCATCTTTTTCCAGTATCGTCTCCATGTGATGTAGTGATCTTTGGACTGACATGCTCACACATTTCTGGATCATGATTTTCAGCATCAGAGTTGCGGAATCAAGGTTGAAAGTCATTCAATTATCATGATTTCTTTGATTAATATTGTAAAGTGTGAGCATGGGGTGATGAATCGGCATCTTTTCGGCAATCAGCTGCAACCGCCAAGGATTCCTGCATACGACAGTTAGCAATAAAATGTCTGGAACTTACAGGTTCGGACTTCGAGATTATTAACAGCATATTGTGAAAACTTTCTCTAATCCTTACCAAGGCCGTTCCTAAATCGGATACCCCCGAGAGGGCTTACAAGATCTACCGAAGTACATCAATGATTAGGTGAGTCGCTAGAGTTCACTCCATGACTGTAGACCGTTTGAAACCGCCGTGACCACTAAGCGTAATCCACAAGGAATTATCGAAGTGACCTGCTTTCAGGGCTTTTTGATGATGACCCTGGCAGGAATTTCCATTCAATCACTGAGAATTACATTTGTAAATTTCCTCATAAATGTTCTGGCAGATTGCTAAGTTCTTCTTAGGACTCATAAGTTTACAACTGGTGTCCTTAATGTTGAACAACCAGTGTAGAAGTAACATGTGTTCCTATGAGATCTTCTGATGTATCTCGTGGCTCTAGACTCGATAAGTACAATTTTGGTAGTCGGAGACTAGAGCGGTGTCTCCTGTTTCAATATCAAAATAACTCGTAATGAGCGGTCGATAGATTATGTAGCATTTCCCGTGAGAATGAAACAAGTCCTTTTAAGAGAACTTGAGTAGCTCAAAGGTTTAGTGCAGTGCGTCACTGGGTCCATGACGTCTTGTCTTCAATACTGATGTTACCTTAGTAACCACCAGTAGCATATGAATTGAACTCGGTTTCTGCCCTAAGGTTGAATAATTGGAGGGCCATTTCTTTTCACCCTTCCTCATTACATTTCTTTTTAATTCTTCAACGCCTTCTTTCTCCTTTCTCATATTACTCCTCCTTTTTTTTTTTTTTTTTTTTTTTCATACCTAAGGACTTTCTAATACTAACTATTCGGTATTGTCCTTGGGTAGATCCCTCCAGCTCTGGAGGATCATAGGACGGTTTTCCTAACCTTAGCCACCTTATAACTTCATGACAATCCTATGTTGCCGTTAACCAAATCTTTGAAAAATTTCTCAAAATGTTTATTGTTATAAAACACATTTTGCTAACACTTTGAGAGTTTTGTAATTTTCAAATACTCCCCCTTAACATGTGCTCATATGTTTTAATTTAAAATTTTGCGCATGTTGGGTAGAGTTTGCACTTTTTGAATTGATCCACTTTCAGTGAATATGACCGATTCGAGACATGCTTACATCACTAGTTAGACTAGCTTAAAATTAATACCCGGCCTGGTCAAGTCCACATAAAGTTTCTCAAAATGGTACACTCTACTCGGACAAGTCCTCTTCGAGACACGCTTACATCACTGGTTAGACCAGCTTGAAATTATTACCCGGGCAGGACAAGCCCTTTCGATTATTGACAGTTTTTGTTTTGTCAATTCATTGGTGAAGTCTGAGTCGCGCTCACATGATATACCACCAAAGATGCCACATTCTTTTTGTCACCACAAACCATTTGCTCCCCCTCAATATGTGCATTGATATACAAAAGGGTTTAGCACATATGGGAGAGCTTACATTTACGTCCAAAATATCACATTTTTATCAGGTTGCATATTTAAATCACATTCTCTCCCCCGATCTGAAATTTCAAAGCTTTTGAGATTTTGTGATCCCAATTGATTTAAATATGTTTAGAAAATATGGGAGAAAATGTGGTCAGGTTTAATATGTGCTGATATTGGAACATACTAATGCTCCCCCTCAATCAATGAGGGAGAATGTTAGTGTCAGGTATGATGAGTTTAAAAGATATTTGAGTTAAAAAAATCATACACTGACACATAACAACCAGTTTCATTAATTTCACTGCTTATTATGTACAAAGTGACTTGTTTTTGATGATATTGAATTTTGAAATCATCACTCTCCCCCTCAATCGATGACCCGTCTTCTATTTAAATAGTTGTAGTCGTTGATTGAGTGATAGATTTTTTATGAAAAGTTTAATTCTGATTGATATTCAAAAATCATGGTACCACGAAGTTTAGCACAAATACTTTCCTGAAGAATCATATATGGAAAAGTATCTGTGATGTAAAGAAGACTTCTCTTCTTATACGAGAAATGATGCACTGTCACAATTCGCATTTTCGGGTTTTCACTATGCACGGTTATGCATTATTCATATTACGTGAGGTTATTCATTTAATTAACGTTACCACTCAGTCAGTATTATTAAAAATTATACCCAGTACTCCAGACAATGATCCTAATAAATTTTTATACTAATTTTAATAATATAAAGTTTATATTATTATTTTACCCGGTGTTAATAAACCAATTGCTATATTTTTCGTTAAGGGCTTATAACTCCGTCAAATTACGACAAATTAACCCGACAGTTATTCCGACACCCGATTCTTTTCAGTAACATCATTTTACAATATTTACAACTTCGTCGTATTTTATTTCGCTTCGTTAGTATTTATTTCAAGATAACTCGGTACCCGATAATACCTGAAGTATACTCAAAACAAACTAGCACATGTTATTTATCACAAAAATCTTACAAATTTTCCCACTTGCCCCATAAAATCCGCTGCCCCCTTGCACCAACTCTACTTCATTCATCCAAAAATATCTCCAACATTAAATGAAGTTAGTAACTAGTACATCAAATGATTTTTAAAACATATTTCATTCAACATTATTTGTTATAGCAAAACCAAGATATTTCTTCTCTTCCTCTCTTCAAGGTTCACGGCAAACCACAAAACCATAAGTAATCCCAAAATTTTTGCAAGCTTTGTTAATCTACAAGTCCCATTTGGAGTTATTGTTAAGGTGTTACAACAAAAACCTCAAGAAACACTTCCATTTCTCTTCAATCCTAACCTACATTGTAAGTAACTTCAAGAATACTAATTTTTCATGTTTTACTTTCATTTGATCATTATGTTTATATATTTTCATGTGATAATGGTTAAAAATGCAAAATACTTAGTTATGGTACCACTTTTCTTTTAAAAACTCTTATAATCTTTAGATCTATAATTTTTACTAGCAACCTCATGAACCACACTATATTTAGTTAAGTTTAGGACCCCATGACACTTTGAGGAGTGTATGGTAGATCAAGGGTGTTTGTGGAGTTGAATGGAATAAGTTTGATTAAGTTATGAACTAGAAAAATGTATTTTTGAGATATATATATGTACCTACTGCCACGATTTTTCTTTCCTGGAAAACTCAGATTTTTGTGAACCATTTCGGTCTTAATATTTATAAAATACACTCAATAAGGAACGCATGGGCGCTTGAATCACAAAAAACGGACTTATAACGAAGAAGTTATGAAATATTTAAGTTACGCGACGAAACATACACTTTGCTGAAAAACAGCATGCTGTTGGACGTATTTTCAGGAGCAAAATGAGTCGTTAACCATGATCTAGATGAGCCGAGACATTGAAAATACGTTAGTATAGGTTTATACGAACGCGTGGATACCTAGAACGTTAAAAACGAGCTTGTGACGAACAAAATATGGACATTTAAAGACCCGACGTAATATATATACATATTGGCAGCCACTTTTTATAAGAAAATAAAGTGTTAAAACTAGTATTTTCATAACTTGAAATATTGATAGCCGTTTACCAAATCGATCGAGGCGCGGTTGATTCAACGTCAAAGGTAACGATATTGAAATATTGTTATAAGGTTTTTGAGAACGACAAGTTGGAATATTAACATACAAAGTATACATATTTTTCGCGACTAGTTTTACACGGCAAAATTGACATAAATCATATATTGCAAAAAGTATTGTTTTGCGGCAAAATTAGTATATTTGACTACAACATACCAAATAAGGATCATTGAGTACCGTTTCACTATATATGAACGAGAAATGATTTATAACTTGACAATATGTCACAAACGTATATTTTGACAATAAAAGGTATTTTCAAAAGTATCAAGTGGTATCGTTAACATAAGTATTTGCATGAGTTGAGTTACATCATTTGCTTACGTAAGTCATATCATCCATAATAGGTCACGTTTAGAGACCGAGATAAATTTCATCACTACTCATCATTATTATTGTGATATCATACCAGGTGAGTTTCATAGCCCCTATTTTATACGTTTTGAACTACTTTGGGGGAGATACATGCTTAAACTATTTGCTATTACTCAAGACAATTTTACTCATATGCTACGCTATACTTTTATACTCTTAAACATGATTTGTAGCTTTGTTACGATATGTGCCTTAATGTGTGAAAACTATTCTATACGCTATAGTCTTTATGTGGTACGCTATTATGTGTAAATCTATTCTTGTGGATTCGAATTCAAAGTCATAGGAGAGGTATTGATAGTACTAGTATGGGACAACACCCCCACCCTTGTCCAAGATTCGAGACGTTGGGTGACACGTACTATTTGGGATGGTGGTTCCCCGCCTATGGGTCCAAAATGACGCGACCATGGGTGAATATAATCCTGAAATCTAAATCTATGTGGCAGTTGGTTGTTATACTTTACATTAAGTGCATGCATATCGTATACACACACGTCTTACTCATGCTATATTTTAGCATTGGGTTGTAAACACACAGGTTGCAAGTTTTGTATGGGCGGTATTTGCAACTGAGTGGATTTACAATGCCTATGCTGTGGAAACTTTCTCTAAAGGCTTTTCAACTTATTATAACAAACTCTATGAACTCACCAACCTCGTGTTGACACTTTAGCATGTATTTTCAGGAACCAAGCAATAGCACGCTACTGGAGGCTTTTGGCAGGGCATGGCATGGTCATAGAAGACTCTGATAAAACATTTGGGACCGCTTAACTTATTTTATGGGCAAACTTCCGCACCACTTTTCATAATGTAAATTTAACACTTTTGACTTATCAAATATATTCTAAATGATTGATGTGAAAACCGTTCTTTACACTTGTGTTATGATACCAATTGAGTTGCACCCCAGCGACACGTAAGCTTCCGCTGGACCCGATTTTGGGGGTGTGACAGATTGGTATCAGAGCCTAGGCTATAGAGAATTGGGTAATTTTAAAACCTAAACTATAGCTACTTTTACGAAAACTTAACCCTATGACCGCCACGTGCCTGCCTGCCAAGCTGATGCCTCATTTGTGGTTTGTTGCTGACATATTTAATGAGATTTGTATCTTATTGCCAGATGGATTATACTCACTTATTCTCGTTGATTACTGTGATTGTCTTACATATAAGGGTGCATACATATCATACACGTCACAGCGTTACACCTCTTCCTTACGTAGTTTATCATTCGGCCTCAAGCCTGATCACATGCCTTAGTCATTTGAACCACCCTTTACATGTGAAGGACATAGTATTAGTATAACTAAGCTGAGTATTCCAAAATTCATTAAACCTCGGTGGAATATAGACTGGTCATCTATATTCGACCCGGGACAGTGGGACATAGCCTGACCACCTATGTTCGACTCAGAGATAAATTTTGCAATACTGAGAGTAGTTATAATGGAATTATGTCCGGATTAATTTGATCGGTGTAAGCAATTCCAATATCGAGCCAATCTTTCAAAAGACCTCATTTCAGGATGTTGAATCCATTCTTTCAGACAACTTGTTTCCTAGCTTGATTTAGTGACAGTTCTTGTTTGATGAGTTGCGAAAATCAAGCTAAGAGTCAAGTTGTTACCCGAGCCGATTCAGTTTAATCTCATGACAGTTCTTGTTTGATGAGTTGTGAGATTAAATTTGAATTGACAACCTCAAACTGATTTAGCCTAATCCCATGACAGTTCTTGTTTGATGAGTTGTGGGATTAAGTAAAAATCGGTTACCTAGAGGTCTTTTGGGGACTACGCTCGATAATGGGAAAGTTTACCCCCATCAAACCCGACCATGAGAACATACGTAGGTAGAACGAGCGAGCTGAATTCAGGGACTGAATTCCTTAACGGGTGGAGACTGTCACAATTCGCATTTTCGGGTTTTCACTATGCACGGTTATGCATTATTCATATTACGTGAGGTTATTTATTTAATTAACGTTACCACTCAGTCAGTATTATTAAAAATTATACCCAGTACTCCAGACAATGATCCTAATAAATTTTTATGCTACTTTTAATAATATAAAGTTTATATTATTATTTTACCCGGTGTTAATAAACCAATTGCTATATTTTTCGTTAAGGGCTTATAACTCCGTCAAATTACGACAAATTAACCCGACAGTTATTCCGACACCCGATTCTTTTCAGTAACATCATTTTACAATATTTACAACTTCGTCGTATTTTATTTCGCTTCGTTAGTATTTATTTCAAGATAACTCGGTACCCGATAATACCTGAAGTATACTCAAAACAAACTAGCACATGTTATTTATCACAAAAATCTTACAAATTTTCCCACTTGCCCCATAAAATCCGCTGCCCCCTTGCACCAACTCTACTTCATTCATCCAAAAATATCTCCAACATTAAATGAAGTTAGTAACTAGTACATCAAATGATTTTTAAAACATATTTCATTCAACATTATTTGTTATAGCAAAACCAAGATATTTCTTCTCTTCCTCTCTTCAAGGTTCACGGCAAACCACAAAACCATAAGTAATCCCAAAAATTTTGCAAGCTTTGTTAATCTACAAGTCCCATTTGGAGTTATTGTTAAGGTGTTACAACAAAAACCTCAAGAAACACTTCCATTTCTCTTCAATCCTAACCTACATTGTAAGTAACTTCAAGAATACTAATTTTTCATGTTTTACTTTCATTTGATCATTATGTTTATATATTTTCATGTGATAATGGTTAAAAATGCAAAATACTTAGTTATGGTACCACTTTTCTTTTAAAAACTCTTATAATCTTTAGATCTATAATTTTTACTAGCAACCTCATGAACCACACTATATTTAGTTAAGTTTAGGACCCCATGACACTTTGAGGAGTGTATGGTAGATCAAGGGTGTTTGTGGAGTTGAATGGAATAAGTTTGATTAAGTTATGAACTAGAAAAATGTATTTTTGAGATATATATATGTACCTACTGCCACGATTTTTCTTTCCTGGAAAACTCAGATTTTTGTGAACCATTTCGGTCTTAATATTTATAAAATACACTCAATAAGGAACGCATGGGCGCTTGAATCACAAAAAACGGACTTATAACGAAGAAGTTATGAAATATTTAAGTTACGCGACGAAACATACACTTTGCTGAAAAACAGCATGCTGTTGGACGTATTTTCAGGAGCAAAATGAGTCGTTAACCATGATCTAGATGAGCCGAGACATTGAAAATACGTTAGTATAGGTTTATACGAACGCGTGGATACCTAGAACGTTAAAAACGAGCTTGTGACGAACAAAATATGGACATTTAAAGACCCGACGTAATATATATACATATTGGCAGCCACTTTTTATAAGAAAATAAAGTGTTAAAACTAGTATTTTCATAACTTGAAATATTGATAGCCGTTTACCAAATCGATCGAGGCGCGGTTGATTCAACGTCAAAGGTAACGATATTGAAATATTGTTATAAGGTTTTTGAGAACGACAAGTTGGAATATTAACATACAAAGTATACATATTTTTCGCGACTAGTTTTACACGGCAAAATTGACATAAATCATATATTGCAAAAAGTATTGTTTTGCGGCAAAATTAGTATATTTGACTACAACATACCAAATAAGGATCATTGAGTACCGTTTCACTATATATGAACGAGAAATGATTTATAACTTGACAATATGTCACAAACGTATATTTTGACAATAAAAGGTATTTTCAAAAGTATCAAGTGGTATCGTTAACATAAGTATTTGCATGAGTTGAGTTACATCATTTGCTTACGTAAGTCATATCATCCATAATAGGTCACGTTTAGAGACCGAGATAAATTTCATCACTACTCATCATTATTATTGTGATATCATACCAGGTGAGTTTCATAGCCCCTATTTTATACGTTTTGAACTACTTTGGGGGATATACATGCTTAAACTATTTGCTATTACTCAAGACAATTTTACTCATATGCTACGCTATACTTTTATACTCTTAAACATGATTTGTAGCTTTGTTACGATATGTGCCTTAATGTGTGAAAACTATTCTATACGCTATAGTCTTTATGTGGTACGCTATTATGTGTAAATCTATTCTTGTGGATTCGAATTCAAAGTCATAGGAGAGGTATTGATAGTACTAGTATGGGACAACACCCCCACCCTTGTCCAAGATTCGAGACGTTGGGTGACACGTACTATTTGGGATGGTGGTTCCCCGCCTATGGGTCCAAAATGACGCGACCATGGGTGAATATAATCCTGAAATCTAAATCTATGTGGCAGTTGGTTGTTATACTTTACATTAAGTGCATGCATATCGTATACACACACGTCTTACTCATGCTATATTTTAGCATTGGGTTGTAAACACACAGGTTGCAAGTTTTGTATGGGCGGTATTTGCAACTGAGTGGATTTACAATGCCTATGCTGTGGAAACTTTCTCTAAAGGCTTTTCAACTTATTATAACAAACTCTATGAACTCACCAACCTCGTGTTGACACTTTAGCATGTATTCTCAGGAACCAAGCAATAGCACGCTACTGGAGGCTTTTGGCAGGGCATGGCATGGTCATAGAAGACTCTGATAAAACATTTGGGACCGCTTAACTTATTTTATGGGCAAACTTCCGCACCACTTTTCATAATGTAAATTTAACACTTTTGACTTATCAAATATATTCTAAATGATTGATGTGAAAACCGTTCTTTACACTTGTGTTATGATACCAATTGAGTTGCACCCCAGCGACACGTAAGCTTCCGCTGGACCCGATTTTGGGGGTGTGCTTATACGAGACATGATGCACTGAAACCTACATCAAATCAAAGAAGCATGGATATAAAGTAATCCATGCCCGGGTGAACTTCACCCAGTAGGAGGAACAACCGTCTTTTTGGTGACGTGCTTTCCCCATAATGAAGAACGGGTTACAGTCTGAAGTAACAGCAAGTCGATAAGACATGTTTTAACAGTTTATTTGAACTTCTGCTCAAGCTTCATTTAAATTCCCGTGTCATTATTGAATGACATTTCTAGGTCCATAAATTTTATCGATAAACAGAAGACATGCCTAGAGCAACTATTTTTGGTATTTTTGTGTTTTTCTGATTTTTATGGTTTTTATAGGTTTTATATTTTTCTTTTTTCTTTTTGGTTTAAAATGTATACAAGGATACATGAAGCACATCCCTTACTCCTCATTTTCTTCTTGAAGACGCTTGAGGGTTTCTGGCTTCAAACTCTTCATGCCATGTCGCGGGAGAATAATTTGGAACAGTTCTCTCGGGAGTGCCTTAGTGAAGATATCAGCCAACAGAAACTCAGTCCTCACGAAGTAAAGTTCAACAACCCCTTTCTCAACCGGTTCTCTTATAAAGTGATGCCGGATATCGATGTGCTTTGATCGGGAGTGTTGGACATTGTTGCAGCAAAGAGCTATAGCACTTTTGTTTTCACAATACAGAGGAATCTTGTTGTATACAAAGCCATAGTCCGATAGTTGAGATCTCATCCATAGGATTTGAGCATAGCACGCAGACATGGCAATGTATTCAGCCTCTGTGGAAGATATAGATGTACTTATTTGCCTCTTAGATGACCAACTTACTAACTTTTCTCCTAGAAACTGAGCACTTCCCGACGTACTTCGGCGAGTATCTTGACACCCCGCATGGTCTGCATCTGCATAGGCCGTGAGTGCCATGGCAGTGTCTTTAGGATACAGAGACCCATGTGAATAGTCCATTGAAGGTATCGAAAGATCCGCTTTACCGCTTCCAGATGCCTTTTGGTGGGCTTAGACTGGTACCGAGCGCACATGCATACTGCGAACAAGAGATCTGGCCTACTAGCGGTGAGATACATTAGGGATCCAATGATGCTTCAAAACATGGTTTGATAAACAGGGATCTGATAACGCTCATTTTGTACATGTTTTTATAACGTTATTTGTATGTTTTTGCATATTATTTAGTTATGTTTATGATCATTTTTATGCTTAAAAGTTGTTAAAGACGTGTTCAAGTCTAGGTACAAGGAAATATCAAGAAAGACGAAGAAAAGCTACAAAATCGAGTAAATATTGAAGAAAAGCTCGTCAACAAAGATATTGATTCATGATATGATTATTTCCAATGTACATGAGGAGGATGAAAAGATGAAGTCAAGATTAAGTGCTTAAAAGTGTGTTAAAAGTTGAAGTTATATGCTAGCTTAAAGTTGAAATTCAAGTGCAAGAAACGGTTTCAACCCAAGGTTCACAAATCCCAACCCAAGGTTGAAGCTGAGATTCAAACCCAAGCTTCAAGAACTCGACCTTAGGTTCAGCAGACATTCCAAACCAAAGGTTCATGATCCAAACCGAAGGTTGAGCAAAATCTGAGATGACGAGTTCACTACTAGAAAAAGGTCTATCATTGACTCGCATTTTATGACGCACGCTACAAGATGACGCGCAAATAGCAAAGTCATAAAATAAGAGTCATAACGAGTAAATTTTTTATTGGGGATGACTCGTTTTCAGAAGCGTCATAACATAGGGTCATAATCAGTTAAAATTTAGCCTGCTAGATGACGCTCATTTTGCTTCGTCCTAAATAGGGGTCATCTATGTTTTTTTTACCCATCCGCTTCATCAAAATCTATGTTTTCAGTTTTCACACATTTTTGGCTACTCCCGCCCACTTTTTTTCCCCAAAATCAAATTTAGATTTTCATTTGTCCCTCCATACTTATCTAGGTTACATATTTTCACAGCCCACTATTTTCACTACTCCCCACTTATCTCTCTTCTCTGCCGCTATAACACAAGTAATAATCATAACACAACCAACCACTAGTTTTGACATGAATCTATACCTTGTTGGTTTTCTTTGCTAGTCAACCACATACCCTCGCGATTAGCCAGTCCCACTCTCGATTTCAGGTCCACATTTCCATGAATCAGGTACTTTAATGTGTTATATGTTCAATTTAATCATCAATTCGTGGTGTTCATGAGTCAATTTCGTGTTTGGTTAACTTTTGAAATTAGGGTTCATGAGACCCGAATCTGTATATCTGTGAGATATGCTGAGTATTTTTTTTAGTGTGCTTATGAGTGTGTTATACGATTCAGGCAAGAGAGATGCAGAGGAGATTATTGAGAAGCAAGTAGTGAGTAGCAAGAATCAGAAAGTTGTTAATGGAGCTGTGGTACAGGCAATTGAGAAGACGAAGACTGAATCAAGCAGTGAAGAAGAGTCTGATGACTCATCATCTGAAGATGTGAGCTATTGTTTGTGTTATTTTGTTTATGATATAAGTAAATATCTTGAATCGATTGTAGTTAGTATGAAACTTAATCCTTGACTAATAAAATGATTATAAGCAGAAGTAGCAACTCTGACTAGAAATCAAAACAACCAAATTATCACTTTTAAAACCAACATCAAGGCATCCCCTTAGGTTGCTGAGTAACTACCAGAATTCAGCCCATAGTCATGGAGAGTAATCAATTTCCCAGTGACTCGCTAGTTAAGGATTTTTGACTGTTAACCCTCTTTTAATCGTCATTATGTTGTCTATTGCAGATAAAGCTGCTAAAAAGATGTACTTTAACAACCCCATGTGGCCAGGTATGTCAAAACTCATGATCATGTTCAATGTATAATGTGCCTGTAATTTATGACTACAACCTGAGTTTATATAGAGATTTAAGTATTGCTTCCAAATCCCACTCATATTTCACTCGTTCTCTGCTAATTGTTTTTTTTTTTTTTTCTTTCTATTCATGAAGGAGAAGCACATTCGTTGGAGGTTGAAAAGATTTTTTTTAAGGAAAAATCAGAGTATCAGGAGGTTCTAGTTTTTAAGGTATCTCATTTCTATAGCTGGCCGAGAAAGATTAATGTGTCTACCAGGAAATGATCGCCCATCTTCCCCTTTGCTCCATTGAATCGCCCAAAAAGGTAATTCTGCTTGAAATTCATTATGATGAAGATATACTTACAGTGCACTGTACATACTGTCTCGCTTTTATTACCATGAAATATGTTTTTGATATTTCAATGGTTTATATCCAGGTTTTGGTCTTGGGTGGCGGCGATGGTGGAGTTCTTAGGGAAGTTTCTCGTCACAGCTCTGTAGAATCAATTGATATATGTGAAATAGATAAAATGGTTATAGATGTATGTGGTGAAAGTATAATCTCTCTTTTTTGTGGTTTACTTTAATCTTAGTTTGCCATTTGATATCGTAAGTTTATATGGTACCGGATTATATGGTTTTTCTAAGGGATCTTATTAAGTTTAAATACTTTCCTATGTTTAGCATATTTATTCAACGATTCTTTTACTGAATTATCTTTTACTTATTTTGACAGCTGTTGAGTTTATCCGCAACACGCCACCAGGAAAGTATGATGCTATTTTTGTTGATTCATCTGATCCTGTGGGTATGTTTGTAAGCTTGTAGTATTGAATGATATTATATCTCTACTTCATAATAAGATATATATGTATTGAGTTAAGTCTAACTTGGGACTTTTTATCGACTGTAGGTCCTGCACTGGAGCTTGTGGAAAGGCCTTTCTTTGAGATGTTAGCAAGGGCATTAAGGCCTGGGGGTGTTCTTTGTAACATGGCAAAGAGTATGTGGCTTCATACTCATCTTATTCAGGATATGATCAATGTTTTCCGTGAGATATTCAAGGGTTCTGTTCTTATGCATGGACAAGTGTACCCACGTACCCACGTATCCCAGGGTTCTGTTCATTTTGCAGTAAATATATGTGACTAGTGGTTGCAAAATTGGGCTGGCCAGGTAGTTGACAGACGACAGTTTTTTACGGGTTGAAATGGGTCCTGTTTGATCGACGCAAAATAGTTTGTGTAATCATTTACTGTGTCAACTATGGTTTACCAAATCTATATTGAATGACAGTCTATTTTTCTGAAATAATTTGATATAGGAGAGTTTAAATATCACATTGGGCTACTTGTGACCCATTTGTTTAACTTATTTTATCTGTTTTCTTCTGATAGACTGATCTTCTAGTTGCAGCCGCCAAGATGTCCCATGTATCACTATCTTGTGACAAGGCCTGCTCTAGAAGTTAACTTATTTTATCTGTTTTCTTCTGATAGACTGATCTTCTAGTTGCAGCCGCCAAGACTGGAAAAATAGTAAACATAAAGAAAGGCCAGTTCTGTGCTCCCTCTGTAAGTTTCAATATGTAGTTGATTACTTGATTTCATTGACTATTTGGGGTAACCATATTGCCATGTTTAATAGCGTGGAAATAGTAATGCCATACTCTTCGTTGCTATTGGCCATTGATAAGTTTTTGCTCTGCTTTCATTGCAGGTCATGACCAACTCTGCTGAAAAAGTTAGATTGGCTGGAAATCAAAACGTTATGGTTTGTGAGAGAGGAACCATGTTTGGATACAGTAAGTTGCTGTAAGCTTAAGTTTTCTCTATACAATGGATTTGATCTTTACTTGTTTTTCTTCCTGTTCATGCCTAAAGAATTATTGTATGTTTGTCATGCAGATGATTTAATTGTTGATCGACTTAACTTCGAGTGGATGAGAGAAGCTAATTGTCCTATTGTAAGTACATATTGATACATCATGAATTTATAAAGTTAATCTCACTAGGTTATATGCACAAGGGCCTTAAAGTACAGTATTATTCTCATATTTCAACTTTTTTTCTTATGCTGCAGGTAGCAGATATCACACATGCGTTACAGCAACCTGCTGGTAAAAAGGTGTAACACCCCCAAATTTGGTTTGTAGCAGCGGAAGATTTATTTGGGTGTTACTGTGAGGATCGAATACAAAATCATAGAAAAACAGCCTAAGATGGCATTTTTAATTCACATAGGTCCATAATACAAATTCAGTTATAAAACATTACATCAGAGTGCTAAGGTTTCTTCAAAGAAACATTATTTTAACTGAATTACAACTTATTTTACACCATTTATTGAAGATAGGGTATGCCTGCTCCATGCCTTGCCGTGCTCCTCTAGTTCCCTGAGATACATGCTTAAAAGTCAACATAATGTTGAGTGAAATCATGGAGTTTGTAATTTAAATATCAGTTCAATCACAAGCAAGATTGTATTGGAGATACAATCAGTTTAAAAAGATTGATATTGCAGTTCATATATTGCCCTAAGTCTCATGACACGCAAACGTTAACAAAGTACCGCATAAACGGAGGTGTCCACCAAATTAATGATGAAAATTTGCCCTCGTGTAATAGGTGATTTTGCCAATTCCTATTTCTCTCAAATATAATGCATCGCGACTAATACGACTAGCAAAAAGCATTCCGTCACAGTATTAGTGGGATAGGTCGTCAACCTCTAATAGATCTATTATTATATTCGCGTTCACCGCAGTGATTAATGGCTCATGATAAAGGGTCTTATGGCAATATGGTGTACTTAGGCATATATCAAGTCAGGTAGCATACAGAAAAATACTTGTGATTTAGTTATAGCATGTATCCCCCTCACGGAGTTTAAAAAGTATAAAGAGTTTAAAAAGTGAGGCCATGACTCACCTTATGCGTTCCTGGTGATGGTAAAAATAAACTCAGAGGTGATTATAACAACTTCGATATAGAACCTGGTAAATATATATAAATAACTGAGAATCTTACTAATTTTCTAGTGGTGTGTGTGTATGAGTAGTGGATGATGATTAACTAATGATCAAATCATTGAGAGTGAAGGTGTGATATGATTATGGTGCTTGCACATCTCGTAAGATCATATCTTCAACGAGTAAATAAGATATTAATATGAAATATTTCTATCGCTAATACTAATATGCAAATGTAATGCAACTATGCATAAAAAGTAAAGATATGGAGCAAAAACGAAAAAGAAGATAAGAATGACAAGTTAGTACAGTTGGCCTTGGTCTTTCCCATATTTTACACTTTCTACCCTAACCGAGGTTTGCGTTACGTCGTTAGTCCTTATTCAGTCCATAGTCCAATAATAGTCCAATAATTGTCCAGATGTCTATATAAGGCTTGGAGTTCAATGGAATGTCAAATTAAGTCCTTTACAACTGTTTTCACAGCTTCAGTCCCTTAATTTCCAGGTTTGGCACTTTTAGTCCTTTTCGGTTAAGTCGCGTTACATTTTTAGCCCTTTTTATATAAAAATGACGGGAAAAATATTCTGAAAATTTTTATAACTTTATTAAGTTTATTTTAACTTATTTCAATTTATTATTTCAGAAAATAAATTATTTTTGTATTACTGGGCCATTTAACATTTTGGAACATGGCCCGTTAAGAGTTTTAGAGGCGAGGGCGTGCAAACTGTTTTGGGCTTAGATTTGGGCTATTTTTAGGACTCTAAAAATATATTATACGGGCCTGTTGGACCTTGCCATCGAAATTCATTGTTGGGCTTTGGTTTGGCCCAACCGAAGGTTTATATAAAATTTTCTGAAAATATTTGCTAAGTACGAGTGAGTGTCGATCAAAGGATTCATTTTGAGCGTGGTAACAAGCTTATGAGATAGAACTGTAAACATGGAAAATATAGTTTGCTAGGTGGGTTATCGAGTGGTACTAAAATATCTAGATGTTATGTTTGTAAATTCGAAAATACCTTTGAGGTTTATAGCCTTGTCGAATAGTGTTGAGTCCAAAGAATTGTCTAAAATTTTCTAAGTGTTTTGTTCTAGTCGAATAGCATTAAAAAGAGTTTATTTTAGGTGTCGATATGACATTGTGGTTGGGATCTTAGAATACGAAATGTTTAGTTTGCCACGTGAACTATTGAAAAGTGCAAAAATTATTTATGTTTTGCATGTAATGTCTCGTATTAAATTAAACGTGATGTGGTTCGATCGGGTGAGTTTTAACTAGTAAAATTTTAGTTATCTTTCTATCTCTTTTCAACTGGTTTGGCATGGTTATTATTTGTGTTCGAGTTGAATTTGGGGGATGTACATGAAGTGGTTATATGTTTAACGTGACATGAGTGGTTCGACCAAGTTAAGGTTTGACATGTTTTTACTATCTTTTGCTACCCGGTTGTTCAAGTATTTTGAGTTCGAGTAAAAATATGCATGCAGCTATATGAAGTGTCCATATATACATTTTAAACATAATAATGTGTGGTGAATTAAACGTGTATTAGCAAGAGGTGAGTGGTTCTTAAGCCTTACTTGGTATTATGTGACAGGAGTTTATACTGTGCGATGCATAGAAATAAATATGTTCGATCTAAAATAATGTATGGCGTGTGCATATGGTGAATGTGAGACAAGTTTGCAACTAAGTGGTACGTATAAAATAAAGTTGTTACATTCGTATGAAGGAAACAATGCATGCATGATGATTGTAATGGAGTGTGCATGGGTGGATCGTGTGTTATGAAATAGAACACAAGAGGTTGCAAGTTACTTACAATATCTTCCCTAAGGTGGTGAAGGAATAGTTGGTTGTTCGAATGGGGCACCCAAAAGCAGTGAGCTTCGAAAACTTTATATGCTTTGACTCTAATGTATTGCTTCCTAGTTCCACGACAGAGGCTTGTTTCTAGTTAGGGAATGTTTTGGATGGTGATAGAGTGTGATAGGTGTATAGGGGATAGAAGAGATCGAATGAGAGGTCATTTTATAAACAAAATATCTTCTATTAGTATTGACTTGTTGACCAATGATTGAGGTACTGTGTCTTTGGGACACTTGTATGTTATCACCTTAGTTTGAGTGTAGAGTTGAGGATGAGTAGTTGTGCTTTGGATTTTAGTCCTTGGATGTATACTTATATGTGGTTCTATACATATGTTATCAATATTTGTGTTACTGAGTCTCCATCGTGGTCTTTAATTCATTTTGTATTTGGAGTATCAATATTAGTTAGTAATGTAGTAGTAAGATCATAAGAACAATGGTGATATGATATAATTTGGTGTCAACGATTTTTAGTTACACGCTTGTGTAGAAATGGAACAATAAAGGAGGTTTATTATCATGCTAATATTTGACCATCGAGTTTGTGACTTTGTACCAAAAGAGGCTGCTAAGGGATGATTTAATTGGTGTATGAATAAATGAAAGTCACCTTCAATATTTAACAAGGTAAATGGGTTTTCTTTTGGGAGATTCATCGATCGGTTCAAAAGAAGAGGACATAAAGAAGTGCAACAATTCCATTAGATGGGTTAAGTGGGCTGTGATGTTTATTTGGGTTGGGCTAGCTCTATGGGTTAGTGGTAATTAGGGTTTAGTGGTTGTTGTTGGGCCGAATAATTAAGGGTCCGATTAGTTTGTAGTGGTAGTTTAGGATTATTGCTTGTGTTTTGGTTAAGTGAGATTATGTGATATTTAATTTGGTTAAGTGTAGTGAACTAACTAAATGAATAGGATTACTTGTCGTTGTTCATAAGAAAGTGATGTTGCGTCGGAAAATATAATCTCTAGCGTTGGTGTGTTCAATATATATATGTGTATATATAATGCATGGCTATTAACAAATGATAACGAAAAGTTTAAATTTCTAGCAAAAATAGGCGTTAGGAAATAGTAATA
This sequence comes from Artemisia tridentata subsp. tridentata, assembly GCA_021014915.2. Taxonomy (NCBI): domain Eukaryota; kingdom Viridiplantae; phylum Streptophyta; class Magnoliopsida; order Asterales; family Asteraceae; genus Artemisia; species Artemisia tridentata. The sequence goes on from CP139504.1 coordinate 340,712,133, forward strand.
CGAGATTATTATTAATCACTAAGATTGATTACAAGGATTTTTCACAGGGTCTGACAGTACTTCCCTCCTCATTCGAATTCCGTCCCGGAATTCAAGTCTAAAATGGCTACTAAGAGTGATTTACGAGAATAAGTGGGGATATTTTTCACGAATTTGGTCTTCGCGTTCCCATGTGTACGTTGGTCCTCTTTTAGAGTCCCATTTTACTTTCACAATAGGAATACGGCTTTGCTTGAGTTGCTTAACCTCTCTATCCATTATCTCTACGGGTTCTTCGGTGAATACAAGTTTGTCGTCCAGTTTAATCTCTTTCAGTGGAATGACGAGAGTCTCGTCCGATAGGCATTTCTTAAGTTGGGATACGTGGAAGGTAGGGTGTATCCTACTGAGTTCTTCCGGGAGTTCTAACTTATAGGCGACTGGACCTATTCTTTCGAGGATTTTGAACGGTCCAATGTACCTTGGGTTGAGTTTTCCACGATTTCTGAAGCGTATCATCCCCTTCCAGGGCGAAACTTTTAGCATAACTCTATCTCCGACTTCAAACTCCATGGGTTTCCTTCTCACGTCTGCGTAACTCTTTTGTCTGTCACGAGCGGCTTGGAGACGATGTTTGATTTTGAATATTTTCTCGGTTGTGTCGTGGATTAGTTCTGGTCCGGTAAGCTGCATGTCACCAATTTCTGTCCAACAGATGGGTGATCTGCACTTTCTTCCGTAAAGTGCTTCGAAAGGTGCAGCCTTCAGGCTAGCTTGGTAACTGTTGTTGTACGAGAATTCAACCAATGGTAAGTGTTTATCCCAACCTTTTCCGAAGTCAATCACACATGCTCTAAGCATATCTTCCAAGGTTTGGATCGTCCTTTCACTTTGTCCATCTGTTTGAGGATGATAGGCGGTGCTCATGTCCAATTGAGTACCGAGAGCTTTCTGTAAGGATTGCCAAAATCCTGAAGTGAATCGACTGTCTCTGTCAGAGATGATAGAGATCGGGACTCCATGTCGGATTATGATTTCTTTGAAGTATAACTGAGCGAGTGTGTCCAACTCGTCAGTTTCTTTGATAGGCAGAAAATGAGCTGATTTGGTTAAACGGTCGACGATAACCCAAATGGTGTCATATCCGGTCGACGTTCTTGGTAGCTTGGTAATGAAATCCATAGTGATTCTTTCCCATTTCCAAACTGGTATCTCGGGTTGTGCAAGTAGTCCAGATGGTTTTTGACTTTCGGCTTTGACCCTTGCACAAGTCAAACACTTCCCAACATATGTTGCAATGTCGGCTTTCATGTTTGGCCACCAGTAGAGTTGTTTGAGGTCTTGGTACATTTTGGTGGATCCGGGATGAATGGAATATTTAGACTTGTGAGATTCATGCATGATAAAATCTCGAATACCTCCATAAAGAGGAATCCAGCATCTTTTCTTGAAGCATAACATTCCATCGGATCTTCGTATGAGTCCGTTCCCCCTTTCTAGCATGCCCTTAATGTTCTCTTGAGCTCGATTCTCTTCCTGAAGAGCTTCCGATTGGGCTATGAGTATTTGGGATGGGAGTGGTGAATGAATTGTCATTTCTAATGCTCTAACTCTAAGAGGTTTGGTTCTTTCTTTTCTGCTTAATGCGTCGGCCACGACATTCGCTTTACCGGGGTGGTAGCAAATTTCACAGTCGTAGTCGTTGAGTAGTTCTATCCATCGGCGCTGTCTCATATTCAACTCCTTCTGATCCAGTATGTGTTGAAGACTTTTGTGATCGGTGTATACCGTACACTTTGTACCATATAGGTAATGTCTCCATATTTTAAGAGCAAATACTACTGCTCCTAGTTCTAGATCATGAGTGGTGTAATTTTCCTCATTCTTCTTGAGCTGTCAGGAAGCGTAAGCTATGACTTTGTTTCTTTGCATTAGCACCGCACCTAACCCATGATGTGATGCGTCACAATATACTACAAAGTCTTCGCTTCCGTCCGGTAGTGCTAGAATTGGTGCTTCACAAAGTTTTTGTTTTAAGAGTTGAAATGCTGATTCTTGTTTCTCCTCCCAGATATACTTCTTGTTTTTCTGAGTGAGTTCTGTCAAAGGTTTTGCGATTTTGGAGAAACCTTCTATAAACCTTCGATAGTAACCAGCGAGTCCTAAAAATTGTCGAATTTCAGTTGGAGTGGTGGGCGAAGCCCAACCTTTAACTGATTCGATCTTGGCGGGGTCAACGTGAATACCTTGACTGTTGATGATGTGACCTAAGAATTGAACGGTGGAGATCCAAAAATCACATTTGGAGAATTTTGCATACAGTTTTTCTTGTTTGAGTACACCCAAAATGGTTCTCAAATGTTCCGCATGCTCTTTTTCGTTACGTGAGTAGATCAAAATGTCGTCGATGAATACGATTACGAACTTGTCCAGATATGGCTTACACACTCGATTCATTAGATCCATGAACACTGCCGGTGCGTTGGTAAGACCAAATGGCATTACGCGGAATTCGTAATGTCCGTATCGTGTTCGAAAGGCTGTTTTGGGAACGTCTTCTTCTCTGACTCTTAGTTGGTGGTATCCTGATCTTAGATCAATTTTTGAGTAGACACTCGATCCTTGCAGTTGGTCAAATAGATCGTCTATTCTTGGTAATGGGTATCGATTTTTCACTGTGAGTTTGTTCAATTCTCTATAATCGATGCACATTCGGAATGTTCCATCTTTCTTTTTGACAAACAGGACTGGTGCTCCCCAAGGTGATGAGCTAGGTTGGATGAATCCTTTATCTGACAGTTCTTTCAACTGCTCAGATAATTCTTTCATTTCGGAAGGAGCTAATCGATATGGTGCTTTTGCAACGGGTGCTGCTCCAGGCACTAATTCGATTCGAAACTCTACTTGCCGGATGGGTGGAATACCTGGCAAGTCTTCAGGGAACACTTCTGCAAACTCATTTACAACTGGCACTTCTTCTAGTCGCTTTTCTTTCTCTTTTGATTTATTTTCCGTTACTTGGACTAAAAATGCATGACATCCTTTGTTTATGTATTTCACCGTTTTGATGTACGAGATGATATTGAGTTGGGTTTTGTAGTGGTCACAACGAACAATAAGTGTTTCATTGTCTATGGGGATTTGGACAACTTTTTCATCGCAGATGATTCGGGCATGATGTTTGGATAACCAATCCATACCCACAATCGCGTCAAAGCTTCCAAGTTGGATGGGCATGAGATCGATCAGAAATGAGTTGTTTTGGAGGGTTAAGGTGCAGTTTTTGAGTACGGTGTTGGTGTTTAACAATTTCCCGTCGGCTATCTCAATTTCATACGAGGTGTCTAATTCTACAGGCGTTATCTTAAGCAATAAAGCAAATGAAGTAGATACAAAGCTTCTATCGGCTCCAGAATCAAATAATATTTTAGCACTATTTTGATTCAGTAAGAAAGTACCCGTAGTGACGTTGGGGTTCGGTGACACGTTTCCATCTCCGAGCACGTAAGCTCTTCCTCTGGCAACCTGATTGACATTCTTGGGGCAGTGACTTTTATAATGACCCGCTTCACCACAACCGTGGCACTTTACTGCTATTGGGTATGCGTTTGCTCCCGTGGCCCTACAGTCCTTGGTTACATGGCCTATTTTCCTACAGTTACCGCAGATGGCGGTACAAGGTCCTGTATGATGCATCTTGCACTTGTTACACTGGGGTTTTGTTCCAGCATACACTTTTCCTTCAGCAGGTGTGGCCACATAAGCTCTAGCAGCTTCTTGTCTGCGGTTTTGTTGTTGATGTCTATCATTCCTACTTTGCTGATAGTTCCTATTGCGGTTGCTTCGATCATTGCTGCGGTAGCTCCTGCTGTGATGGTAATAACTGTTGCTGTTCCGGTTGTTGCCGTCACGGTTATCATAGTTTCTCTTTTGTCCACTGACTGTGGAGTTAGAACCTCGTTTAAGCACTCGACTCATCATTCGCTGAGCAAATACGAATGCGGCTTCGAGAGTTTGTGGGTGTGATGCGGTGACGTCTCCTTCTATGCTTGAAGGTAGTCCTTCCACGTATTTCTCCAATGTCTTTTCCAAGTCAGGTACCATGTGTGGGCACAAAAGAGATAATTCTTGAAATCTCCGGTTGTATGCACCGACATCATTGTTTTTCACTTCTAACTGGTAAAATTCATCTTCAAGCTTTCTGACCTCAGTCCGGGGACAGTACTTTTTCAGCATTTTATTCTTCAGTTCGGTCCAGGAGATCTGAAATGCTGCTTCAGTACCCATTATTTTGACCGTAGCATTCCACCAGGATAATGCATTTCCCCTTAAAGTTCCAGTGGCGAAAGTGACCTTATTGATTTCTGCACAGTTGCTTCTCATGAATACCGTCTCCATACACTCAAACCACTGTGCTAGTTCCGTCACTCCTTCTACGCCTCGGTAGGTGGTTGGTTGGCAACTTAAAAATTCTTTGTAAGTGCATTTACGTGGAGTAGATGCCTCACTTTCATTTGTTGCTCCCATAGTATTGCTTGAGCGGTTTGCTGCATCGGCCTCGCGTGCTGCGGTGATGCCTTCCTCAATCATTCTTCGAACCTCCTCATGCGTTAGTGTTACGGTTGCGTTGGTGGTTTCGTTGTCGCTATGTGCCATTTTCTATTAATGTCACAAAATACAGATTTAGAATTTGGATAGAATAGCTGAGTATATGCACAATGTAATCATGGTGTGAAATGATGATTAAATTGAATATCTTCCCACAATTATGATGTCTCTGTAATTTATCAATTTACAGATGTGGGGTTGTTAAGGTACAATCGATTTAATCAAACTGAATTTCATGTCACATATTTTATGTGTTCAGGTTTTTACAATATTTACGCAATTTGAGAATCATAATAATCACAGATAACATCACGACATATCTGGATACAATTACAATACATACGAACAACCATAATACATAAGTTAACAGATATATAGTACATTACTACCAGCATTACAACATTAATAACTTGATCAGTTGAGTTTATACAACAAAACGATACAAGAGTCTTTATTAATTGCCACATGCGGCAGACTACAATGTCTCAAACTATACAATATGCTAACTATGTCTACTGCTCAGGTCTATCCGTATGCCTCGTGAGCTCTGAGATCTGCCCTCTGAGTCTCTGTATCTCAGTCTGATGCTCCATCTGTATGTCTCCCATGAGTCTCTCTAATGTGTCGTCTCTACGCTGTGCCGTGTGCGCCTCCCAAGCTAAGTCCTGTCCCTCTCTACGTAAGGATATCGCGTGGGAACGAGTATCTGCCAAGTCTGTCTGCATCTGTCTCAAGCACTGCTGTATCACTGCTCTGTTGGAGGCCAACCTATGCAGAGTATCGCTGATAGTCCCTGGGAAATCTAATGGCACATGGTCGATCATCCGAAGAAGTGACTCAATCTGCTCTCCGTGACTCTCGAGTCGTGTCACTACTGTGGATGGGATAAGGGTGTGGGTGACTACCGGTCTAAATCCTTCCCAGGCATCATGAGTCTGAGCTGGGGGAGTAGGTGTCTGATGAACTCAAATAAGTACATTTTATTACTATCATTTATCCTATTAATTTGACTTGTTTTACTATATTATGTATGAGGATTGATACTTAATCGTTTACTTTTGTAATTCTCAGGTAAAAACAAGCATTTGGTGAAACTTGGCGATTTTGGACTAATAATGGAGCAAAACGTGCATAAAGTGAAGAGTCTACTGACATGGACAAGATCAAGTCTATTCTGCTCCAGATGCGCCGCATCTCACTATCAACATGCGCCGCATCTCTATCAAGATGTCACCAGATACGATCCAAGATACAAGAGGACATGCGCCGCATCTAATAAAGAGTTACGCCGCATCTTCTGGCGGTGTACGAATATTCCTGAATATTATAATCTTGGACCCCACGCGAAGTTAAGTACATACGCCGCATCTACTTAAGTAGATGCGCCGCATCTTCCCTCAGACACAAACTATAAATACCCCGTAGACCAGACGCATTAGAGAGATTCGGAAGTTCGAAAACCTAAAGACCGAACAGAAGAGAAGGACGAATTCAGTCAAGAGGCAGCACAAGACACACCCAAATCGAAGATACAAGAGCTGTAAGAAGGTGCTGCATGTATTTAATTCATTAAGTAGTTTTGTTTTATTGTTTTAGCAAACTTTAATTCATCAGGATTGGTGGCTTGTGTAATGTGACAACGGAAAGATTGCACTCCCTTTAATACTTGCTTTCCCATCAATTAAAGTTTATATGTTGATGTCTTTGGTTACTACTTATTAGTGCATTGACCACCTCTGTGTTTATTAGTGGCTTGCGGGCACCCGACTGCGGGACAAGGTGTGGCTCCCACGGTTGTTTCTAAATTGATCACTTAGGAATAACTTTTAGACATAAGTCGTCATTAAGGGTTTACTCGCCGATAAGAATAGGACCAACGAGAAAGGGTTAATTACATACACTTCATATAAAGCTATCAATAAAACAAGTGACAATCTACTTAATCATAAGGACAGCCCTCTTATTGTCTCTAGTATCTATCTGTGTACGTGTGTGCTACTTGCTGATTCGTGCCTATTTGTTTATTTTATTATTTAATTGCAAACAAAACTGTGCCAGTCTCTCAGGCTGAAACCCCCTTGCGTTAGGATATTAAAATACTGATTAGATTAACGAGATTATACGTTCCACTCTTAGTGATCGACACTCTACTTACCATTATCTTCATACTGACCGGGTACACTGCTCGTTAAGTGTGTGTGTTATTGATAAGTCGGCTAAATATAAATTTAAAACTTGAGTAGGCATTAAAACTGCTAAACCGCAACGACACATCACGCGCATCAAGTTTTTGGCGCCGTTGCCGGGGAGTGAATTGTTATTTTCTGTTAATTTGATTAGTATTTTAATTAGGTTTTTCTTTTTATTAGATTAATTGCATCATTGTACTATTTTGCATATTTGTTGTATTGTGTGTTATTTGTTTGCTTTTGTTTTTATTTTTGTGTGTTTTATTTTTGTTTCGTGTGTTTTATTTTTTTGTTTTTATTTTTCGTATTTTTCTGTTCTGCTATCGTTGTACTGTGCTAAATCAAACGATACGGCGCATCTGATATCTCAGATACGGCGTATTGCGTTTAATTTTTTTTACAACGCGTTTAATTAATTCGATACGACGCATCTTTTCCCCAAGATACGGCGTATCTGTTTTTAATAAGAAAATTTTTCTAAGCGATAAAGTAATACGACGCATCTGCTTTTGTAGATACGGCGTATCTGTTTTGATAAAAATTTTTTCTAAACGTTAACGCCATACGACGCATCTTCTTTTGAAGATACGGCGTATCTATTATTTTAATTAAAAACAGTTTGCGAATTATTAAACAAATACGGCGTATCGATTTCCGTCGATACGGCGCATCTTACTAAATCAAAAATCTTTTATTTTTTAAACGTAACGAAAATACGGCGCATTAACTTTCGTTAATACGACGCATTTAATTTTAATTAGATAAGTTGATTTTTGATTAATTAATTCGATACGGCGCATTCATAAATTCAAAGCGGCGTATCTATTTTCTGAATAAAGTCTGATTAAATTTTAACGTATTAAGATACGGCGTATCCAACTCTTTGGATACGGCGCATCATCTGCAGATATCAGTAACTTTAATTTTTCGTATTCCGTTTTCGTTATTAATTATCTGATATACTACTTTCTCGAGCATACCCTACTGATATTTTTGTGTTGATTTCAGGAAGTGCATGACCAGGAGTTCTACGAGGAACTTGATTCAACCTTTCGAAGATCCTGAACGAGCCCTACATTCGCTTAAAAGGCTTTTCAACACAAGAAGCTTTGATCTTTCAAGTTCACTCGAGCTTGATTATTTTTCTGAAGAGAAAGAGGAAGTTGAAACAGAAACAATGGGCGAAAACACTACTATGGAGGAATACATGAACAATACCCGTGCTGATTACACTTCAGGAGTTGCTAGACCTAAGTTTGATGACAAGTCAAAATTTGAGTTGAAGGGACAATTTCTCAAAGAACTAAGAGAGAACGCTTTCAGTGGGACGGAACAAGAGGATGCTAATGAGCATGTTGAAAAGGTCCTGGAGATTGCAGATTTGTTTACTACAGAAAGTGTCAATACCGATCAACTCATGCTAAGAATCTTCCCAATCTCACTAAAAGGAGCTGCTAACAAGTGGCTAAGGAATGAACCTGCTAGTTCAATCACTACGTGGGAAGGTTTGAAGAGCAAATTCCTGAAGAGATATTGTCCACCTGCTAAGACTGCTAAGAAGATGGAGGCTATCAATAGTTTCAAGCAAGAGCCTGATGAAACCCTTTATCAAGCTTGGGAACGATTTAAAGATTTATTGATAAAATGTCCTCAACACTATCTAACCCCTATGCAGGAAATAATATTGTTTTATCAGGGATTGGACGTGCCTACTAGACAGATTTTGGATGCTAAGGGAGCTGTACCTCAGATGAGTGCAACTAATGCTAGGAAAGCGATCCAAGAAGCTGCTGATCATTCTCAGAAATGGCACGATGGGACCTCTACTAGATCTAAGAGCAGCACTAATTTTGATGGAATTGCTGCTATTCAAGCTCAATTGGATAAAATTAGTAGAGAGATGAAGAAGCGAGATGAAAGAGCATATGCTGCCCAAGTTGGATGTGAAAAATGCGAAGGACCTCACTACACTAAAGATTGCCCGAACAAGAATGAAAGTGAGACGTTTGAAGAAGCTTATTACACCCAATTTGGACAACCATTCCGACCTTCAGCAAGATTTAGGGAAGCTAGTCCGGGATTCTATCAAAAGAACAACTTCAATCCCGCTTATCAAGAGAGGAGGCAGACTTTAGATGATACTTTAAAGCAAATTATGGCCGATGCTGCTAAAAGACATGAAGAGAATACTGCTATGATCAAGGAAATTAGAGCTTCAACGGACACTACTACAAGAAATCAAGGAGCTTCGATCAAAGCATTGGAACAACAAATTGGTCAAATGAGCAAAGTTCTTCAAGAAAGGGGATATGGAAGTTTACCGAGCTCAACTGAAACCAACCCAAGGGATCATGTCAAGGCCATAAGCACCACTGAAGAAGTCACTCCTAATATACCTAGAAGATCGATGAATGGTAATGATGGTGCAAGACCCGAATTTTTCTTTAACTCTTCAATCAGCTTAAGGAGACTACTAAAAGAGAAGACAAAAATTGAAGAGGAGATCAAGGCAACAATGAAAGAAGAAAGCCCTGCAACCGACTCAAATGCCTTGCCTCATAAAGAAAGAGACCCAGGAAGTTTTACTCTACCTTGTTCTATTAATAATATATCTTTCAATAATGTGTTGGCTGACTTAGGAGCTAGTGTTAGTGTTATGCCTCTTAAGACATTCGCTACCCTAGGACTAGGAAAATTAGCACCAACTAAATTACTTATTGAATTGGCTGATAAAACAGTAAAACGACCTGAAGGGATTGCTAATAATGTGCTAGTTAAAATTGAGCAGTTTATTTTTCCCGTGGACTTTATTATACTAGACATGCCCGAGGATGTTAAGATTCCTTTAATCCTCGGAAGACCTTTCTTGTCTACTGCCCATGCTAAGATTGATGTGTTTAAGAGAAAAATTTCATTAAGGGTAGGGAATAATAAACTAGTCTATAAGTGCCAAGATCCAGTTAAAAGCATAATTAGAGGTGTTTATGTGCTAGGATTAAGAGAGCGTATGGACCTCGATCTTGAAGCTAGACTTATGGGAGAAACATTGATTCAAAACAACTCAGCTAATCCTAATCATGAAGACTTTGAGGAATTCATTGACCTTAATGTACCTACGGAACTTAGACGCGATATTGTTAGTGATTCTGATGATGAGTGGTATGATTGTGTAGTAATTAATAAACGTAGGAGAGTAGTTGAGAAGACGAATTTGAATAATGATGTGTTTATTGAACTACCACCCCACCTTGCTTATTTGTGCCTGTATGATAATAAGAATTTCCCGTCTATCATTTTGTCATCTCTGCCCGAAAGGGACAGGACTTTGTTTATACAGATATTAAAGAAAACGGCGTGGAAATTAAGGACGAGCAAGGAGTGTTCAATATTACTAAATTGGGGATGAAGGAGCGTGATGTTTCCGACTCCTTCAATGATCGATACTAAGGAGCTGAACGTGAGTCTAACTTGAAGACTCTGGAATAAAGACAAGTGCTGACCGGGAGACAACCCGGATTTATCTTTTATTATTCTGTTTTCTGAGTCGAGTCAGTCCAGGCCGCACGAAGATACGGCGCATCTCAGTCCTGAGATGCGACGCATCCTCTGCAATGGTCATATCTTATTTTATTTTTCTGCATTTTTTAATTTTCGACTTTAAAACTATTTATCAGTTTATTTTTAATGCGGCGCATCCCTGGTTAAGGATGCGGCGCATCTTTATTCTGATCCGTATTAATTCCAGGCTAGATACGGCGTATCTTCTTCAATAAGATACGGCGCATCGACTGACCTGATGATTTTCAGTTTTAATTTTTAAGTTTTATTTTTATCTAACTACTAATGTGTTATGCAAGTTGAACCTTTCTTATCTTAGGTGTGTTTTAAAAGTGTTGGTGGTATTATAGTTTTCTGGATTTCCTGTGGATAAATCAAGTATGAAGCTTTAACGTTCTAATACACAAGAAGTTGATTTTTGCTCATATACTAATGGAGGATCATACCGAGCAAATCTCAGGGAGTTTTTCCGTTCTAATTCTTTTTATTTCCAGTTTTTAACCTTTTATACAAACAACGAGGACGTTGTTTAACTTAAGTGGGGGGATAGGAGAATTAGAACACTTAACACTTACTTGTCCTAAACTTTTTCAAAAATTATGCTTAAAATGTACTTAATATATCAAACTTAAAAAATTTTTAGCATGTTTTTGTTTAAGATCTAAGTTGCATAACTGCACACATGACGTTATTTTCAAAAATTGTGATTTTTACAAAATTCACAAATCTATGAGTGTGCCGGTGACTTGTAAACTTTAGAACTTGGCTTGTATACTATTCGAGACCACCATAATGAGTATTATTTATTTAATTGGAATGACTTGTCTAAATTGGTAAAAATTCTAGGATTACACCAAATAGCCTTTATATGTTATGTGTTATTAACTAGCTACACTGGTTAGTTAACCCCCGTATAAACCCTTTTGTTACTCTCATTTTAAGAGTAAGATACCCCTAGAAAAACCCTCAGAGCCATTCCTTTCGTTTCTTACACCTATGTTTAAAATGTTTCGTTACACCCTTACACCTTAGCCTACCCTGTAGATTAAAGTCCGTGGTTGGTTAATTGCTATAGGCAGAGTGTGTTTCCTTACATTACCTGTGTTCGCGTGCGTAATTCATTATCTTTGGTTAGGTCGGGAAATTGCACAATGCAATTGGAGTGAAAGTAAATATTGTATATTTTAGAGTTTATTTTTCGTGTGTTTACTACTTTCACTATTACCATTATTTCTGAAGTTATGAAAAGTATGAAAAATTATCCGGAAAGAAAGTTGTAGTGATGTGGTGAAATTTTACACATCTATGTTTATGTTCAAAAAAAAAAAAAAAAAAAAAAAAAAAAAAAAAAAAAAAAAGAGAAAAGAAAAAGAAAGAAAAAAGAGTTGGATGTTTATTTTAAGCCAACGATGTAAAGTTATGTAAGTGGTTCATATGGCCACTATTTGTTGTATTATATCTATGGATTGAATGGGAATTGGCAGTTATGGGAATGCCAATTAAGGATTATTCTTTGATTAAGATTTTGTTGAGTATAATTCGTGTCTACCTAAAGCGTGTGTTTCAAGTGTTAAAGCGTGAGTTATTCAATGATATGAGTCTTATTCATGGATGGTTGGGATAGTGATTAACCACACTTAGGATTTTAATTTATTTGTTTTGTTTATTTTTTATTTTACACCAATTTATATCCCAAATATTATCCATACCCTATATTATTCTTTATCCGACCAAACCTTTGATTTATTGAGATTAGGGATTTGAGCAATCTTAAGTATCGTAGTCGTGGATTCGGCTATGTATTTATGATTTTGTCGCCCTTTTTGATATATTATTATTGGTGAAGTTTGGACCTATCTTTAGCCTATTCGAGTTAAGGATTTGAGCAATTGCAAGTATCGTGTTCGTGGATTCGATCATGTATTTGTGATTTTGTCGCCTTTTCTGGAATTTGAGATCGATAGAAAAGAGAATAATTAACCCTTAAGCCTAAAAACCCTTTTTACCGCTTTAGACTTGTTATTCCTTAGCTTTAGTGGTGGAGATGTGTATACTTGCCAAGCTTATGATAGAATATTCGTCGCGACTGGACAGTTAAACGATTAGATTTGCTTTTATCGACTTATTTTATTTTACTTCTAATTCGTTAAGTGTTTAGTTGTGTGATTACGAAATAAACGAATACATGCTTAAATATAAAAATAAATCCTAACATCTTTTAGGATACATTTTCATGAGATTTAATCTAAGGTTTACTTGGGGACAAGTAAAGTTCAAGTGGGGGGATATTTGATGAACTCAAATAAGTACATTTTATTACTATCATTTATCCTATTAATTTGACTTGTTTTACTATATTATGTATGAGGATTGATACTTAATCGTTTACTTTTGTAATTCTCAGGTAAAAACAAGCATTTGGTGAAACTTGGCGATTTTGGACTAATAATGGAGCAAAACGTGCATAAAGTGAAGAGTCTACTGACATGGACAAGATCAAGTCTATTCTGCTCCAGATGCGCCGCATCTCACTATCAACATGCGCCGCATCTCTATCAAGATGTCACCAGATACGATCCAAGATACAAGAGGACATGCGCCGCATCTAATAAAGAGTTACGCCGCATCTTCTGGCGGTGTACGAATATTCCTGAATATTATAATCTTGGACCCCACGCGAAGTTAAGTACATGCGCCGCATCTACTTAAGTAGATGCGCCGCATCTTCCCTCAGACACAAACTATAAATACCCCGTAGACCAGACGCATTAGATTCGGAGATTCGGAAGTTCGAAAACCTAAAGACCGAACAGAAGAGAAGGACGAATTCAGTCAAGAGGCAGCACAAGACACACCCAAATCGAAGATACAAGAGCTGTAAGAAGGTGCTGCATGTATTTAATTCATTAAGTAGTTTTGTTTTATTGTTTTAGCAAACTTTAATTCATCAGGATTGGTGGCTTGTGTAATGTGACAACGGAAAGATTGCACTCCCTTTAATACTTGCTTTCCCATCAATTAAAGTTTATATGTTGATGTCTTTGGTTACTACTTATTAGTGCATTGACCACCTCTGTGTTTATTAGTGGCTTGCGGGCACCCGACTGCGGGACAAGGTGTGGCTCCCACGGTTGTTTCTAAATTGATCACTTAGGAATAACTTTTAGACATAAGTCGTCATTAAGGGTTTACTCGCCGATAAGAATAGGACCAACGAGAAAGGGTTAATTACATACACTTCATATAAAGCTATCAATAAAACAAGTGACAATCTACTTAATCATAAGGACAGCCCTCTTATTGTCTCTAGTATCTATCTGTGTACGTGTGTGCTACTTGCTGATTCGTGCCTATTTGTTTATTTTATTATTTAATTGCAAACAAAACTGTGCCAGTCTCTCAGGCTGAAACCCCCTTGCGTTAGGATATTAAAATACTGATTAGATTAACGAGATTATACGTTCCACTCTTAGTGATCGACACTCTACTTACCATTATCTTCATACTGACCGGGTACACTGCTCGTTAAGTGTGTGTGTTATTGATAAGTCGGCTAAATATAAATTTAAAACTTGAGTAGGCATTAAAACTGCTAAACCGCAACGACACATCACGCGCATCAAGTTTTTTGGCGCCGTTGCCGGGGAGTGAATTGTTATTTTCTGTTAATTTGATTAGTATTTTAATTAGGTTTTTCTTTTTATTAGATTAATTGCATCATTGTACTATTTTGCATATTTGTTGTATTGTGTGTTATTTGTTTGCTTTTGTTTTTATTTTTGTGTGTTTTATTTTTGTTTCGTGTGTTTTATTTTTTTGTTTTTATTTTTCGTATTTTTCTGTTCTGCTATCGTTGTACTGTGCTAAATCAAACGATACGGCGCATCTGATATCTCAGATACGGCGTATTGCGTTTAATTTTTTTTACAACGCGTTTAATTAATTCGATACGACGCATCTTTTCCCCAAGATACGGCGTATCTGTTTTTAATAAGAAAATTTTTCTAAGCGATAAAGTAATACGACGCATCTGCTTTTGTAGATACGGCGTATCTGTTTTGATAAAAATTTTTTCTAAACGTTAACGCCATACGACGCATCTTCTTTTGAAGATACGGCGTATCTATTATTTTAATTAAAAACAGTTTGCGAATTATTAAACAAATACGGCGTATCGATTTCCGTCGATACGGCGCATCTTACTAAATCAAAAATCTTTTATTTTTTAAACGTAACGAAAATACGGCGCATTAACTTTCGTTAATACGACGCATTTAATTTTAATTAGATAAGTTGATTTTTGATTAATTAATTCGATACGGCGCATTCATAAATTCAAAGCGGCGTATCTATTTTCTGAATAAAGTCTGATTAAATTTTAACGTATTAAGATACGGCGTATCCAACTCTTTGGATACGGCGCATCATCTGCAGATATCAGTAACTTTAATTTTTCGTATTCCGTTTTCGTTATTAATTATCTGATATACTACTTTCTCGAGCATACCCTACTGATATTTTTGTGTTGATTTCAGGAAGTGCATGACCAGGAGTTCTACGAGGAACTTGATTCAACCTTTCGAAGATCCTGAACGAGCCCTACATTCGCTTAAAAGGCTTTTCAACACAAGAAGCTTTGATCTTTCAAGTTCACTCGAGCTTGATTATTTTTCTGAAGAGAAAGAGGAAGTTGAAACAGAAACAATGGGCGAAAACACTACTATGGAGGAATACATGAACAATACCCGTGCTGATTACACTTCAGGAGTTGCTAGACCTAAGTTTGATGACAAGTCAAAATTTGAGTTGAAGGGACAATTTCTCAAAGAACTAAGAGAGAACGCTTTCAGTGGGACGGAACAAGAGGATGCTAATGAGCATGTTGAAAAGGTCCTGGAGATTGCAGATTTGTTTACTACAGAAAGTGTCAATACCGATCAACTCATGCTAAGAATCTTCCCAATCTCACTAAAAGGAGCTGCTAACAAGTGGCTAAGGAATGAACCTGCTAGTTCAATCACTACGTGGGAAGGTTTGAAGAGCAAATTCCTGAAGAGATATTGTCCACCTGCTAAGACTGCTAAGAAGATGGAGGCTATCAATAGTTTCAAGCAAGAGCCTGATGAAACCCTTTATCAAGCTTGGGAACGATTTAAAGATTTATTGATAAAATGTCCTCAACACTATCTAACCCCTATGCAGGAAATAATATTGTTTTATCAGGGATTGGACGTGCCTACTAGACAGATTTTGGATGCTAAGGGAGCTGTACCTCAGATGAGTGCAACTAATGCTAGGAAAGCGATCCAAGAAGCTGCTGATCATTCTCAGAAATGGCACGATGGGACCTCTACTAGATCTAAGAGCAGCACTAATTTTGATGGAATTGCTGCTATTCAAGCTCAATTGGATAAAATTAGTAGAGAGATGAAGAAGCGAGATGAAAGAGCATATGCTGCCCAAGTTGGATGTGAAAAATGCGAAGGACCTCACTACACTAAAGATTGCCCGAACAAGAATGAAAGTGAGACGTTTGAAGAAGCTTATTACACCCAATTTGGACAACCATTCCGACCTTCAGCAAGATTTAGGGAAGCTAGTCCGGGATTCTATCAAAAGAACAACTTCAATCCCGCTTATCAAGAGAGGAGGCAGACTTTAGATGATACTTTAAAGCAAATTATGGCCGATGCTGCTAAAAGACATGAAGAGAATACTGCTATGATCAAGGAAATTAGAGCTTCAACGGACACTACTACAAGAAATCAAGGAGCTTCGATCAAAGCATTGGAACAACAAATTGGTCAAATGAGCAAAGTTCTTCAAGAAAGGGGATATGGAAGTTTACCGAGCTCAACTGAAACCAACCCAAGGGATCATGTCAAGGCCATAAGCACCACTGAAGAAGTCACTCCTAATATACCTAGAAGATCGATGAATGGTAATGATGGTGCAAGACCCGAATTTTTCTTTAACTCTTCAATCAGCTTAAGGAGACTACTAAAAGAGAAGACAAAAATTGAAGAGGAGATCAAGGCAACAATGAAAGAAGAAAGCCCTGCAACCGACTCAAATGCCTTGCCTCATAAAGAAAGAGACCCAGGAAGTTTTACTCTACCTTGTTCTATTAATAATATATCTTTCAATAATGTGTTGGCTGACTTAGGAGCTAGTGTTAGTGTTATGCCTCTTAAGACATTCGCTACCCTAGGACTAGGAAAATTAGCACCAACTAAATTACTTATTGAATTGGCTGATAAAACAGTAAAACGACCTGAAGGGATTGCTAATAATGTGCTAGTTAAAATTGAGCAGTTTATTTTTCCCGTGGACTTTATTATACTAGACATGCCCGAGGATGTTAAGATTCCTTTAATCCTCGGAAGACCTTTCTTGTCTACTGCCCATGCTAAGATTGATGTGTTTAAGAGAAAAATTTCATTAAGGGTAGGGAATAATAAACTAGTCTATAAGTGCCAAGATCCAGTTAAAAGCATAATTAGAGGTGTTTATGTGCTAGGATTAAGAGAGCGTATGGACCTCGATCTTGAAGCTAGACTTATGGGAGAAACATTGATTCAAAACAACTCAGCTAATCCTAATCATGAAGACTTTGAGGAATTCATTGACCTTAATGTACCTACGGAACTTAGACGCGATATTGTTAGTGATTCTGATGATGAGTGGTATGATTGTGTAGTAATTAATAAACGTAGGAGAGTAGTTGAGAAGACGAATTTGAATAATGATGTGTTTATTGAACTACCACCCCACCTTGCTTATTTGTGCCTGTATGATAATAAGAATTTCCCGTCTATCATTTTGTCATCTCTGCCCGAAAGGGACAGGACTTTGTTTATACAGATATTAAAGAAAAACGGCGTGGAAATTAAGAACGAGCAAGGAGTGTTCAATATTACTAAATTGGGGATGAAGGAGCGTGATGTTTCCGACTCCTTCAATGATCGATACTAAGGAGCTGAACGTGAGTCTAACTTGAAGACTCTGGAATAAAGACAAGTGCTGACCGGGAGACAACCCGGATTTATCTTTTATTATTCTGTTTTCTGAGTCGAGTCAGTCCAGGCCGCACGAAGATACGGCGCATCTCAGTCCTGAGATGCGACGCATCCTCTGCAAGGGTCATATCTTATTTTATTTTTCTGCATTTTAATTTTCGACTTTAAAACTATTTATCAGTTTATTTTTAATGCGGCGCATCCCTGGTTAAGGATGCGGCGCATCTTTATTCTGATCCGTATTAATTCCAGGCTAGATACGGCGTATCTTCTTCAATAAGATACGGCGCATCGACTGACCTGATGATTTTCAGTTTTAATTTTTAAGTTTTATTTTTATCTAACTACTAATGTGTTATGCAAGTTGAACCTTTCTTATCTTAGGTGTGTTTTAAAAGTGTTGGTGGTATTATAGTTTTCTGGATTTCCTGTGGATAAATCAAGTATGAAGCTTTAACGTTCTAATACACAAGAAGTTGATTTTTGCTCATATACTAATGGAGGATCATACCGAGCAAATCTCAGGGGAGTTTTTCCGTTCTAATTCTTTTTATTTCCAGTTTTTAACCTTTTATACAAACAACGAGGACGTTGTTTAACTTAAGTGGGGGGATAGGAGAATTAGAACACTTAACACTTACTTGTCCTAAACTTTTTCAAAAATTATGCTTAAAATGTACTTAATATATCAAACTTAAAAAATTTTTAGCATGTTTTTGTTTAAGATCTAAGTTGCATAACTGCACACATGACGTTATTTTCAAAAATTGTGATTTTTACAAAATTCACAAATCTATGAGTGTGCCGGTGACTTGTAAACTTTAGAACTTGGCTTGTATACTATTCGAGACCACCATAATGAGTATTATTTATTTAATTGGAATGACTTGTCTAAATTGGTAAAAATTCTAGGATTACACCAAATAGCCTTTATATGTTATGTGTTATTAACTAGCTACACTGGTTAGTTAACCCCCGTATAAACCCTTTTGTTACTCTCATTTTAAGAGTAAGATACCCCTAGAAAAACCCTCAGAGCCATTCCTTTCGTTTCTTACACCTATGTTTAAAATGTTTCGTTACACCCTTACACCTTAGCCTACCCTGTAGATTAAAGTCCGTGGTTGGTTAATTGCTATAGGCAGAGTGTGTTTCCTTACATTACCTGTGTTCGCGTGCGTAATTCATTATCTTTGGTTAGGTCGGGAAATTGCACAATGCAATTGGAGTGAAAGTAAATATTGTATATTTTAGAGTTTATTTTTCGTGTGTTTACTACTTTCACTATTACCATTATTTCTGAAGTTATGAAAAGTATGAAAAATTATCCGGGAAAAAAAGTTGTAGTGATGTGGTGAAATTTTACACATCTATGTTTATGTTCAAAAAAAAAAAAAAAAAAAAAAAAAAAAAAAAAAAAAAAAAAGAGAAAAGAAAAAGAAAGAAAAAAAGGTTGGATGTTTATTTTAAGCCAACGATGTAAAGTTATGTAAGTGGTTCATATGGCCACTATTTGTTGTATTATATCTATGGATTGAATGGGAATTGGCAGTTATGGGAATGCCAATTAAGGATTATTCTTTGATTAAGATTTTGTTGAGTATAATTCGTGTCTACCTAAAGCGTGTGTTTCAAGTGTTTAAAGCGTGAGTTATTCAATGATATGAGTCTTATTCATGGATGGTTGGGATAGTGATTAACCACACTTAGGATTTTAATTTATTTGTTTTGTTTATTTTTTATTTTACACCAATTTATATCCCAAATATTATCCATACCCTATATTATTCTTTATCCGACCAAACCTTTGATTTATTGAGATTAGGGATTTGAGCAATCTTAAGTATCGTAGTCGTGGATTCGGCTATGTATTTATGATTTTGTCGCCCTTTTTGATATATTATTATTGGTGAAGTTTGGACCTATCTTTAGCCTATTCGAGTTAAGGATTTGAGCAATTGCAAGTATCGTGTTCGTGGATTCGATCATGTATTTGTGATTTTGTCGCCTTTTCTGGAATTTGAGATCGATAGAAAAGAGAATAATTAACCCTTAAGCCTAAAAACCCTTTTTACCGCTTTAGACTTGTTATTCCTTAGCTTTAGTGGTGGAGATGTGTATACTTGCCAAGCTTATGATAGAATATTCGTCGCGACTGGACAGTTAAACGATTAGATTTGCTTTTATCGACTTATTTTATTTTACTTCTAATTCGTTAAGTGTTTAGTTGTGTGATTACGAAATAAACGAATACATGCTTAAATATAAAAATAAATCCTAACATCTTTTAGGATACATTTTCATGAGATTTAATCTAAGGTTTACTTGGGGACAAGTAAAGTTCAAGTGGGGGGATATTTGATGAACTCAAATAAGTACATTTTATTACTATCATTTATCCTATTAATTTGACTTGTTTTACTATATTATGTATGAGGATTGATACTTAATCGTTTACTTTTGTAATTCTCAGGTAAAAACAAGCATTTGGTGAAACTTGGCGATTTTGGACTAATAATGGAGCAAAACGTGCATAAAGTGAAGAGTCTACTGACATGGACAAGATCAAGTCTATTCTGCTCCAGATGCGCCGCATCTCACTATCAACATGCGCCGCATCTCTATCAAGATGTCACCAGATACGATCCAAGATACAAGAGGACATGCGCCGCATCTAATAAAGAGTTACGCCGCATCTTCTGGCGGTGTACGAATATTCCTGAATATTATAATCTTGGACCCCACGCGAAGTTAAGTACATGCGCCGCATCTACTTAAGTAGATGCGCCGCATCTTCCCTCAGACACAAACTATAAATACCCCGTAGACCAGACGCATTAGATTCGGAGATTCGGAAGTTCGAAAACCTAAAGACCGAACAGAAGAGAAGGACGAATTCAGTCAAGAGGCAGCACAAGACACACCCAAATCGAAGATACAAGAGCTGTAAGAAGGTGCTGCATGTATTTAATTCATTAAGTAGTTTTGTTTTATTGTTTTAGCAAACTTTAATTCATCAGGATTGGTGGCTTGTGTAATGTGACAACGGAAAGATTGCACTCCCTTTAATACTTGCTTTCCCATCAATTAAAGTTTATATGTTGATGTCTTTGGTTACTACTTATTAGTGCATTGACCACCTCTGTGTTTATTAGTGGCTTGCGGGCACCCGACTGCGGGACAAGGTGTGGCTCCCACGGTTGTTTCTAAATTGATCACTTAGGAATAACTTTTAGACATAAGTCGTCATTAAGGGTTTACTCGCCGATAAGAATAGGACCAACGAGAAAGGGTTAATTACATACACTTCATATAAAGCTATCAATAAAACAAGTGACAATCTACTTAATCATAAGGACAGCCCTCTTATTGTCTCTAGTATCTATCTGTGTACGTGTGTGCTACTTGCTGATTCGTGCCTATTTGTTTATTTTATTATTTAATTGCAAACAAAACTGTGCCAGTCTCTCAGGCTGAAACCCCCTTGCGTTAGGATATTAAAATACTGATTAGATTAACGAGATTATACGTTCCACTCTTAGTGATCGACACTCTACTTACCATTATCTTCATACTGACCGGGTACACTGCTCGTTAAGTGTGTGTGTTATTGATAAGTCGGCTAAATATAAATTTAAAACTTGAGTAGGCATTAAAACTGCTAAACCGCAACGACACATCACGCGCATCAGGGAGTGAAACCGGGAGGGTAAGGCAGTGATGGTGAGGATGGGTGTATCTGGTCCGAGATGCGACGTCTACTCAATGAAGGAATATCCTCTGCAGGAATCGGATCCCGCTGTCGAGGTGGTAGTGGATATGTCTGGGTATGTATGTCAAGTACATGGTCAGGTAGTGGTGGTGGTGCAACATGATGGGGCTCGGGTAAATCATCAGCAGGGAGCCATTGCTGACTCTCATAATACAAGTCATCAGGGGGTGGTATATAGAAAGGAGAGTAGGTGTCGTAAACAAAATGTGGTGGTAGCGTAGGTGCTGGTAAAGCTGGCACATGTATGTCATCTAATAAAGGTATAGCGGCGGCTCCACCCTCTACAAGGGGCTCGATCGCGTCAGGCACAATCTCTGGTACTATAGCATCGGGAAGTACGGGGGACGTGACTGATGCTAGTGATCCCTCGGAGTCCGGCTCCGATGATATACTAAAGTGGGTGATAAACGACATAGTACTGTAATAATCCATATATCGTAAAATAAGTGATTTACTAATATCAAATGGTGTATTATAAGCATAAGATGATCTAGTTGTGCACAGTAATTGTCAAGTATGCAGAGGCTTATATATGATAATCCTAATGTATAACATACCGAGCGCGGCAGCAAGCAGGCATGGAGAGTTTAAGGTAACATGGTGTATAATTAATTTGTTTGAAAAATGTAGTTATAGTCCAACGTTTAAAAACATTTGGTTCTCTATAACCAAAGCTCTGATGCCAAACTGTAACACCCCCAAATTTGGTTTGTAGCAGCGGAAGATTTATTTGGGTGTTACTGTGAGGATCGAATACAAAATCATAGAAAAACAGCCTAAGATGGCATTTTTAATTCACATAGGTCCATAATACAAATTCAGTTATAAAACATTACATCAGAGTGCTAAGGTTTCTTCAAAGAAACATTATTTTAACTGAATTACAACTTATTTTACACCATTTATTGAAGATAGGGTATGCCTGCTCCATGCCTTGCCGTGCTCCTCTAGTTCCCTGAGATACATGCTTAAAAGTCAACATAATGTTGAGTGAAATCATGGAGTTTGTAATTTAAATATCAGTTCAATCACAAGCAAGATTGTATTGGAGATACAATCAGTTTAAAAAGATTGATATTGCAGTTCATATATTGCCCTAAGTCTCATGACACGCAAACGTTAACAAAGTACCGCATAAACGGAGGTGTCCACCAAATTAATGATGAAAATTTGCCCTCGTGTAATAGGTGATTTTGCCAATTCCTATTTCTCTCAAATATAATGCATCGCGACTAATACGACTAGCAAAAAGCATTCCGTCACAGTATTAGTGGGATAGGTCGTCAACCTCTAATAGATCTATTCATTATATTCGCGTTCACCGAAGTGATTAATGGCTCATGATAAAGGGTCTTATGGCAATATGGTGTACTTAGGCATATATCAAGTCAGGTAGCATACAGAAAAATACTTGTGATTTAGTTATAGCATGTATCCCCCTCACGGAGTTTAAAAAGTATAAAGAGTTTAAAAAGTGAGGCCATGACTCACCTTATGCGTTCCTGGTGATGGTAAAAATAAACTCAGAGGTGATTATAACAACTTCGATATAGAACCTGGTAAATATATATAAATAACTGAGAATCTTACTAATTTTCTAGTGGTGTGTGTGTATGAGTAGTGGATGACGATTAACTAATGATCAAATCATTGAGAGTGAAGGTGTGATATGATTATGGTGCTTGCACATCTCGTAAGATCATATCTTCAACGAGTAAATAAGATATTAATATGAAATATTTCTATCGCTAATACTAATATGCAAATGTAATGCAACTATGCATAAAAAGTAAAGATATAGAGCAAAAACGAAAAAGAAGATAAGAATGACAAGTTAGTACAGTTGGTCCTTGGTCTTTCCATATTTTACACTTTCTACCCTAACCGAGGTTTGCGTTACGTCGTTAGTCCTTATTCAGTCCATAGTCCAATAATAGTCCAATAATTGTCCAGATGTCCATATAAGGCTTGGAGTTCAATGGTATGTCAAATTAAGTCCTTTACAACTGTTTTCACAGCTTCAGTCCCTTAATTTCCAGGTTTGGCAGTTTTAGTCCTTTTCGGTTAAGTCGCGTTACATTTTTAGCCCTTTTTATATAAAAATGACGGGAAAAATATTCTGAAAATTTTTATAACTTTATTAAGTTTATTTTAACTTATTTCAATTTATTATTTCAGAAAATAAATTATTTTTGTATTACTGGGCCATTTAACGTTTTGGAACATGGCCCGTTAAGAGTTTTAGAGGCGAGGGCGTGCAAACTGTTTTGGGCTTAGATTTAAGCTATTTTTAGGACTCTAAAAATATATTATACGGGCCTGTTGGACCTTGCCATCGAAATTCCTTGTTGGGCTTTGGTTTGGCCCAACCGAAGGTTTATATAAAATTTTCTGAAAATATTTGCTAAGTACGAGTGAGTGTCGATCAAAGGATTCATTTTGAGCGTGGTAACAAGCTTATGAGATAGAACTGTAAACATGGAAAATATAGTTTGCTAGGTGGGTTATCGAGTGGTACTAAAATATCTAGATGTTATGTTTGTAAATTCGAAAATACCTTTGAGGTTTATAGCCTTGTCGAATAGTGTTGAGTCCAAAGAATTGTCTAAAATTTTCTAAGTGTTTTGTTCTAGTCGAATAGCATTAAAAAGAGTTTATTTTAGGTGTCGATATGACATTGTGGTTGGGATCTTAGAATACGAAATGTTTAGTTTGCCACGTGAACTATTGAAAAGTGCAAAAATTATTTACGTTTTGCATGTAATGTCTCGTATTAAATTAAACGTGATGTGGTTCGATCGGGTGAGTTTTAACTAGTAAAATTTTAGTTATCTTTCTATCTCTTTTCAACTGGTTTGGCATGGTTATTATTTGTGTTCGAGTTGAATTTGGGGGATGTACATGAAGTGGTTATATGTTTAACGTGACATGAGTGGTTCGACCAAGTTAAGGTTTGACATGTTTTTACTATCTTTTGCTACCCGGTTGTTCAAGTATTTTGAGTTCGAGTAAAAATATGCATGCAGCTATATGAAGTGTCCATATATACATTTTAAACATAATAATGTGTGGTGAATTAAACGTGTATTAGCAAGAGGTGAGTGGTTCTTAAGCCTTACTTGGTATTATGTGACAGGAGTTTATACTGTGCGATGCATAGAAATAAATATGTTCGATCTAAAATAATGTATGGCGTGTGCATATGGTGAATGTGAGACAAGTTTGCAACTAAGTGGTACGTATAAAATAAAGTTGTTACATTCGTATGAAGGAAACAATGCATGCATGATGATTGTAATGGAGTGTGCATGGGTGGATCGTGTGTTATGAAATAGAACACAAGAGGTTGCAAGTTACTTACAATATCTTCCCTAAGGTGGTGAAGGAATAGTTGGTTGTTCGAATGGGGCACCCAAAAGCAGTGAGCTTCGAAAACTTTATATGCTTTGACTCTAATGTATTGCTTCCTAGTTCCACGACAGAGGCTTGTTTCTAGTTAGGGAATGTTTTGGATGGTGATAGAGTGTGATAGGTGTATAGGGGATAGAAGAGATCGAATGAGAGGTCATTTTATAAACAAAATATCTTCTATTAGTATTGACTTGTTGACCAATGATTGAGGTACTGTGTCTTTGGGATACTTGTATGTTATCACCTTAGTTTGAGTGTAGAGTTGAGGATGAGTAGTTGTGCTTTGGATTTTAGTCCTTGGATGTATACTTATATGTGGTTCTATACATATGTTATCAATATTTGTGTTACTGAGTCTCCATCGTGGTCTTTAATTCATTTTGTATTTGGAGTATCAATATTAGTTAGTAATGTAGTAGTAAGATCATAAGAACAATGGTGATATGATATAATTTGGTGTCAACGATTTTTAGTTACACGCTTGTGTAGAAATGGAACAATAAAGGAGGTTTATTATCATGCTAATATTTGACCATCGAGTTTGTGACTTTGTACCAAAAGAGGCTGCTAAGGGATGATTTAATTGGTGTATGAATAAATGAAAGTCACCTTCAATATTTAACAAGGTAAATGGGTTTTCTTTTGGGAGACACATCGATCGGTTCAAAAGAAGAGGACATAAAGAAGTGCAACAATTCCATTAGATGGGTTAAGTGGGCTGTGATGTTTACTTGGGTTGGGCTAGCTCTATGGGTTAGTGGTAATTAGGGTTTAGTGGTTGTTGTTGGGCCGAATAATTAAGGGTCCGATTAGTTTGTAGTGGTAGTTTAGGATTATTGCTTGTGTTTTGGTTAAGTGAGATTATGTGATATTTAATTTGGTTAAGTGTAGTGAACTAACTAAATGAATAGGATTACTTGTCGTTGTTCATAAGAAAGTGATGTTGCGTCGGAAAATATAATCTCTAGCGTTGGTGTGTTCAATATATATATGTGTATATATAATGCATGGCTATTAACAAATGATAACGAAAAGTTTAAATTTCTAGCAAAAATAGGCGTTAGGAAATAGTAATACGAGATTATTATTAATCACTAAGATTGATTACAAGGATTTTTCACAGGGTCTGACAAAAGGTGCAGATTCTTCTTTTGCCCCATATTTGGTAGAGGTGTAAATTAGGCTACACCGCCTACAACATGTCCTAGTGGCACATGCTTTAAGTATCCTTACAGCTAGCAAACAAATTTGTTTTTCTTAATAGCTCATAGTAGTAGCTAGAGGGTTCTGAGCTTAGTAAGAATCTTGGAGCTTATTTAAGTGCCTTATTTTGGTCTGCAAAAGACCTCAGTGAACCATAGTCTGCCCTGCACCACACCTTAGTGGTCTGATTTAGCTAGTTATCATTAATTTGTTTTTCTCCAGTTTCATCAGTTTTGTGTGATTTTTAGTTTCTTAGATAATAGTAGTTATAAGCTGTAATTTGGTACTTAGTAAGTTGACCAGCTTATCTAGCCTTCCTTATTTTTATTTGGATTTTAGGATTTAATCTAAGCAGTTTTCTCAGGCCTTGAACAGACATGTTTTTGCCCTGCCCCTAGTTAGACAGCAGACTGATTGAACAACTGGCATGTCTGCAGTATTCTATTGACGTGTAACGTTTATTGAATTTGTCTATCTTTTCTCTTTTTTAGATGTGGTTAAAGGGAATGGGAGACTTATTCCTCTAGTGGTTAAATCGTGGGTCGAGCAATAAGAAAAGGAGCCAAAACCAGCAATGGTTGAACTACTGCTTCAGGAGAGCTGCACGGATGACTCGGGTAGTCTTGTTGTATACTCAGTGGTCGATGTGGAAGCTGTCAAACTAACTTGTGAATTGCTATCGATATGTAATTTTTGTCGTTAATTAACTTGTGACTTTTCCTGAATTAGTACTTGAATTAACCTCATTGTTTTGATATATATATATGAAATGCGTTATTTTGATATTTGTGTTTTTAATTTTGTATTATCAGGTTTTTAATTGTCATTTAATAGAAAATTAGGAACTGAAAAAAATTAATTTAAAAAAAAAATTAGGTTATGACACGCAAAAAGGAGAGTCATAAAACGTGGGTCATCTTTTAAAAAAAAATTAGGTTATGACACGCAAAAAGGAGAGTCATAAAACGTGGGTCATAAGTGCGCGTCATAGAGGGATGACGCACAAATGCGAGTCTTGAAGCTTTATGACGGGTCCATCCTTGACTCGCATTTGCGCGTCATAAGGTCTCTTCTTGACTCGCATTTGGAGTCAAGAATAGCTGTTTTTCTAGTAGTGGTTGCATTAACTCTTAGCTTTAACCAACATTATGACTAGAGTCCGATCATTACCCTCTCTTTTATGGATATTCAAGGCTTAATTCAGTTTTTAGGGGAGAATTCAAGTATAAATAAACTCCTAATGCACCCATATTATATACAACACTTACAACCAAGCCTTACACCACAAGGACTTGATCACATTACTTACTAAACCCAAAAGAATTAAATAATCTCTGCCATTCTCAAGAAGGTCCCAAGTAGAAGAGTTGGAGATACTTATTAGAAGAGGTGGAAGATTCCCTTGTTCAATTGGAGGCTCTAAAGAGTGCTATAACTCTTTTATTACTCATTGTAATCTTACTTTTGGGTAATTTTCTTTACTTTAGTTAATCATGTTGAACCGTTTGATGATGAATGCAATGTTATGTTTTATGATGATGCTTGTTATGGAATAATTTGTGATGCTTGTTTGGGAATGAGGTGACTTTCGTATGAATGTTGGATGTTTAGTCGGATAGAAAAAGTGATTATTTTCATGGGTTTGTTTAAATATAATTCGTGTTATAAAACTTGTTGGTTAAACACTATTGGATTTAAAGGTTGAAAAGATTTCTAATATTGTTTGATTCCAAGAAGTTGGTGCACAAATGGATTAGTATTTGATAAGTGACGAATATTAAGTATGCAAGTTTTAAATGAATTCGGAAATATTTAATCACGAGATTGGGTTGAAAAGACTCGTAAGAACTAATTTAACTAATCATCTTTTTCATACATTAAGCCACAAAAAGAGCTAGCGTAATGGGATGAGATTAGGCCGAAAGGACTCACCCGTAAAACTAGTAGAAACATGGATTTCTTGATATTACCCATTGACTAGAGGTCCTTGTGAAAATTGACATGTGCCTTCTATGTTTCACCCAAACATGTTCAACATTCTATCATGATTAGTCATGGTTCCTAAACAAGTATTTGTTTGTTTGATTGCTTCGATTTAAAACCTTTGTTTGTTTAGTTACTTTTAAGTGCTTTGGAGCGTGACAATCTAAAGTACTAATTTTATTGCTATTACCTAAATTGCTTAAACCAAAACTAGTAGTCTCTTGGGACGATCCTTAATTACCACTAACCATACTATAATCGAACGAGTATACTTGCTCGTATGTGTTTCCTAAATAATCGGTAAAAAAAGGTCTTTTATAAATTTAAAATTTGATTGAAATTGGGATAAAATATATACACCTCTTAGAAACGCATCAAGTTTTTGGCGCCGCTGCCGGGGACTAATATTTTTTTTGTTTAGTTTAGTTTAGGTTAGTTTAGTTTTAAATAGTAGCATAAAGTTTGTTCTTATTATTTGCGTAATTTTAGAGTTTATTTCATGTTTGTTTTGTGATTGTTTGGTTCGTTTGGTTAATGATTGTTAAGTGTTTGCTTTATTCTAGTTTCAATGTGTTCCTCTTGTCTTTATTTTTATTCGTTCTCGAGTCAAGTTATAAAAATATAAAAAGTAAAAAAAAGAAGAAAAAGAAAATTTTTGAAAAAATTTGCTGCAAACCGTGCGGTTCGACCTTTCGACCGCCGGTTTCAACCCTTCGACTTAAAAAAAAAAATTCACCTGAACCGCTGGTCCAACCTTCGACCGTGGCAATTCAGCTCTCGGTAAAATATTTCAAATCTCAAACCGCCGGTCTGAATATCCGACCGTCCGGTTTGAACTTTCGGTAAAATTTGCAAACCTCAAACCGTCGGTCTGAATCTCGATCGCGCCGGTTTGAGCCTCGGTAAAACTTTTCTCAACCCAAACCGCCGGTTTGGGGTGTGAACCGTGTAAAAAAAAAAGAATTTTTTTGTTTTCTTTGTTACTCTTTTCTTTTATTTATTTTAATTATTATTTAGTTTTATTAGATTTGTCCTAAGATTTTCGTATGATTTATTTGTTTTCTAATTACTTAGTTTTTTTTACTAACCCCTAACGTTTAATTTGGATGTGTTGTCTATGAATGTTTAGCTTATTTTAGTTATGGATTCACCTAGTGAAGTTTCGGCTTACTTGGAAAAATTGGAAATGGAATTGATGGATGATGGTGATGTTATTTCTAGGATGGAGAAAATAGTGGATTTGGAAAAGGTGAAGTTTCAAGCGAA
Organism: Artemisia tridentata subsp. tridentata; assembly: GCA_021014915.2. NCBI lineage: Eukaryota > Viridiplantae > Streptophyta > Magnoliopsida > Asterales > Asteraceae > Artemisia > Artemisia tridentata. Next base: position 340,741,121 of record CP139504.1, read on the forward strand.
AGGAAAGGAAGTTGAACGTATTGAATATGAACATGAAAAGCCTCGAGTGATAACTTTCACTCGTGCCAAGTTAAGAGAATATGATGAGCCAAGTATGAGGTATTCTACACCTTGTGGAATAGAAGGATTAGGAGTTTGGGGTGCGGAATGTAACCTTGGACAAAATGACAGTTATGTAACCTTATCTTTTTATGAAAAGTTTGGAAATGGGAATTATGAAGTTGACAAGTATAATAGGAGAATAGCACGAGATGTGAAAATTGACATTCATGGCTATACCTTTGCTATGGATTTGATAATTGATCAGTATGAAGATACGACGGATTCTTCCGTTGTATTCGGTAGAGATTTCTTGTTGTTAAACACTAATAATTATCCTAAGCAACAAAGTGCACCATTGATTTCGGTTTAGGTGAAATGCAAGTTAAGGTTGGAGAGTTACAAGATGATAAAGATGTTAATTGGTTAATTGAACAAATGGAGGAAGTTTGTGAAAATGAAGATGGTATTCTTGGGAGTATGGAAATTGTTAAGATGGGAAAAGCTACTCGGTTGAAACAAAAATACCCACCTTTTAAAGGTCTTATACCTTTACCGTCATCATTACCACAACCCACCACACTAATCAAAGGAGAAAGTTCTTCTAACCAAACATCCTTACCAAAAGAAAAACCAACCAAAGGACCCATTGATGAAGCAAGATGTGTTGAGGAGATTACTACCAAGTTCAAAGAAGTGCTAAATGAAAAACCAATACTACATGTGTTGGAACACTAAGCTCACTATAGGAAGTTGTTGGATGAAATTTCAGTGGAGAAAATGAAACTTGATAAGTAGAATGAAATTGAGGAAGAAGAAGAGGAGAAGGTGATGGAGAAAGGTTTACCTAAAAAGAAAGAAGATCCGAGTAACTACCTTATTCCACTAAAAGTGAATGGAACCATTGCAATCAATGCCTTGGCTGATACAGGGGCGAGTGTTAGTATAATGCCTTATAAGATTTACAAGATTATGGAGTTGGGAAGAGCTTATCCTTCCAATGATGTGTTGTTGATGGCCGATAATACCATGGCAAAAGCTTATGGTAAAGTGAAGAATGTGAGATTACAAACTGGATTCCAAACATATTTGTGTGACTTTTTGATTTTGCATGTACCTATTGATAAAGAGACGCCCATGTTGGTTGGACGCCCATTCTTGAGTACGATAGGAGCAATAATTGATAATGGGAAAGGAACTATGGAAATTGATGATGGAGTGGCTAGAAGGATTTACCACGCTAAGAAAAGAAACAAAGTTCTAGCAGATGAAGAAGATTGGTTGGATGTATTTGATATTAGCCATGACAATGAAGGAAATCCAAAATATGGGAAAATAGCCCCATCGTTTGATCATATTGAAGATGATATGGAGAGAGCATTGGCTATGGAGAATTACTTCAATCCTTTCAAGAACATTATAGTGTACAAGAAGATGGTTGATTTCCTTGGTTCTATGCCAATTAAGCTTAAAAATATTGAATGGACATCGGATGGGTATAGCAAATATCAAAAGGTTGAAGGTGACAATGATTGACACACTAAGATAGAGATTACTAGTCCGGGTGGACGCCGTTTCACTCGGTAGTTCAAAACAAAGGAAACCGATAGAGTTCTTTCGGGGAAATTTCATTCGAAGGATATTCTAATGTTTGGGAGTTATTTTGACTAAAGGAAGCATGTGATGAGGAAGAATAAAGAGCTTATTACTAAGCTTTTGCTCATTTTGTCCCTTATGAGATTTTATCTTGTTCACTTATCGTTTATTGATCTTGTTATGTTTTGCTTTTAATTGTTGAGATGAGTGTGTTTCTAGCTTTTAAGCTTATTAAGTTATGAATAAGAAGTATTTAAGTTTGAGTTTAATTGTTTTAATTTATGTAGTTTGTTTAATTTTAAGTTCAATGGAATGTTGGAAATGTTTTGAGTTGTGGTGATTATTGGAAATGATAAAGTAATGCAAGAACGTTTTTGTTTGAAACGGGTATTGTACTCAAATTTTTTGCAAACCAACGGTTGAGAACCGAACCCACGGTTAAAGTACCCAACCTACGCTTGAGTCTTCATTTGTGCAAAAGAAACAAAAGAAAGAAAAAAAAAGTGAGAAAAACACCACAATCATAATCATTCTCATCATTCCAAGATTGAAATTTGAGTATCAAATTAAGTTTCTAGCAATCCTATGGCATCAAAAAGGGTAAGTAACACCATCCAATTACTTTGTATTGTCTTAATTCGAATTTGATTTTTTAGGGTTTTTAATTGGGCGAAATTGATAGAGTTCGAATTAATTGAAATTACTTGATGGGTTTACTAGAGGATTGATGTAAGGATTGATTGGAAGTGGAATTAAATGAAATGGTTAAGTATTGAAAGAGAATTTGATGTTCTAAGATTTAGGGTTTATGTATGTCAAAAATTTGAGGATTTTTAATCAAAATTGATTGGGTTTATTGTGGTATATGATTAAGAATTAATGTTTGTATGTTATATGATTGATTATATGGACCACTACTTTATTTGAATTGATTTTGATTATTAGATTCTTAAGGGAAAGAAATGAAGAAGATAGAGGAATAAGCCCTTAGAATAAGCACTAATAAGCAAATGGAGGAAGAAGTAAAATGTGGATCAGTTGGAAATTAAAAATAATAATAATAATATTAATATTCTGCTGCTGCAAACCGCCGGTCGGAAGTTCCAACCGCCGGTCGGAGAACCCAGAAAGGAAAGGCCAAACCGCCGGTTCAAGCCTGAACCTTGGCGGTTGAACTCTTGGTAAAATACTCAAAAACCAAACCGCCGGTTCAAGCCTAAACCTTGGGTGGTTGAAGTCTCGTTAAAACTAAGTTAAAAGCCAAACCGTCGGTTCAAGGGTGAACCGCAGCGGTTCAGCCCGCGTTTAATTTTTTTTTTTATTATTATTTTGTTTTACTAATTTATCTTACACTTTAACCTTTAGCTCCAATATTTCTCGTGTGCTTGTTTTGTTTGTTTTGTAGAAATGTGTTCGTCAAGAAGAGGAAAACCTATTAGTTGCTTTGTATATGCGACAAGGTCGTCAAGAAAGGGATGTTAACCTATTGCCGGTAACAAGTGAATATTTGAGGTGGAGCAAATTAAGTAAAGAAACAAAAGCTTGTTACAATAGCCGGTTAGCGAAGTTGCAAAGAAAAGAAATTGGGGTACCAAAGCTAGTGAGTTAGAGTTTGATGAAAGAATATAACCTTAATAAGACTCTTGAGAAGTTATGGGAGGTTAATACTGAATCTGAAAACGGAATTTTTGAAGATTTTAGTTTGGAATACGCAATTAGGGTTGAGGAAAAGCAAATCTATATAGAATGGTGTCTAGAGTTCTTAGCCACAATCTATTTCAACCAAGAAGTGAGCGACATTATGAAGGAGAAATGTATCTGGTTTAGGTTGTGTGGGAACGATCATGCAATTACTTTGTCGGAATTTGGGCAATTACTTGGGTTGTATGATGAGAATGATCTTGAACATGAAGAGTTTGAGGAACATCTTTCTAAGTTGGTAAAAGAACCACCGAAGTATGTTGGTAAGAAGATATGGAATGAGATCGGGGATCCCAACAGTGGGAGATTTAAGGAAACGGAGATACATTCACCGATGGCTCGGCTTTTACACAAAATTATTGTGAACTCGTTTGTGCACAGAGGACATAGTCAAGACAAAGTCCATGGACCGGACTTGTGGATAATTGAGATGATTATGGATCCAAATAGGAAGATGAATGTGTTATGGACTTTGGCGGTTTACTTGTCAAAGAGAGCAACTATCATTTCTGAGCATGGTTTTATAAATGGGGGCCATTATGTGACGAAGATTGGGAGAAGTTTGGGATATGATACACCTGATGAGATGAAAAAGATAACGGTGGTAAAGGAAAGTGAAAAGCTTGATAAAAAGAATTTGAAAGATTTGCTTGATGATGATGAAATGTGTTTGATTGATCAAATTGTGAACGTGATTCGTAATCCACCACCACCACAACAACCTCAACAAAATATCGGAGAATCTTCGGGGTTGAATTCGAGATGGAGTGATTGGCATGCAAATTTACCACCAGAGGAGAGAAGAGATGTTTGGAGAGACATGACGATGATGAGGATTGGACACCAAATGGACTATTGTGCACCAATTCTTACTCACCTTGGACAGCAGAGTGAACCAACTTATTCATTCCCAATGACGTATGCACCAATTAGTGTTCCACCTTACCCATACCCATATACACCTTATCCATCGGAGCATGTACCTTATCCGATGTCTAGCTCAAATCAAGGAAATGGGGGGTACAATGTTTACCAGGAAGGTTTTGCTGGGTATTATTCTACTGATGCAGGAACACAAAGTTATGATGCAGGTACATCATCAGGTGGATTTGGATTTGGAGCGTTGGTTGACTATCCAGGTGACGATATGGAAGATGAATGATTATGATTATCATTCGAGATTATGTGATGTGATGAACAATATTTTTATTTCATTCATACTTTATTATTATTATGTTATGTAGGATTATAATTATTCTTATGTTTTAGAACTATGTTTATCTTTATTTTGATTAGGTATTTTAAGGTATTTTGGTTATTAGTATTTTTGTGTTTGTTTTTGTGTTTGTTTATTTTTCAGGTTTGAGATACCATGAAATCATTGCTCGTTCATATGGTTGGTATATTTTGGAGCTTGGAGTTTCCAACTCATGTGGTTAGCACCAAATATGGATCTCGCATGATTTCTCGGTGATATCATTTACTATTCTATTTTCCCTATTTCCTTTACTTTGAAGTTAATTTTTCACATTGAGGACAATGCAAAACTTAAGTGTGGGGGAGGGAAGTAAATAGTGAAAATGATCTAATTTAAAAAAAAATTGTGACTATTCTGGAATTTGTTTTATTGCCCTTAAGGAAGTAGTTGTTTTTACACATAAAAGGTTATATATAATTATACAACTTGAAAATTTCCAATAGCATAAAATGGCAATTTGAAATTTTTAACGAATCTCGGTTAAGTGAAACGATCTGTTCTTAGGATTGATAACATTACTTGTGCATTTTTAGCCTATTCTACCAAATATCTGAGGATTTGAGCCCATCATTTGAAGCATATATTTTCTATGTTTAAATTCTATTTTCTTGCAAAGAGTGTGCCGGTGATTGAATTGATTCTAGAACTTGTGCTTGTCATACATTACGAATTCCAAAGTAAGGTCACATTCGTGTGATATAAATGAATTTAAATGATAAGAGGCAACTTAGGATTAAACCAAATGGCCTTTCATTTTACATATATTGATATATTAGCTAGCCGAATTGGTTAGTTAACCACCTATTCTATGGACCCATTTGTTAGTGCTCAATTTTTAGCACTAGATACCCTTAGTTCACCCCTTTGAGCCTATATTTTCATTTTTGTTACATCCAGAAAACTACAAAAAGATTTTACACTTTAAACTTTAGCCTAACCCTTTTCGGTCAAGTCAAATCGATGAATTACTTGTTGTTGTTGGCTTGAAGAAGTTTTTGATGATTATGAGCTTACACTTTGTATTTCGGATATACCTTTCAGACGAAGACGAAGGTAGCTACTTCTTATTTGTATCTTTTTGAGGTATATGCTCATCCAAAGTGTGGGGGGAGATGTGATATTAGAAAGATTTGATGAAAAAAAAAATGAGAAAAGAAGAGAAGAAAAAAAAGGAGATATAAAATAGCCAATGTGCTATAATTATGAAGATGAAGTACTTTTGAAGATTAGCCAATGTGCTAAGACTTGATATGTATGGTGATCGATGAAGGAAGAAGGAAAGATTTGTTATGAAGGCTATAATCATTTGGGGATACATGGTTCGATTGTTTTTGCAGCAAGTAATTTTGGTATTTGACTTGATTATTGTATATTATTATATCCACTAAAGTAATCCCATGTCTTATCCTAACCTTTTTTCTTTGTGAAGATATCGATTGTATGAATATTATAGTGACCATCCGGTTTTTGAATAGTTGGAAAACGTTGCTAGTGAGCTAGAGCGTATTTTGGTGACCATCCGTTATGTAAGTAACGTTGTTAGCGAACCAAGGTACAAACTAGTGACCATCCATTATTCAACTAATCAAGAATTCGTTGTTAGCGATCTATTATATTTGTACGATAGTTATTTGAGCATAAGTTTATATTAACCCTTAGCCTAACATTTCAACCCGAATAAAAGTCCTCTTTGATAAATTAATTTATTTCTTACATGATTTGGATTAGTTTTGATACTTGTACAAGCCTATGGTATGACATAAAATCACGACTGAGCAATTGAGTGAAATACACCCCAACAAAAGAAATGAGTGTGAGTGAATTAAATTATTCTTTTCTTTTTCGTGAGGAGCTTAGTTGTGTTATCTAGCTTGATCGAGTACATCGTTTAAATTTCACATATTAAAAGTTAAAATCACTTTTTGATCTTTTACCTTGGCAATAAGAAAGATTAGTGAAGTTTTTAGAGAATCATGATTATTGGCTATTGGAAACTAATTTTTCAAATGATTACTTTGCTTGAGGGAAAGCAAAACTTAAGTGTGGGAGATTTGATAACGCTCATTTTGTACATGTTTTTATCGCGTTATTTGTATGTTTTTGCATATTATTTAGTTATGTTTATGATCATTTTTATGCTTAAAAGTTGTTAAAGATGTGTTCAAGTCTAGGTACAAGGAAATATCAAGAAAGACGAAGAAAAGCTACAAAATCGAGTAAATATTGAAGAAAAGCTCGTCAACAAAGATATTGATTCATGATATGATTATTTCCGTTTTACATGAGGAGGATGAAAAGATGAAGTCAAGATTAAGTGCTTAAAAGTGTGTTAAAAGTTGAAGTTATATGCTAGATTAAAGTTGAAATTCAAGTGCAAGAATCGGTTTCAACCCAAGGTTCACAAATCCTAACCCAAGGTTGAAGATGAGATTCAAACCCAAGGTTCAAGAACTCGGCCTTAGGTTCAGCAGACATTCAAAACCAAAGGTTCATGATCCAAACCGAAGGTTGAGCAAAATCTGAGATGAAGAGTTGCATTAACTCTTAGCTTTAACAACCATTATGACTAGAGTCCGATCATTACCCTCTCTTTTATGGATATTCAAGGCTTAATTCAGTTTTTAGGGGAGAATTCAAGTATAAATAAACCCCTAATGCACCCATATTATATACAACACTTACAATCAAGCCTTACACCATAAGGACTTGATCACATTAGTTACTAAACCCAAAAGAATTAAATAATCTCTGCCATTCTCAAGAAGGTCCCAAGTAGAAGAGTTGGAGATACTTATTAGAAGAGGTGGAAGATTCCCGTGTTCGATTGGAGGCTCTAAAGAGTGCTATAACTCTTTTATTACTCATTGTAATCTTACTTTTGGGTAATTTTCTTTACTTTAGTTAATCATGTTGAACCGTTTGATGATGAATGCAATGTTATGTTTTATGATGATGCTTGTTATGGAATAATTTGTGATGCTTGTTTGGGAATGAGGTGACTTTCGTACGAATGTTGGATGTTTAGTCGGATAGAAAAAGTGATTATTTTCATGGGTTTGTTTAAATATAATTCGTGTTCTAAAACTTGTTGGTTAAACACTATTGGATTTAAAGGTTGAAAAGATTTCTAATATTGTTTAATTCCAAGAAGTTGGTGCACAAATGGATTGGTATTTGATAAGTGACGAATATTAAGTATGCAAGTTTTAAATGAATTCGGAAATATTTAATCACGAGATTGGGTTGAAAAGACTCGTAAGAACTAATTTAACTAATCATCTTTTTCATACATTAAGCCACAAAAAGAGCTAGCGTAATGGGATGAGATTAGGCCGAAAGGACTCACCCGTGAAACTAGTAGACTATCATATACATTAAGCCACAAAAAGTCTTTTATAAATTTAAAATATGAGTGAAATTGGATAAGATATATACACCTCTTAGAAACGCATCAGGATCCCAGAGAGGTCTTCATCCAACTTCGATCTTTGAACCATAGGAGTATCAACAGGATCACTTGAATCAAATCCAAATTTCTTCAATATTTCATTTGCTTACTTGGATTGATTAATGAATATGCCTCCGGGACTTTGAGAAATTTGTAAACCCAATAAGAACGACATTTGTCCCATCATTGACATTTGGAACTTGGAACTCATCTCGTTAGAGAAACGATCACATTCCATAGGATCAGAGGAGGCAATGATGATGTCATCTACGTAGATATAAACGTGAAGTAGATCTTTGCCCATTTTCTTAGTGAATAGCGTAGGTTCAACAACACCTTTGGAGAATTTGTTTACCAGAAGGAACTTAGAAAAAGTGTCATACCACGCCCAAAGTGCCTGCTTTAGGCCATAGAGAGCCTTCTTCAAACAATAGACGTGAGTGGGGCATTCAGGATCCACAAAACCTTCTGGTTGACTGACATAGACTACCTCTTTCAAATCACCATTCAAAAATACTGTCTTAACATCCATTTAGTAGACTATCATATTTTGACTGGAAGCATTAGCGAGAAAGATTCTTATGGCTTCAATTCGAGCAACGGGTGCGAATGATTCTTCAAAGTATATGCCCTCTTCTTGACAATATCCCTTTGCAACAAGTCGTGCCTTATTTATCATAACGTGGCAATGCTCATCAAGTTTCACTTTGAAGATCCACTTAAGAGCGATAATCATTGCACTATCTGGAGGAGGCACTAATTCCCATACATCAATTCAGTCAAACTCATGAATTTCTTATTGCATTGCAGTAAACCAACAGTCTTTAGACAAAGCATCTTTGAAATCTTTGGGTTCAACTTTGGATAGTACAGAATTAAAGAAGCACCACAATGCATCGGTGGCAAATTGCTTGCGTGTGGATACCGAACGAGATGGATTTCCAATGATGTTGTTAATCGGATGATCATTGGTCCATTTCCTATGATGTTCATGTGGTTGAGGGTAGGGAACTGATGTTGCTGTGTTAGGATCCCCTGAAAAAGACGTCTCAGTAGATGATTCAGGAGCAAATATATTCTCGAATGGAGCATCATCAGCAGGAGCAAAAGGATTCACTTCAAAAGAATGATCAAATGCAGAGCCTTGCTGTACCGAAGGAGATTGAATATTCGATGATGATGGTGAGTGACTAGCAGATGGTGCTTCTTGACTAATTGAGACAGATATAGATGGACTATCTGAGTTGTGTGGAATTTAAGCATTAGCAACTGGAGGTACATGTGAGGCTTCTGTTGTAGTATCAACAGTTGATGGCTCAAAGTATTCTTCAAACATCGGATCAAACAAGTTCTTCAACTCATCACTCGTAGGGGGTACATAAGGAACTGCAGGAGTGAGATGCTGTACAGGACCTGAACTAATTGGTCCAGGAGACAAAAGATTAGGTGCAGGTCCAGAACTTGTGTGTCCAGGAGCCGTTTGCTCAGTCAGCTCATCGAATGTCACGTGAATGGTTTCTATAATTTATCGGGTTTGTTTGTTGTAGATTCGGTATCCCTTGCGATCTAGTTCATATCCAACGAGGAATCCTATGTCTACTTTAGTCTTTAGTTTTCCTAAATCCCGACTGTCATTTGTTGGGTAGCATAGAGGACCGAAAACTCGTAGAAAAGAAAGATCTGTGTTGGGTTTTATATATTTCATAGATTTGATGATACAAAACAAGAAAAATGAAACATAAGGATTACTGAGATGATAAGCAAAATACACCTAGCAGTTAGTACTGCTAGTGCAAAGAAGGTAGCAGTTAGTACTGCTAGTGCAAACAGTTAGTACTGCTAGTACAAATGAAGCTGCTGATCAGTGAGTCATACTACTGCTGGATGGATAAGGATGAAGAAGATATTTTGTATTTGAGTTAAGTATATCAAGTAGATAATATCTAGATATTTGTTCAGTCAACGAAGTTGTAAAACAAGATACATGTTGTATCTTAATGACTGACACATAACAAGCAAGTAGTAGACAAAGTCTTATCATATTGTAAAAGGTCTCCTTGGACTATAAAAGGAGATCTTACCCCTTAGATAAAAATATGTTTTTACAAGTGTTTAGTATGCTTAGAATTTAAACAGCAAAGCTGATTCTAGGCTATCTATAACTTTTTGGGCTGAAACAGTTAGCATTGCTTGCTATGTTCAAAATAGAGTTTTAGTTGTACAACCTCACAATAAGACATCATATGAACTTTTTAGAGGTAGAACTCCTGCAATAGGATTTCTTAGACCTTTTGGATGTCATGTGACAATTCTCAATACCTTAGACCATTTAGGAAAATTTGATGGTAAAGCAGATGAAGGATTCTTTGTTGGATATTCTCTTAATAGCAAAGCATTTAGAGTATACAACACAAGAACTATGATTGTAGAAGAAAATCTACATCTGGAGTTTTTGGAAGATAAATCCAATGTAGAAGGTCAAGGACCAAAATGGCTATTTGATCTTGAAACACTAACCAATTCAATGAATTATGTGCCTGTTGTTGCAAAAACTAATGATTTTTCAGCTTCACAAGCAACAGATGAGGCAAGGTTAGAAAAGGAGACAAACCAAGATCATGTATGGATGCCAATAAGTACAAGTGTGGAATCAACTTCAACAACTGATGAATCTTCTTCTGGAAAAGCTAAATAAGGTGTTGAAGATGAAAGCAAGAAAGATGGAACTGAGAAACAAGACAATCAAGTTAGCAGTTCAAAAGCAGTTTGTACTGCTGAGACAGATCATTCAACTGCTGGCCCTTCAGAAATGAAAGAAGCAGAATTCTCAGACAATGACGTGGATTTCAACAATCTTCCATCAAATTATCAAGTTCCTTCTACTCCACAAACAAGAATTCACAAAGTCCACTCCCTAGATAATGTGATTGGAGATGTACAATCAGGTGTAAAGACAAGACAACAACTGATGTTTTTAGACCAACAAGGGCTTCTTGATGCCCTTTATGCTTCAAAGCAGCATGAGTTTTCAAACTCTTGCTTGTTTGTATGTTTTCTCTCACAAACTGAACCAAAGAACATTCTGAAAGCCTTAGATGATTCAAGCTGGGTAGAAGCTATGCAAGAGGAGCTTCTTCAGTTCAAGATTCAGAAAGTTTGGGTGCTAGTTGATTTACCTAAGGGTGCAAAGGTAATTGGCACTAGATGGGTTTTCAAGAATAAAAGGGATGAAAGGGGTATAGTGATTAGGAATAAGGCTAGATTAGTAGCCCAAGGGTACACACAACAAGAAGGGATAGACTATGATAAAGTTTTTGCTCCAGTAACAAGAATTGAGGCAATTAGGCTTTTCTTAGCTTATGCTTCATTTTTAGGCTTCACAGTTTACCAAATGGATGTCAAGAGTGCTTTTCTATATGGTACTATTGAAGAAGAGGTTTATGTCTCACAACCTCCTGGTTTCATTGATCCAGAACATCCAGATAGAGTGTATAGAGTAGTTAAAGCTCTATACGGCCTTTGTAAAACCTAAAATCGGAAAACATGCAAAATTACCAAATTGCCCCTACTAATTTAAAATTTAATTAAAAGCTTATAAAGTGTCATAAAAATCCCAAACTTCCGGCAATACACAAGTTGTGATTCCAAATAATTTTAAGAACTTCAATTAACGTTTATAAAAGTTGTGAAATTACCAAAATACCCCCCATATGAGCCGAATACAAATTAAATGAAATATTATATATTTTAAAGATTAGAAATAGGATTTAATTATGGTAAATTGGAAATCAAATAAACTCCAACCAACTTCAGCCCATGACTGCCGAGGATTTTGGTCCAAGGCCTCCCCTAAGACTCGGCCAATCACTTTTAAATCAATCTCATTCTTTTCTCCTCAAAACCCTAAGTGCCGATCTAAATAAAAACACAAACAATTCCTCCCTAGCCTCAAATCGACTCCCATAAATTATTCAGCCATTTTTCTGAGTTCAATCACTATCCAAGGAGTGCCAAGAAAATACATTTGCAGTTGTAGGTGGTGTGGTTCGATCGTGAGAAGATTTTCTTTGTCGCGCATATAAAAGATAGGTACACCTCGTATAAATTCATTCGACCATTCCATAATTCGTTTTTCATTTTTCTCACGTCCTACATGATGGTTATAACCTAGGAAAAATACCTACAAGGTGTCTTGAAGGCTCGTTCGATCGTATTGAATTTTCTTCTATCGTACGTATTTCACAAGGTAAATTCGTATTTAAATCGTGCGACCTCTATAAAATTCGTTTGTTATTTTTCTCGTGATCCTTATGTCGAATATACCTTGGGAAAAATGATTGCAAGGTTTGAAGGTCGTTCGTGAGGTCGTGGTGATTGTTGGCTTGTTTTGGCTATACGCATAAGGAATAATTCGATCCACTCTTGTTACACGTTCGAACCTGAGTTTGGTATTTTTCTCAGACCTAATATGATCTAAGAACTCCATATAAAATGCTTAAATGGATCCATGCACGTTAGATGAATTAAACGAGATCAAAACCATGAAAAATGAATAAAACTTGTATAAAATGTCATACGAATTATTTGGACTGCATGATTAATTTATTGACGTGTGTTTTGATGTTAAATAATCTGGAAAAATATTCTAAGAATTATCATGGCCTAGGAATAATTAATTCCTAATTATTTTGTTAAACCGGTTTTAATTAAATTCGTATAAAAGATGTATAATTGTGTACGATCTGATCTAGGGTTGTTCATATGATGATAATTGGTGTTTAATGATATAGTGATGATTAAAAATGGTTTAGAATAATTAAGGTTTGGTTTCATGAATTAAAAAGGATTAACGAGTGGTATTATAAAGTTTAGGGTGGTTTTTGTAACTTTAAAAACACTTGGGTTATTTTTAGAACTTATTTTAGATCATGTACTTGCTGTGTAAAATATAAAAGGAGGGGGGTCTAATGTCATTTTTGTAATTTAAAGGATTAAAATGTTTTTAGGGTTTTAATTGGTTCGAATTGTAAAATAATGAAATGGAGGGACTAAACTTGTAATTTCTGGAAAGTTAGTGCTGTTTTGAGTAAAATGATATATTCAAGGGGTTATGTGTTAATTTGGTGATTGAATGGGTTATTATGTAATTATAAATAAGATAAAGTTGAAATTATAAGTTTAAGGACCAAATATGTAACTTTCACAACTAGAGGGACTAAGTGTGTGAACTATGGATAATTGTGAATACTTTCGTACAATATTAAAGAATAAGTACTCATGGAATACTTTTGATAAATTAAGGGGCTAATGTGTAACTATGAATAATTGAAGGGTTAAAATGTAACTTTTGTAACTAAGGGGTGTAAAGAGTAAATTGTGAAACCTTAAGGATCAAATATGTAAATATGATAAAAGCTACCCTAATTCCATAAATAATGACTTAAATAAGTATGTTACTCCAACCCTCTAAAAAATGGAAACTTTCTAAAAGTGGAAACTTACTAATTATAGAAAGTTACTTAAAATGGAAAGGTTATAATTCCCTTCTACTTCTTTAGGTGTGAAGAAGGAGAGATTCTGAGCTGTCTTCTTTTATTTGTGCTTTGTTTCTATGTGTGCTACGTCATAAGGTACAGATACTCTACCTTTTTTAAGAAAGGGTGTCTTATCACCTATGCTTCGATGTTGAGCTATGAACCTTTGCTATGACCCTTTTGCTATGAACCTTTTGATATGAACCTTTTCATATGACTTTGAGATTCACTTTTGACATGACCTTGAGATATGCTTTGATATGATTTTGAGATGAACCCGTTTGCATGAACCTTGAGACCTGACTCTTAGTTTGATACCCGAGCCACCTTTTTGTTTCCATAGCCAGGAAGGTAACCTGGCCATGTATGTGATGCACCACTGGCATGACTCCTGTGTGGGGGAGTGATTTCTCACGCCGTCCCCTTTTATATTATGATATGGCCATTATGATTCTGAGATTATGATTTTGAGATGACTTTGAGTGGGGGCGTATGGATTGCAATCCTAGGCATGTATGTTTAGTGGATTTAACTATGACTTTGAGTATGACTTTGAGGTGACTGGTGCATGTGTGCTATACACCCTTTCACATTTATGGGAGCTGATCACTCCACCCCTTTTGATACATGAGGACACCCCTCATATTATCTGGTTGCCTGAGAGGTATCCCCTCTGATTGTGAGATCTTGACTTTGAGTATTATGATGTTGAGATATGACTTTGAGTATGGGCTCGTGGTGGATGACTATCCTATATATCTTCTATTTCTTCTTACATTGATTATACCTTATGACATTCCCATTGCTTCATTATATTTCTGCTTCGTTATCTTTGCTTGTTATTATGTATCTGTTCACTGGGCTTTGTAAGCTCAGCCGCATGTTTTCTTTTCCGTGTGCGGCAGGTATCTAGCTGGGAGATGGATTTATGCTTGGGATGAGAGTTAGTGGGAGCTTTTGCCTTAGATGATGTCCTACCCTAGTCTTACCATTTGTTGAGACATTTTGGATTATGAATTTCATTTCTTTATGTATTTCCTTTGGATTTCTCGTTATCTTGATGTGGAGATTTATGTATTGATTCAGGTCGTGTTGACTTGACTATTTTATTTATGATGTTTTATGGCTTCCGCTGTGATTATGTATGAATGCTTTGATATGTCACCATACTGTGGCATCTCTTCCCTTGTCGGGTTGGGGTGTTACAATTTATGGTATCAGAGCCAGGTTTGCGACCTGTTGTACATAAGCTTTGGCCTGTGAAACATGTGGACCATAGAAATTTACCCTTAAGTTTTAAGATTTGACTGGTGAGGCTTTGGGTAGTTATAGGTTTCTGCTTCGTCTTCCATTTCGTGCTTATTTCCCTTATTGTTGTTGCTAATCCTTTTTGTAATCGTTCAGATGGTGAACACTCGCTTTACTCAGTACTCTAATGGGGATGATGGCCCCAATTTTGAAGAGATGATAGCCGCTGCTGTGGCTGCTGCTATGCCTAAAGTGGTGGCTGAGGTCACTACTAACATCAAGAATGGGGCTAGCTCTTCTGGTGGTGGTGGTGGCGATGCTCAACCCACTGCTCCACCCGCTGCTCCTCCAGCTGGTATCCACGTGTGGATCGAGAGGTTTAATAAGCTAAAGCCTCTCACGTTCAGGTCCGCTGTTACTCCCCATGAGGCAGGAGGATTGGATTACGCACGTCGAGAAGTTGTTTCGTGTTCTGGGATGTGATGACGAGTTTAAAACTCGTTTGGCCACGTTCAAACTAGAGGGTGATGCTCAGAATTGGTGGACTGCTCTTGTTCAGGCAAAAGGGGATGATTTTGCTGAGACTTGTTCGTGGGCAGATTTTATTGAGGCGTTTTATAAGCAGTACATTCCTATAGCAGAGCAGCTGAGGTATGAGAGGGAATACGGGTCTATTCGTCAGAGTGATCATGAATCTTCAGGAGATTTCATGCAGCGTTTCTTACGTCTGGCTAGTTTCGTGGGGCCAGAGGTTACTGGGGATTCTTTCCGACAGGCTCGTCACTTCAAGTGGGCTCTTAAGAGATGGGTGTTAGACCGGATCGTTAACACTCCATTTGATGATGTGGCTAGTGTTCAGGATGCCGCGCGTAACATTGAGTTGCTGCATGCGGACAGGGGATCTAATAAACGTGATAGGGATGGCAACAGGATTGATACTCGGGGCCATGGTCGTCAGGACCAAAGGCAGGATTTTCGGGGTCGCCAGGACCAAGGGCATGATCAGCGGGGTCGCCAGGACCGAGGTGGTGATTATAGGAGGCAGGATTCTAGGAACCAGGGTCGTCAGGATTATGGTCGGTATGGTGGTGACCGTCAGGGTCAGGGTGGTAATAACAGGCGCAGGGATTCTCAGCAGTATCAGCAGTCAGGATCGTCAGGTCAGAAGAAGGCTGATGAGATTCTACCTCCTCCTCCTACATGTGCTTCATGTGGGAAGTCTCATCCAGGTCCGTGTTACAAAGCTTCTGGTGCTTGTTTCTGGTGTGGATCTAATCAGCACAAAGTCAAGGACTGCCCTAGGAAGAATGCTGGTGAACCTAAAGTTGATTCTAGGACAGCTCCCACTTCGGGACGGGTTTATTCTTTGACTCGTGATCAGGCGGCTAGCACCTCAGGTACTATTACGGGTTTTCTACATATTGGAGATCGTACTGTTTTTGTTTTATTTGACACCGGTGCTACACATTCTATCATATCCACTTCGCTTGCAAATAAAATAAACATTAAACCCACAAAATTAATGAATCATATATCTATTGCTACCCCGATGAAAACTCATGTGATTATTGATGTTGAGTATGTTAAGTGCCCTCTCCGTTTCGATGATCGTGTTCGTTCTGCGAACCTTCTTCCCATTGACATGGTTGATTTTGATGTTATTCTGGGCATGGACTGGTTAGCTGCTCATAAGGCAACCATTGATTGTTATGCTCGTAAAGTGATCTTTGGTGATCTTCATCATCCTGATTATGTTTATTCTGGTTCCCAACCTCTGAAATCTGTAAAGATTATTTCGGCTATGAAAGCCCGAACGTTGATCTCGCATGGCTGTCTTGGTTTTCTTGCCTCTATTAAAGATACCTCTGTCGATGTTCCTAGCATTGATAGTATTCGTATTGTGCGCGATTTCGCCGATGTATTTTCGGATGAACTTCCTGGCATTCCTCCTGCTAGAGAAGTCGAGTTTTGTATTGATCTGATTCCTGGTGCCGAACCCATATCTAAAGCTCCTTATCGCATGGCACCGATTGAATTAAAGGAACTGAAGGAGCAATTGCAAGAACTGTTGGAAAACGGTTTCATTCGTCCGAGCGTATCTCCTTGGGGTGCTCCTGTGTTATTTGTGAAGAAGAAAGACGGGAGTATGCGTCTTTGTATCGATTATCGGGAGCTTAACCGCATTACTATTCGTAACCGCTATCCTCTTCCTCGCATTGATGATTTATTCGATCAGTTGCAAGGGGCGAGGCATTTCTCTAAAATTGATCTGAGGTCGGGATATCACCAGCTTAGAGTGAGGGAGCAAGACGTTCCCAAAACGGCCTTTCGCACTCGGTATGGTCATTATGAATTCTTGGTTATGCCTTTCGGTTTGACCAATGCTCCTGCTGTTTTTATGGACCTAATGAACCGGGTATTTCACGAATTCCTCGATAAGTTTGTGATTGTTTTCATCGATGATATTCTTGTATATTCTAAATCCGAGGAGGAGCACGAGCAACATCTTCGTATTGTTCTGGGGATTCTTCGACAGCAGAGATTGTATGCGAAGTTTTCGAAGTGCGAATTTTGGTTAGATCGAGTAGCTTTCTTGGGTCACGTTGTTTCTGCAGACGGTATCACTATGGACCCGACAAAGGTTGAGGCTATCACGAAATGGCCAAGACCTACGAATGTGACGGAGGTAAGAAGCTTTCTGGGTCTTGCTGGTTATTATAGGCGATTTGTTGAGGGCTTTTCGCGTATTGCTTTACCGTTGACACAGTTGATGAGGAAAGGGGAAAAGTTTATTTGGACTGATGAGCGGGAGAGTAGTTTTGAGGAATTGAAGAGACGTTTAGTATCTGCACCGATCTTGACTCTTCCATCGGGTTCAGGCGGCTACCAGATTTATAGCGATGCATCAAAGAAGGGTTTAGGGTGTGTTTTGATGCAGCATGGGAAAGTCATTGCGTATGCTTCGAGGCAGCTAAAGCCTTACGAGGAGAACTATCCGACGCACGATCTAGAGTTGGCAGCTGTGGTTTTCGCGCTAAAGATTTGGCGCCATTATTTGTATGGAGAGACTTGTGACATTTTCACTGATCATAAGAGTCTTAAATACATCTTCACCCAGAAAGAGTTGAATATGAGACAGAGGCGATGGTTGAGCTTCTGAAAGATTATGATGCTAACATCCAGTATCATCCCGGGAAGGCAAATGTAGTCGCGGATGCTCTTAGTAGGAAGTCGGGCATGATTGCGAGTTTAGAGTTTGAGCCTCGCATCTTGCATGATTTGGAGCTTCTTGATGTGGAGTTTTGTGTTCAAGGTCATGGTGGTTATTGGGCTAGCCTTACGGTTGAGTCCAATCTTATCTTGCGAATTAAGGAGGCTCAGAAGGAGGATGGTGAGTTGTGGGCTATAGTTCAGAACGTTGAGGAAGGCAAACAGTCCGAGTTCCGAGTGGATGATTCCGGTGTGGTTTGGTTTGAGGGTCGTCTATGTGTTCCCAACGATCCTGAGCTTCGTGAAGCTGTCCTATCTGAAGCTCATAGTTCCCCTTTTTCTATACATCCTGGTTCTACCAAGATGTACCGAGACCTTAAGCAGCACTTCTGGTGGGGCGGTATGAAACAAGATGTGGCTTCGTTCGTGGCGAAGTGTTTGATTTGTCAGCAGGTCAAGATCGAACACCAGAGAGCTAGTGGGTTGCTTCAGCCGCTAGAGATTCCGAAGTGGAAATGGGAGGAGATTTCCATGGACTTTGTGACAGGTTTACCTCCTACTCGTAGGAAGCATGATGCGATTTGGGTGGTCGTCGATCGACTAACCAAGTCTGCACACTTCCTCCCTATTCGTGTGGACTACAGTGTTAGTAAGTTGGCAGATATATTTCAGCAGGAAATCGTTAGACTTCACGGCATGCCTACGGCTATTATATCAGATAGGGATCCACGGTTTACCTCTCTATTCTGGAAGGGATTGCATAAAGCATGGGATACTCGGCTTAAGTTCAGTACAGCTTTTCACCCTCAGACGGATGGTCAGTCGGAGAGGACCATTCAGACTTTAGAGGACATGTTGAGGGCATGTGCCTTGGAGTGGACTGGTAGCTGGGACGACTATTTGTGTTTGGTAGAGTTTGCATATAATAACAGTTGGCACGCGAGTATTCGTATGGCTCCTTTCGAGATGTTATATGGTCGGAAATGTAGGGCTCCGGTTTGTTGGAACGAGGTAGGTGAACGCGTTATTGAGGGCCCGGAGTTAGTCCAGATCGCTACTGAGAAAGTGGAGATTGCTAGAGAGAAGTTGAGGGAAGCTAGGGCTCGTCAAAAGAGTTACGCTGACAAGCATCGGCGTGACTTGGAGTTTCGTGTGGGTGATCAAGTATTTCTTAAGGTTTCGCCGTTCAGAGGGGTTAAACGTTTTGGAATCAAAGGCAAGCTCAGCCCTCGATTCATTGGACCGTTTGAGATTTTGGACCGTATCGGAGAGGTTTCGTATCGTTTAGCTCTTCCTCCGCAGTTATCACATGTTCACGACGTCTTTCATGTATCTCTTCTGAGGGGATACAATTATCATCCTCTGCATGTGGTGTCTTACCCTCTTGATCAGATTCAGCCCGATATGTCTCTTCCGGAGGAGCCGGAAGCTGTTCTTGATCGCCAGGAGCGAGTTATGAGACGTAAAGTCATTCCTTTTGTTAAGATTCTTTGGCGGAACCACCCAGAGCGGGAAGCTACCTGGGAGACCGAGGAGTCTATTCGAGCTAGTTATCCTCATTTTGTATTCTAATCTGGTATGTCTCCGTTATGTTTCGATTCGTTCATTTCTGATTCTTTGCAAATTTCGAGGACGAAATTTTTTGTTAGAGGGGAAGAAGTTGTAAAACCTAAAATCGGAAAACATGCAAAATTACCAAATTGCCCCTACTAATTTAAAATTTAATTAAAAGCTTATAAAGTGTCATAAAAATCCCAAACTTCCGGCAATACACAAGTTGTGATTCCAAATAATTTTAAGAACTTCAATTAACGTTTATAAAAGTTGTGAAATTACCAAAATACCCCCCATATGAGCCGAATACAAATTAAATGAAATATTATATATTTTAAAGATTAGAAATAGGATTTAATTATGGTAAATTGGAAATCAAATAAACTCCAACCAACTTCAGCCCATGACTGCCGAGGATTTTGGTCCAAGGCCTCCCCTAAGACTCGGCCAATCACTTTTAAATCAATCTCATTCTTTTCTCCTCAAAACCCTAAGTGCCGATCTAAATAAAAACACAAACAATTCCTCCCTAGCCTCAAATCGACTCCCATAAATTATTCATCCATTTTTCTGAGTTCAATCACTATCCAAGGAGTGCCAAGAAAATACGTTTGCAGTTGTAGGTGGTGTGGTTCGATCGTGAGAAGATTTTCTTTGTCGCGCATATAAAAGATAGGTACACCTCGTATAAATTCATTCGACCATTCCATAATTCGATTTTTCATTTTTTCACGTCCTACATGATGGTTATAACCTAGGAAAAATACCTACAAGGTGTCTTGAAGGCTCGTTCGATCGTATTGAATTTTCTTCTATCGTACGTATTTCACAAGGTAAATTCGTATTTAAATCGTGCGACCTCTATAAAATTCGTTTGTTATTTTTCTCGTGATCCTTATGTCGAATATACCTTGGGAAAAATGATTGCAAGGTTTGAAGGTCGTTCGTGAGGTCGTGGTGATTGTTGGCTTGTTTTGGCTATACGCATAAGGAATAATTCGATCCACTCTTGTTACACGTTCGAACCTGAGTTTGGTATTTTTCTCAGACCTAATATGATCTAAGAACTCCATATAAAATGCTTAAATGGATCCATGCACATTAGATGAATTAAACGAGATCAAAACCATGAAAAATGAATAAAACTTGTATAAAATGTCATACGAATTATTTGGACTGCATGATTAATTTATTGACGTGTGTTTTGATGTTAAATAATCTGGAAAAATATTCTAAGAATTATCATGGCCTAGATCTAATTAATTCCTAATTATTTTGTTAAACCGGTTTTAATTAAATTCGTATAAAAGATGTATAATTGTGTACGATCTGATCTAGGGTTGTTCATATGATGATAATTAGTGTTTAATGATATAGTGATGATTAAAAATGGTTTAGAATAATTAAGGTTTGGTTTCATGAATTAAAAAGGATTATCGAGTGGTATTATAAAGTTTAAGGTGGTTTTTGTAACTTTAAAAACACTTGGGTTACTTTTAGAACTTATTTTAGATCATGTACTTGCTGTGTAAAATATAAAAGGAGGGGGGTCTAATGTCATTTTTGTAATTTAAAGGATTAAAATGTTTTTAGGGTTTTAATTGGTTCGAATTGTAAAATAATGAAATGGAGGGACTAAACTTGTAATTTCTGGAAAGTTAGTGCTGTTTTGAGTAAAATGATATATTCAAGGGGTTATGTGTTAATTTGGTGATTGAATGGGTTATTATGTAATTATAAATAAGATAAAGTTGAAATTATAAGTTTAAGGACCAAATATGTAACTTTCACAACTAGAGGGACTAAGTGTGTGAACTATGGATAATTGTGAATACTTTCGTACAATATTAAAGAATAAGTACTCATGGAATACTTTTGATAAATTAAGGGGCTAATGTGTAACTATGAATAATTGAAGGGTTAAAATGTAACTTTTGTAACTAAGGGGTGTAAAGAGTAAATTGTGAAACCTTAAGGATCAAATATGTAAATATGATAAAAGCTACCCTAATTCCATAAATAATGACTTAAATAAGTATGTTACTCCAACCCTCTAAAAAATGGAAACTTTCTAAAAGTGGAAACTTACTAATTATAGAAAGTTACTTAAAATGGAAAGGTTATAATTCCCTTCTACTTCTTTAGGTGTGAAGAAGGAGAGATTCTGAGCTGTCTTCTTTTATTTGTGCTTTGTTTCTGTGTGTGCTACGTCATAAGGTACGGATACTCTACCTTTTTTAAGAAAGGGTGTCTTATCACCTATGCTTCGATGTTGAGCTATGAACCTTTGCTATGACCCTTTTGCTATGAACCTTTTGATATGAACCTTTTCATATGACTTTGAGATTCACTTTTGACATGACCTTGAGATATGCTTTGATATGATTTTGAGATGAACCCGTTTGCATGACCTTGAGACCTGACTCTTAGTTTGATACCCGAGCCACCTTTTTGTTTCCTAGCCAGGAAGGTAACCTGGCCATGTATGTGATGCACCACTGGCATGACTCCTGTGTGGGGGAGTGATTTCTCACGCCGTCCCCTTTTATATTATGATATGGCCATTATGATTCTGAGATTATGATTTTGAGATGACTTTGAGTGGGGGCGTCTGGATTGCAATCCTAGGCATGTATGTTTAGTGGATTTAACTATGACTTTGAGTATGACTTTGAGGTGACTGGTGCATGTGTGCTATACACGCCTTTCACATTTATGGGAGCTGATCACTCCACCCCTTTTGATACATGAGGACACCCCTCATATTATCTGGTTGCCTGAGAGGTATCCCCTCTGATTGTGAGATCTTGACTTTGAGTATTATGATGTTGAGATATGACTTTGAGTATGGGCTCGTGGTGGATGACTATCCTATATATCTTCTATTTCTTCTTACATTGATTATACCTTATGACATTCCCATTGCTTCATTATATTTCTGCTTCGTTATCTTTGCTTGTTATTATGTATCTGTTCACTGGGCTTTGTAAGCTCAGCCGCACGTTTTCTTTTCCGTGTGCGGCAGGTATCTAGCTGGGAGATGGATTTATGCTTGGGATGAGAGTTAGTAGGAGATTTTGCCTTAGATGATGTCCTACCCTAGTCTTACCATTTGTTGAGACATTTTGGATTATGAATTTCATTTCTTTATGTATTTCCTTTGGATTTCTCGTTATCTTGGTGTGGAGATTTATGTATTGATTCAGGTCGTGTTGACTTGACTATTTTATTTATGATGTTTTATGGCTTCCGCTGTGATTATGTATGAATGCTTTGATATGTCACCATACTGTGGCATCTCTACCCTTGTCGGGTTGGGGTGTTACAGCCTTCATCAGGCACCAAGAGCTTGGTATGAAACACTTGCTTTCTATTTAAAAGCAAATGGAGTTCAAAGAAGAAAGATTGATCAGACACTTTTCATCAAACATCACAAGAATGATCTTCTGTTAGTGTAGGTGTATGTGGATGGCATTATCTTTGGATCTACTAGGAAGGAGATGTGTTTGAGTTTGAGAAACTTATGCATGATAAGTTTCAGATGAGTTCTATGGGAGAACTTACATTCTTTTTTGGTCTGCAAGTTAAACAGTCATATGAAGGCATATTTATTAGTCAAGATAAATATGTTGTTGAGATACTAAGGAAGTTCAACTTTGCTGATTCAAAAATGGCAAGCATACCAATGCTCTCTGAGAAGCCTCTTCTAAAAGACTTAGATGGAGAAAATGTGGATGTACACACTTACAGATCTATGATAGGTTCGTTGATGTATCTTACATCATCAAGACCTGATATCATGTTCTCTATTTGTGCTTGTGCTAGATTTCAAGTAACTCCTAAGGTTTCTCATTTAACAGTAGTCAAGAGGATTTTTAGATATCTCAAGGGTCAACCTAGGTTGGGTCTATGGTATTCTAGGGAGTCACCTTTTGATTTGGTAGCATTTTTGGATAGTGATTATGCTGGTGCTAGCTTGGACAGAAAGTCAACAACTGGAGGATGTCAATTCCTCGGGTTTAGACTTATCTCATGGCAGTGTAAGAAGCAAACAATTGTAGCTAATTCAACAACTGAAGCTGAATATGGATCTGCTGCAAGTTGCTTTGGTCAAGTTCTATGGCTTCAAAACCAACTCCTAAACTATGGGTACAATTTCTTAAACACTGTTATTCATATTGATAATAGTAGTACAATTTGTATTATTAAAAATCCAGTACATCATTCTAAAACAAAACACATTGAAATTAGACATCACTTTATAAGAGACTGCAATGAGAAAAGATTAATTCAAGTTCTTAAAATTGCTTCAGAATTTAACTTTGCAGATCTGCTAACAAAAGCTTTTGACGTTGGAAGGTTTCAGTACTTGGTAGCAAGTATTGGAATGCTTAATTCTTAAAATTTCTAATCTTTGTGGTTTTTATATATGTTAAGGTTGTACTGATATCTTTGTAAATTGATACTGTTAATGGAACAGTTAGTACTGCTAGTACAAATTTTGTTTAAACAGTTCATACTGTTGGTCATATATTGATACTGCTATAAGACAAATGCTATGCATTTTGTTTCGTGGATTTGGACTAACAATTTCAGACATGAACTTTGAGCAATAAGGAAATTTCAAGTGAAATGGAAGCAGAAGAAAAGTGATTCCAGTTGCTTTCATAACAGGTTTACGATGGACTGAGTTTGGGAACTCATTAACAAAGGTTTACACCTAAGTTAATTAATTCTTTAAAACTTCTTTCTTGAAACCTGGTTATCATATTTCACATTGAATTGATGACTTAGTTGGTCAGATAGTAACTGACTCAACTCACTTTCTATCATTTTATACTTTCAAAGTATAATGAGCAAGTCTAAGGACATCTGATAGAAAGAACAACTAGTAAAAGTGAATCTAACACTTGTGTTAGAGGTAACAATTACTATGAGCTGGAAACCCTGTCAGGAAAACTCCTTGAATGAGTTTGTCTGCACACAGGCAGTTATTTATAATTGAAAATATTGGTTCTCACACAACCAGAGGTTGCTTTAAACCGGCATTTTGATTAAGTGTCTGTTATACACTTAATCCCTTCAAAATGGTTGAAAGCAGTATGATTTTTCAATTCTAAAATCAAGTACATACTGCTAAGGCAAAAGTTTCTTAAAAGGATTTCAAAAGAGACTCACAAAAAACCATCACATTGATGGACCATGAGTCAAATGTCCAATGAATCACCTCTCATAGGAGTTAACACACCTAGAAGTGATGAGGGCAGAAACTTAAACTCTTAAGGAATTGATGGCTTCATGTACAACATTGTCTGAAAACAAGTTCACATTGGTAGATCAGATAATGATGGGATGATGGTGAGAGATCTTCCAAACAGGGGAGGATAAAATGTTATTTGCTTCAGGGGAGGAAATAAAAGCCCAAGAAAGGAAGATTTACCAATGAAAGGGAGGAAAAGACAAGAGCATACAAGATGATGACATGGAGGTTGAAAATGACAAGAATAGAGCTTATTCTGGAGTATTATATATATTTAGAAGGGATGAAGCATTCCAAAGGAGAAAGTTCTATCTAGGTCAAACGAAGAAAAGTTTCAATTTCAGTTTACCACGTTTGTTCATCACTTGCAAAGGCATGCTGATAGATGATTTCACTTGTTGAAACAAGCATCCAAGATACACAGCACCATTGCCTCTTATAATTCCTCCATCCAAGGAAATTGCACCATCTTTAGGTCAATGTTTGAAGACTAAAGATTAGTGTATTGATATTGTTGAAGTCAAAGATCAGAAAACAGATGAGCTACTGAGAAAGATATTCACAATCCATAATTTAATTCAGAAACATGTTGAAATGGATTCACATGTTTAGGGGAGGATTGTTGGGAATTAAATGTTCTGAAGATTAAGTATCAAGAATTACAAGTATTAACAGTTCCAACTGCTGTGAAGAATACTCTAACAGTTCCAACTGCTGGTGTATATCTTAGGACTGTTCAAGTTATATCTAACCGTACTAACTGATGTTGGTACTGGTAGTACAAAGAAGGGACTGCTAGTTGATACTGCTGAGTGGATAATTGTCACATATACAACTGCTGGTTGGATAAGTATTGAAAAGATATTTGTGTACTAAAGTCAAGGATATACGGTAGATAATATCTTTTAGCAAAGTGATCAATATCAAGTTGTGTACTAAGATACATGTTGTATCTTATGTACTGACACACTCAAGATAAGTTAGCAAGTAGTTTGACTAGACTTAACAATATTGTAAAAGATCTTTCTTGTAATATAAAAGAAAGATCTTAGACTAGAGATAAGTGTGTCCAAGTGTGTTCAAGTGTGTGTTAAAACATATAGTGAAAAATATATCTCTCAATAACATAGAAACTTAAGATTCAAGGTTGTAACCCTAGTGATATCTCAAGATCACTCGTATTATTATCTTAATAATATTGAATCGTTTGGTGATAATCTTTCATTGTTCTTTGTCATATAACAAACACAACTGTTCCATTTCCATAACACAAATAACCTTCTAAGTGTGATTAAGTAGATTCCGCATTCTTAATCCTATTCACTCAATATATCATACACACAAAGTACAAAAGGTTTAACCACCTTAATCGCGTGTCGAATCCCTAATAATCTGGTTTCTTGCTATGTATCAGCTCATAGGGAGTTTTGTTGTGAAGAGTATGTATGAATGATCTGTTTTGGGTGTAACAAGCTGTAGCAATTGCTTCCGCCCAAAGAAACATCGGTGCCTTAGAAAATATCAGTATGGTTCGTGCAGCTTCCACAAGAGTACGATTTCATCTTTCAACAACCCCGTTCTACTGAGGAGTGCATGGAACACTTTTCTGGTGAGTTATGCCAATACTTTGATAAAATTGAATGAGTTGTTTGTTAAAAAACTCAGTTCCATTGTCTGTCTGGATGATTCTGACGGTTTCGTTGAGTCTTACTTGTAGCTGTTTGATAAGTTTGATGATAACCTCTGGAGTCTTGTCCTTGGTTCTCAAAAAATTTACCTATGTAAATCGTGAGTAGTCGTCGACCACCACAAGAACATGTTTCTTCCCATTTATACTCTGCACTCTCATTGGTCTGCATAGATCCGTGTGAAGGGTGTGAAGAACTTCCATGATGGTGTTGACAGTTTTGGGTTTGTAAGTATGCTTCTTGCTTTTGCCCAGTTGACAAGCAGAACAAAGATGATCCTTTTCAAACTTCAATCTGGGCATACCTCGAACAAGATCCTTGCGAGTAAGTTCATTTATGGTGCCGAAGTTTAAGTGATTTAAACGACGGTGCCAAAGCCATGATTTGTTCTTTGAGGCCTTTGACAGCAAGCAAATAGGAGAGGACCGCATCATGTCTTCAATAGAGATGGTGTATAGATTAGTGCCACGACTGCCTTTAAGGAGATCAATACCATCCAATTCTCTGACCAACAGAGAACAAATTGTGCCCAAGTCCTTCCACGTAGTATACCCTGGAAATTACACTGTCACCAAACACATAATCTCCATAACCCATAATCGCCCCAAAATGGTCGTTCCCGAATCTAACTGTCCCGATAAACTTTTTCACGAAATTCTTGAGCCGTGAGCGATCCCCGGTCATATGTTTTGAGCAGCCTGAGTCCAAATACCAAAGGACGATTTGTACGACCTGCATTTGAAAACAGACAGCGATGGATAACTGAAAAAGGTGGATCCCCACGTGCAACTGGGGTCCGTTTGGTTAGTACAAACAAATTATGGAACTACAGGATTCATAGATGCCATGGAATTCACAGTGGAAACTTTACTAGTAGCAACAATTGACCTAGTTACAGGGCATTGTGTCTGTAGAGGGAAAATTTGACTAGTTGGCTTCCATTCCTTAACAGTTACTACTTTATGATTAGTCATTCTAGTTAAGGGGCACTGATCTCCTAAAGTGAATTTTCTTCTAGTGGGTCTCCATTGATAACCAACATGAGCAAACAATTTTCATGTTGCTTTCCACATTTGCTTAATCAGTTTAGGTTTCCTAACATTCTTAACTGGGGATCGTTGAAAAGACATCAAGAATGACACAACACATTCATCATGATTACCAGAAATTAAGCATTCATTACATGTCTTACAAATAGCATTAGAATTCGAATTAATTACAGTACGCTTATAGCTAATACTAGAATCAACACGATTATTTTTGAACAAATCAAACTTATTGTTCCTATGGTGGACTTCTACTTTCTTCTCATGAGCACTCTTAGCTGGCGCAGTCCTATCTTTCTTTGTATTGCGACTAGGCTTTGACCCGCTAGCATTAGTGTCACTGTTTACTCCTGTAGAAGCAATGATGGGAACATTAGTTTGTTTCACTGCCATTTGTTTTTTCGGTTTTGATGTGCTGGGTTCAGATGTTTTTGGTGGTACATCAAAGGTAACATGCTTGTTCTTAGTCATTGATGAAGATGCAATAAACCTATCTCGCTTGTTGTCAATCTTAGGACATGTGCCAATGACGTATTCTAAGAGTTCCTGAGATCGTTTAGTGAGGAAGCAGGCATCTACAACTGCACTATCTAGTGGTTTCTCCATCCTATCCTCTTCTACGGTCTTACGAAGAATTTCAAGACTATTCTTAAGATGAGTGAGATAAACTTGATGAGCTGACCTATTGTTTCTAAGAGGAAGCGGAATAGTCACAACATAAATTTCATATTTTCTACAAGCAGAAACCTTTGGAACAACATTATCACTAGTGATGATTGGCATTTTCCCTTTCACCTGAGTCTTTAGATTCTCAATCTCATTTAGCAAAGAAGTTATCTTTTCATTGTGATTGTTACGTGTGACTTTAATCGAGTCATATAACTCTTTGTAATGCTGTTTATGGGTGCCAATCACATCACTCTTATTTGATTTTAATTGGGCAATTCGGGCCCTCAATTTTCGAATCGTGTTAGTGTGAGCTTGAATTTTTTCATCTCGTTTTCGTAATTCAAAGTATGCATCAAATTCAGGAGCATCCAAAGATGTCTTGGCATTTGAGATTTTAACTCTTTCTTCTAAATGTTGATATTTTAATTGCAAATTAAGATTATCAACCTCTAGTTTTGAAAAATGCCTGACCATGTTGTCATGGTCATCATTTTGGATTTACTCATGCAATTTTAAATTCTCCCCCTCAAGCTCAACAACACGATTCTGGGAAACATTCAATGTAATAGACAACTCATGAAATAGACAAGCAGTTAATGCAGAATCAGTAGTAGTATAAAATACATCCTGTGCAATACATCTAGCAATCAAATTCTCATTGGTGATGAGAATGTTTGTCACACCCCCAAATTTCGTGACTTGCAGCGGAATGAGTCATTCAGGAGCACGACTGGTCATAGCACCAAAGTTGCAGTTATATTGAACGACCTAAAGTGTTGTTTAGAAAATACATCGTTTGATTATTTAAAAACATTCAAATTTACAAAGATAGGTCCCAAAAGGTGAAACAGGTTTTCATAAAACAAGTTCATACAATTCAAACGATGGATAAGTGCATAAAATATAAAGTGAGACGCGTCGACTCCGCGACTCCATGATGTGTCCATATGCAAGCCAACATGCGATACCTTAATTACCTGAAAATACATTGCTAAAAATGATCAACAAAAATGTTGGTGAGTTCATAGGTTTATGTAAATGAAATGCTTCTACGGAAACCACAAGTATAAATTGTATGACAAAATGTCACTTTAAAATATTACATTAGCTCATAAGCTCATGACCCCGAAGCTAGACTGATATAAATGCCCCAAAAGGGAGTGCTTTGCCAAACACTCTGAATGTATGAAATGAAATGCGTTCGTTTGACCAGTTGGTGCTACCAACCCGAACGGAGGCGTCACCCTCAATAGATCTATCCACTTGATGAAGCGAAAAGTGTACCACTTTTAGGGGGTCATTTAAGCCCTAAATCGTATTTATTTGATAAAATATTGCCCTAAATCGTTCCTTTTGTCATTTTAGGTACTTTGGAGAAGAAATCTGGAAAAGGAAGCATTTTGGACGTTTTTGGAGCATAAAAGTGAAGAAAACGACAAAATCTCAAAATCTGCTGGAAAAGTACCTGTGACGGCGTCAAGCCCCAGTGTGACGCCGTCAACCCTTGATAAGCCAGAGAGGATTTTGGAAGATTAAAGGGGGACGGCGTCAAGAAGGCCATCAAGAAACCCTAACCGCGGCGAGGTGACGGCGTCAGCTCTATAACGTGACGCCGTCAGATCTGTTTTCCTATATATATTTTCATAATTTTTAGTCATTAGTATGCAACTTTGTGAGGAGAAACCCTAAGACGAGTTTTCTGCCATTTTTAAGGGTTTTATACCCTTGGATCTCCCATGTTCAATTGAAGATAAGTAATCAATTAATCATTCAATATGTCTATGTGTTGTTTGATTATATCTTGTTCTTGTCTTTTATTTAACATGCTAGGCTAGATTTATCTTGTGTTTGCTTAGATCTAATGAAACCTAACTATTGATTATTGGTTGTTGGTGTGTTATTAATTGTATTGGATGATTGTTTATCGATGTTAGGCTTAAGAAAACTGGCTAACCTCCTATACGGTAACTTGCTTGAACGTCTTAAGAAACATGAACCAATGCGTACTAGGTTTTTATGGTTGTATTTAATGCATGAGCGAATTCTAGTGATCCCATGTTAGGAGCTTCTTAACCGGCTCGACATAGGAGTGAAGTAGGAGCTTATAGAGTTGGGGAAGTACGTACGCCACCCCACGATTGGTATTAAGGAATACACCCGTCATCCACGAAATTAATACACACTAATCAACCGGTAAAAGATAGTTAGGGAGTAAGGAAATCTAAGTAAACACATTTCTCTCCATATAAGTTCCACAACCTTTTTATTTTCAGTTATTTTATTTTATTTGCAATTGTAGTTATTTAGGTTAGTTGACTAGCAACTAATTCCGCCCACTCCTTCAAACCCGAGATTTTACTTGCTTTTATAAAAATATAAAAATACAAAAAGAATCTTCCCTCACCCTTAGACCTATTAGAGTAGTTTTTCAATCCTAACGACACTATTCCCCTAGAGAACGATCAATCCCCCGGTACTTGCCACTACACTATACTACATCGGTCAGGTACACTGCCTGGTGGGGATTGCAAGCCTCTTGAGATCCCTCGAGAGGTAAAACCAGTTGTAAGGTCGCAAAACCACGCATCAAGTTTTTGGCGCCGCTGCCGGGGAATAGTTATTGTTTAGGTTGAATTTTTATTTTATTAGGTCTACTCACTAGATTCCTTTCTAGTGAGATTTTTATTTTATTTTTCTAGGTTTTCTTTAGTCTATCTTATTTCTTTGTACTTTTGTTTGTGACATCTTCTACCTACCTCATGAGTAATAGTGATTGCTTGATCCCTGTTATTCGTATTTTCCGCCGTGCAAACTTCCAACTACCCGTTCCCGCCCCCATCGTAGAAAACAACAACCTTTCACCCGACCACCACTTTGGTAACAATTCTGAGATGGAGGAGTCTGACCATGAGAATGACTATGCAGTTAGTCCATTTTACGACTCAGACTCCGATGAGGATGCTGGTAATGGAGAAGTAGTTAACGAGGAATGGAGAAAAGAGGAAATTGATCCCTTTAAGTATGTTGACCCTAGGACTAAGATCGAAAAGGATAGCCTCTTTAACATGCAATTTCCATGTAAGATTGGTTATCATAGTCTTAATGTCACACCCCCAAAACCGGGTCCAGCGGAAGCTTACACATCGCTGGGGTGCAACTCAATTGGTATCATAACACAAGTGTAAAGAACGGTTTTCACATCAATCAGTTAGAATAACATTGTTTACCAAAAATGTTATATTACATTGTTAAAAGTGATGCGGAATTAGGCCCTTAAAATATAGTTTGAAACGGTCCCTGTATAAATATCAGAGTCTTCTATGACCATGCCATGCCCTGCCAAAGCCTCCAGTAGCGTGCCTTTGCTAAATACCTGAAAATACATGCTAAAACGTCAACACGAGGTTGGTGAGTTCATAGAGTTGTTGTAAAATGTAATGCCATTGAAAAATGATTTCCCAGCAAAGGCATTGTAAATCCACTCAGTCCCAAGCCTTGGCCATAACAAGACTTGCAACCTGTGTGTTTACAACCCACTGCCAAATGAGTTTTGGTTTGGTGAATAAAAGTAATATGTGGACCACAAGATTCACAGTACATTTGGTTGATCAATACATTCGATGATGTGACCAATTCATTCGGTTGTGTGACCAGTTCATTCGTCATGTGACCCGTTCATTCGGTCATAATACCCGTACATTCGGTTATGTGACCCATTCATTTTGTCATGTATGTACATAGTAGTGGAGCCGGTTCATTCGGTTAAGTATGCATAATGTTTGAAGTGCTTGTGTCCATGAGTAATAAGAATTAAGTGCAATACTAGTGAATACATTCGGATGAATAACAAATTCATAAGTGGAGCAAGTAATGCTTTGATGAAACAAGTGGCATAATCAAGTAAATCATGTATACATTTGGATGAAAATGAGCATGTATTCTCCCCCAAAACAGTTATTCAAAACGTACGAAAGTAGGGGCTATGAAACTCACCTGGTATGATAGCTACGATG
Source organism: Artemisia tridentata subsp. tridentata (assembly GCA_021014915.2). Taxonomy (NCBI): domain Eukaryota; kingdom Viridiplantae; phylum Streptophyta; class Magnoliopsida; order Asterales; family Asteraceae; genus Artemisia; species Artemisia tridentata. The sequence goes on from CP139504.1 coordinate 340,773,385, forward strand.
ACAAAAGTGAATACACTGAAATGAGGCACGATCTCTAACCGCGACCTAATATGAATGATGGAATCTAATGTAAGAAATGAGATGATGCTGCACATGCAAATACGTATGTTATCGATACCACTCGATGATTTTGGAAAATAACGTTTATCGTCGAAAAATACATTTTTGACGTCTCGTTAAGTTAAATACTACTTTTCGTGTAAATATGTTGAAACGGTACTCCACGATCCTTGTTTGGTGTTATATTGGTTAATATAATGTTTTCGTCGCAAAAATAACTCTTTTTACAACTTTTGAAAATATGCCCGAACGGCCTTGTAAAACTAGCCGTGAAATATAGCTCGTTATGTGTTAGAAATAAAACTCAACGTTTTTGTAAACCTTGTAACAATATCTAAATATCGTTATATTCAACTTTTGATCAACCGCGCCTCGATCAGTTAGATAATCGGCTATCAATGTTTTGACTTGTAAAAATACTAGTTTTCATACTTGAAACACTTTAATGTAGTGAGCTGTCAAAATAAGTATTGAATTGTCGGGCTTTAAATGTGTATATCTCGGTCGTTATAAGCTCGTTTTCTACGTTCTTTATATCCACGGGTTCGTATAAATATAAACTAACATATTTTCAATGGCTCGGCTCATCAAGATCACGGCTAACGACTCATTTTGCCCCTTAAAGTTCGGCAATCAGCACCTAATTTTCTGAAACAATAGTTTTCGTCACCCAACTTCGGAAAATCATATCTCCTTCGTTATAAGTCCGATTTTAGTGATTCCGGCGCCCACGGTTTCGTTTTTGAAAGTACTTTCTGAATATTTAGACCAAAATAGTTCAAAAATTACTGAGGTTTCCAGATCTGCCGTTTATGGACAGACCCTCATCTATAATGTTTAAAATCCATTTTTAAAGTTCTAAACTTACTCAAATCTCTTCAAATCAACTCCACAAGTTCGCAAATCCTACCATACACCTTCTTAGGGTGTCATGGGGTCCTAAACATCACCAACCATGGTGGGTTTCAAGGGAATAAGCATAGGATAATCAAAACCCATTTTTATGTAATAAAAACCTAATAAAGTGGTATGGATCATACATACTTGCATGTTTTGTTACTAGATCATGAAAATACATCAAGTAAATGTTTAAAAGAGTAGAAAAATGATGGGTAACTTACTTGTGATGATTATTGAAAGATGGTGATGAAAACCCTATTAATCTTTGTGGTTTTTATTTCAAAACCCAAACTAGATTACTACTAGGACTTGTTAAACACTTGGATCTTGAAAAATTGATGACTTCTTGTTGGTGTTCTTGTTTGGCCGAATATTAGAGAGAAGAAAAAGATGAGAGAGTTGCTAGTTTTCTTTGAAGAGTATAATGGAAGAATGAGAAAAGTAATGAGTATTATGTGTAGATATTTGTTAGGTAGATAATTAAATATGTTTAGGCTATTAGGGGGGGGGGGGGGGCCTTGGCGTGAATCAAGGGAAAGGGGAAAGAGTTTTGGGGGCTAATTAATGATATTGTCCAATTGTGCAAGTATTAGGGTGTTTAAATTATGTATTGGGTGTTATCGGGTACCGAGTTATCTTGAAATAAATCGTGACGAGGTGAAATAAAATATGACGATCTTGTAAAAATTATGAAATTGTATTCCTGATGAGAATCGGGTGTTAAAATAATTATCGAGTTGAAAATTCGCAAACCGACGCTGTTATAGGCGTTTTCCGGAAAATATAGCAAATGGTTTTAAAACACCGGGTAAATTAATAGTATAATTTTTATATCATTATAATAAGTATGAAAATATGTTAGGATCATTGTCGGGAGTATCGGTTATATAATTAGTAGTGAAAACTGAGTGGTAACGTTAATTACAAATTAATCATACGTAAATAGAAATAATGTATGTCCGTGCATGACCTAGGATACTGATGATGTTACTGATGATATGTAGACTACTTCTAGTCTATATGACGGGTCCTTAATGATGATGTATGAATACACCGCTAAACCTCACCGGTTACGCGTATTTGAAGACCCGTAAACCCAGTTTACGAAGTGATGAACGATAACCATGAATAGTGAATTCTTCCGGGAATGAATAGTGTCATGTGAATAGTAAAATTTCTGAACGCTTCTCAGAATCTCAAATTGACTCCGAAAACGATGAATAGTGAAATGTGAATAGTGATCGGTGAATAGTAACTGATGAATAGTAATTTCCCGAGATGAATAGTGAATATGGAAAATATCCTGAAAATGCGGGTTGTGACAGTCTCCACCCGTTAAAGGAATTCAGTCCCTGAATTCAGTTAGCGTTGGTCTCTGGAGGGTACTCGGTGAAAAGACGTGGATATATGAGTCACATTGCGGTGATAAAAGATAAAACATTCATTAGATCGGAATCGTAATAGTACATGAAGTTCGTACGATAGAACACAAAGTGGACACAAAAGAAATACAACACTAGAGGGTTTACGCTTCCGTTTAAATAGATAAGGCAGAAGTTCTCTTCTTAACCATTGTCATTGTTGTTGTTGTCCTGACGAGCTTCGCACTTCAACGAACTCTTCCTCCATTCTGGTTTCTCAGCTCTGGACATTCACTCTTGAAGTGTCCAATTACTCCACACTCATGGCAGGTTACCGTGACTTTCTGATGCATTACGAGGGTGGGAGCCTTGCAATCCTTGGCTTTGTGTCCGACCTTTTGGCAGTTTCCACATTGAGTGGGGCAAGGTCCCTCGTGGTGAAACCGGCACTTGTGGCACTTGGGCAAAGTCCCGGCATATCCTTTCCTTTTACTTGGTCCTACAACGTAGGCCTTAACCATTTCATGTCCTTTGTTTGGCTGCCATACTTGATCATCTCGTTGGTTGTCATCCCTTTTCCTCTTGTTTTCGTTGTTGTTGTGGTTGTTGTTGTTGACAATAGTTTCTTGCTTCACTACTTGAGCCATAAGCTTTTGAGACATTCTGATAGCCTCGTCCAGTGTGTGTGGTTCAGAGGAAATCACATCTCCTTGGATGTTGTGAGGTAGTCCACCAGTGAAATTTTCTAGCAGCTTTTCATTATCTGGAACCATAGTTGGACATAGCACAGCCAATTCTTGAAATCTCCTGATGTATGTTTCGATATCATTACCTGTTGTCACTAGCTCGTAAAACTCTGTTTCCAGCTTCTTTATTTCAGTGCGTGGACAGAACTTCTTAGTCAGCAACTTCTTGAATTCATCCCACGTAAGCTTGTGAGCATTTTCCATTCCCATGGGTTTTGCGTAAGAATTCCACCACGACATAGCTTCCTCAACAAGTGTACTAGCAGCAAACTTTACCTTGTACCCTCTGGACAGTTACATAGAAGAAACACAGATTCTATCCCTTCATACCAACGGATCATAGCAGTGGCTCCTTCAGTGCCCTTGAATTTTGGGGGATCTCCACTCTTAAAGTCCTTGTATGTACATTTACGACCATTAGTACCATTAGCAGCCATTCCGGCAACTCCTGCGGTTTCTGCCCGAGAAGCGGCTTCAGCAGCCCGTGCAGCTACGGCCTCCCTTTCAACTACTAGTGCTGCCTCTATACTATCCGCAACAAGCTTCCGAATAGCAGCTGGTGTCATAGTTGAAGTAGCTTTCTTTCGCGGCATAACTCTTCAAAACAAGAAAAGGAGGGTGAAACGTAAATAAGACGTTTTCTAGAAGTAGATGTTCTGAGTGGCTTGTCATAAAATGAAAACTTGAAGTCGTTATGATTAGTTGACATGCTTCTAGGCGGTGGTTCACGAGGGAAATGAAGGCATGAATGTTCTATAATCTTGGTTAGGAGGTTGGATTCATCCCTATAAATGTTTCTTGGTGAGCATTCGTACCATAACGGATCTTGTAATTCGGTCAAGCCAATGCTTTCTAGATTATAGAATTTCGGCGATCAGGCCAGTGATAGCGGTTCGGATGGTTTAGTGATACTTTGAGATTTCTGTTGAGTTTTGAATGGTCTTAATGTACCGAGGGATCCTCCTCATAGATGGTATGGAAAGCCTTTCCTAAGAAGGTCTTTGATAATATCCACTTATTAACATTGGGAGTAGGGAGTGATGAGTAACCTAGGAATCCCTAGAGTGTCGTCTAATCCTTGTATATGGGACTGGGGAAAGGAAATGATAGTGATGGTGAGAAGGGAAATGACTGTAACAGTCGCTATATGAACAATGGTGAGGAAGTCAAATAACAATGATGAGGAATTCACATAACAATGATGAAAGAGAGTACGGTGATGTAAATGTATGGTGCACAATGGGAATGTCCATGAGATGCAATGATTTATCGGCGCACTTTCACTCAGTGGTAACCGAAGTGGTGTAGGTGTGAAATGTTCTTGCAACGTTTGAGTACGCACACCTGAATGAAACATTTGGAAGTTGGGTAGAGAATTGATCTGGACAAAATTTTATTATAACCATTCTCAGTATTGCAAAATTCATCTCTGAGTCGGATATAGGTGGTCAGCCTATGTCCCACTATCCCGGGTCGAATATAGATGACCAGTCTATATTTTACCGAGGTTCCATGAATTTTGAAATACTCAGCCCAGTTATACTAATACCATGTCCTTTACATATGAAAAGATGTTCTGAAAGACTAATGCAAATGACCAATCTCGAGGTCGAATAATGAAACTACGCAAGGAAAAAGGCGTAACAATGAAACGCATATGATATGTAAGCATACTAATATGGAAGACAAGTATGGTAATCAACTAGAATAAGTGAGTGTAATCTATCTGATAATGAGATACAAATCTCATCAATTATGTCAGCAACAAACCACAAATGAGGCATCAGCTTGGCAGGCAGGCACGTGGCGGTCATAGGATTAAGTTTTCGTGAATGTAGCTATAGTCTAGGTTTTAAAAACACTCAGTTCTCTATAGCCGAGGCTCTGATACCAATCTGTCACACCCCCAAAACCGGGTCCAGCGGAAGCTTACACATCGCTGGGGTGCAACTCAATTGGTATCATAACACAAGTGTAAAGAACGGTTTTCACATCAATCAGTTAGAATAACATTGTTTACCAAAAATGTTATATTACATTGTTAAAAGTGATGCGGAATTAGGCCCTTAAAATATAGTTTGAAACGGTCCCTGTATAAATATCAGAGTCTTCTATGACCATGCCATGCCCTGCCAAAGCCTCCAGTAGCGTGCCTTTGCTAAATACCTGAAAATACATGCTAAAACGTCAACACGAGGTTGGTGAGTTCATAGAGTTGTTGTAAAATGTAATGCCATTGAAAAATGATTTCCCAGCAAAGGCATTGTAAATCCACTCAGTCCCAAGCCTTGGCCATAACAAGACTTGCAACCTGTGTGTTTACAACCCACTGCCAAATGAGTTTTGGTTTGGTGAATAAAAGTAATATGTGGACCACAAGATTCACAGTACATTTGGTTGATCAATACATTCGATGATGTGACCAATTCATTCGGTTGTGTGACCAGTTCATTCGTCATGTGACCCGTTCATTCGGTCATAATACCCGTACATTCGGTTATGTGACCCATTCATTTTGTCATGTATGTACATAGTAGTGGAGCCGGTTCATTCGGTTAAGTATGCATAATGTTTGAAGTGCTTGTGTCCATGAGTAATAAGAATTAAGTGCAATACTAGTGAATACATTCGGATGAATAACAAATTCATAAGTGGAGCAAGTAATGCTTTGATGAAACAAGTGGCATAATCAAGTAAATCATGTATACATTTGGATGAAAATGAGCATGTATTCTCCCCCAAAACAGTTATTCAAAACGTACGAAAGTAGGGGCTATGAAACTCACCTGGTATGATAGCTACGATGACAAAAGTGAATACACTGAAATGAGGCACGATCTCTAACCACGACCTAATATGAATGATGGAATCTAATGTAAGAAATGAGATGATGCTGCACATGCAAATACGTATGTTATCGATACCACTTGATGATTTTGGAAAATAACGTTTATCGTCGAAAAATACATTTTTGACGTCTCGTTAAGTTAAATACTACTTTTCGTGTAAATATGTTGAAACGGTACTCCACGATCCTTGTTTGGTGTTATATTGGTTAATATAATGTTTTCGTCGCAAAATAACTCTTTTTACAACTTTTGAAAATATGCCCGAACGGCCTTGTAAAACTAGCCGTGAAATATAGCTCGTTATGTGTTAGAAATAAAACTCAACGTTTTTGTAAACCTTGTAACAATATCTAAATATCGTTATATTCAACTTTTGATCAACCGCGCCTCGATCAGTTAGATAATCGGCTATCAATGTTTTGACTTATAAAAATACTAGTTTTCATACTTGAAACACTTTAATGTAGTGAGCTGTCAAAATAAGTATTGAATTGTCGGGCTTTAAATGTGTATATCTCGGTCGTTATAAGCTCGTTTTCTACGTTCTTTATATCCACGGGTTCGTATAAATATAAACTAACATATTTTCAATGGCTCGGCTCATCAAGATCACGGCTAACGACTCATTTTGCCCCTTAAAGTTCGGCAATCAGCACCTAATTTTCTGAAACAATAGTTTTCGTCACCCAACTTCGGAAAATCATATCTCCTTCGTTATAAGTCCGATTTTAGTGATTCCGGCGCCACGGTTTCGTTTTTGAAAGTACTTTCTGAATATTTAGACCAAAATAGTTCAAAAATTACTGAGGTTTCCAGATCTGCCGTTTATGGACAGACCCTCATCTATAATGTTTAAAATCCATTTTTAAAGTTCTAAACTTACTCAAATCTCTTCAAATCAACTCCACAAGTTCGCAAATCCTACCATACACCTTCTTAGGGTGTCATGGGGTCCTAAACATCACCAACCATGGTGGGTTTCAAGGGAATAAGCATAGGATAATCAAAACCCATTTTTATGTAATAAAAACCTAATAAAGTGGTATGGATCATACATACTTGCATGTTTTGTTACTAGATCATGAAAATACATCAAGTAAATGTTTAAAAGAGTAGGAAAATGATGGGTAACTTACTTGTGATGATTATTGAAAGATGGTGATGAAAACCCTATTAATCTTTGTGGTTTTTATTTCAAAACCCAAACTAGATTACTACTAGGACTTGTTAAACACTTGGATCTTGAAAAATTGATGACTTCTTGTTGGTGTTCTTGTTTGGCCGAATATTAGAGAGAAGAAAAAGATGAGAGAGTTGCTAGTTTTCTTTGAAGAGTATAATGGAAGAATGAGAAAAGTAATGAGTATTATGTGTAGATATTTGTTAGGTAGATAATTAAATATGTTTAGGCTATTAGGGGGGGGGGCCTTGGCGTGAATCAAGGGAAAGGGGAAAGAGTTTTGGGGGCTAATTAATGATATTGTCCAATTGTGCAAGTATTAGGGTGTTTAAATTATGTATTGGGTGTTATCGGGTACCGAGTTATCTTGAAATAAATCGTGACGAGGTGAAATAAAATATGACGATCTTGTAAAAATTATGAAATTGTATTCCTGATGAGAATCGGGTGTTAAAATAATTATCGAGTTGAAAATTCGCAAACCGACGCTGTTATAGGCGTTTTCCGGAAAATATAGCAAATGGTTTTAAAACACCGGGTAAATTAATAGTATAATTTTTATATCATTATAATAAGTATGAAAATATGTTAGGATCATTGTCGGGAGTATCGGTTATATAATTAGTAGTGAAAACTGAGTGGTAACGTTAATTACAAATTAATCATACGTAAATAGAAATAATGTATGTCCGTGCATGACCTAGGATACTGATGATGTTACTGATGATATGTAGACTACTTCTAGTCTATATGACGGGTCCTTAATGATGATGTATGAATACACCGCTAAACCTCACCGGTTACGCGTATTTGAAGACCCGTAAACCCAGTTTACGAAGTGATGAACGATAACCATGAATAGTGAATTCTTCCGGGAATGAATAGTGTCATGTGAATAGTAAAATTTCTGAACGCTTCTCAGAATCTCAAATTGACTCCGAAAACGATGAATAGTGAAATGTGAATAGTGATCGGTGAATAGTAACTGATGAATAGTAATTTCCCGAGATGAATAGTGAATATGGAAAATATCCTGAAAATGCGGGTTGTGACACTTAATGCTTATCTTAACTCATCTTTGCCTATGAACATTATCTCTCGCGCTAATTATAATAAAATCATGGTAGATGAGCTAGAATATCAAGGAGATAACATTGTTGCTAGGATTAAGCCACTACACGTATTCCTAGGAAGTTTTGTGTATTTGGTGGATTTTATGGTTATGGAGAACTTAGGAGAATTTATTGATAACAAATTAACCTAAGTCATTTTTGGAGAACCCTTCAAAAGGTTGACCAACCTTGACGAAAAACTTGTGGACGGGTTAATTACATTCTCGGATGGGGATGAAGATTTTGTTTACCAAATGCCCCGATCACATCCTAGGTTTAAGAACTTCTCCATTGAATCCTGCAATAGACTTGTGCCTATTGACTTGTTAAGTGAGAATGATAAGAGAAAGGGGCTCAAATATCCACATGAGAAAAATAAGAGATATTATCATGGATGTCTGGAGCTGAATGATAAGTACAAGAAAGATGAGGCAACAATTAGATGGCTCACACTCGGGTACGTGAGCATAAGCGACACTAGATAAGCCTGACTTTGAGTCTAGCTACAAGACTCGTTAATAAAGAAAAACGCTTCTTGGGATGCAACCCAAGATTTATTTGCTTTGTGTGTTTATTTATTTGTTTGTTTGATTTTATTTGCTTTCGTATGTATGTTTAATTTTTATTATTATTGATTCATGTTCGAAACTAAATTGTGAAAATGCTTTATCTTGTTTTTAACTTCGTCTTAACTACATATAAAAGTATTTTGCAAAAGTTAAGTGTAAGGGAAATCCAAATCGATTTATTAGAACAAATGAACATGAATCGTAACAATAATAAATTAACATACATATTAGTAATTCTTTGAGTCAAATGCTTGTATCGAGTCATAATGATATTTTGCAGGATTTCCAGGAAATAAGGATTGAGTTTTTCCAGTAATTTTCCGGAAACTTAACATGAAAAATCTGTTAGATCATTTCTGACGGCGTCAGGCCTTACAACCTGACGGCGTCAGGTTTTAATTTTCTGAAATTTTTGAAAGTTTTGTTTTTCTACCGGAATCATAAAAAGTTTTTATTAAATCTCTAACTTATAAACTCCAGGAATCTGCAAAATAATCATTCCACAAGCATTATATCCTTATGCAGATTTATCCCGCCGATGTTATGCAGGTTTTCGTGTTTGTTTTCTCAGGTTTAACAGGTTATTTTGGACAAGGAAATGTATGTGGAATCTAGCTTTTGGCGCTGCTTTAATCTTGAAGCTTCAACATTACCTTGGAAGAAGATCTAACCATGTTACCCCTTTATCCACCGAGCGAATCAGGGGAGTATTTGTTTTCATTCTTTTACCTTATTTACTTTTACATCCTTTGAATGAACATTGGGGACAATGTTCATCTTAAGTGTAAGGGGAGGGTAAATGATGATACCTTAGAGAATACAATTGCACTTGATTTTTGTTTGTTTGATGGTAGATGTGTAATAAAACTGAGAAAAATACCTGTTAAGGCAATTTTAGTGCCAAATTTAAATTTTTTTACAACATTTAGGAGTGAAACTTTGGTCTTAACGAGCGTCTCATGGATAGGAAGTTATATGACTAGCACAAAACCGTACCACTAAAAAATTTTCCACCCCCAAATATGTGAGGTTCGCCCCTAGAATTTGTGGGAAAAGCATTTATGCTATGATGTGTGTACCGGTAGCACTTAGATTCTAGAACTTGCGTTAGGACCATTCCGAGGCCACAAGTGAGACTACATTCGTGTAGTTAGATTTACTACATGATAAGAGGCATTAGGATTAACCCATTGTTTTACACCTGTGTTTTTGTTATAATTACATTGGCTACATTGGTCAAGTAATTCTCCCACACCCTTTGCGTTGTACTCATTTTTAGTACACGATACCCCTAGTACAACCCTCAGAGCCTATCTTTTCGTTTCTAACTTTAAGCATTTTACTTAAAGTAAGAATTTGTTTACACCCCACTTAAATGTACACCCAAATCGCCTTAGCCTACCTTGTATGCACTCATTTTTAGTGCATTATTGTGACAACATTTGTTTAAACCCCAAGTTAATTATCTAATTGATTACATGGTTGCTAAGTCGAGTCATATCCTTGTACATATTGTTTTGGGACGATTGGGACTCATGGGTAAAGTACTAGTGTAATGGAGTAATGGGGAAGAACAACATTATTACCCCCATATGTGCTAAATATTTCAAAAAGTACTCCAAGTGTTTCAATTAACTTAATTCGAGTCATTAGAATAGTTAATTGTAAAGTTATGTAAATATTCAAGTGTAAGGGGGATACAACCCCCCTGCGATGTATTATTTTGGATGGTAGGGCAAGAGTGTATGCAAAAAAAAAAAAAAAAAAAAAAAAAAAAAAAAAAAAAAAAAAAAAAAACGGACTACCATCCCGTTTCATTTTATGTTTATTTTATTTATTTTTCATTAGCTTAAGTCAAGTCTAGTCTTGGCTTAGCAACGCCATATTGTACATGTAATTAATCAAGATCTTTAACTCGCCACCAGTAAAATATCCTTTATCCAACAAAACCGTGTTTATCATATCCCTACACCTAACGTTATAACCCGTTTAAAAGCCCTCTTTGATAGTTTATCTTAGGTGCTTACGCCTAGTGGAGGAGGTTTTTGATCCTTTCCCAAGCCTATGGTAATCTATTTGCTATGACAGGTAGTGAGAGATATTATTCATTTTCATTTATGAGATATACTTTTATGACACCTGAGAGATGTGAGTATCTAAACACTACTTGTGAGGTGCTAGTCTGTAATCTCCGTGCTTATTATGATTAAAGTGGAATGACTATTTGTTGTAATTACTTTTATATTAGCGTTAAATGACCCCTAACTTGTATTTTGATTAGAATAAAAGCGCATTTGCTTGAGGACAAGCAAATCTCAAGTGTAAGGATATTTGATGAAGCGAAAAGTGTACCGCTTTTAGGGGGTCATTTAAGCCCTAAATCGTATTTATTTGATCAAATATTGCCCTAAATCGTTCCTTTTGTCATTTTAGGTACTTTGAAGAAGAAATCTGGAAAAGGAAGCATTTTGGACGTTTTTGGAGCATAAAAGTGAAGAAAACGACAAAGTCTCAAAATCTGCTGGAAAAGTACCTGTGACGGCGTCAAGCCCTAGTGTGACGCCGTCAACCCTTGATAAGCCAGAGAGGATTTTGGAAGATTAAAGGGGGACGGCGTCAAGAAGGCCATCAAGAAACCCAAACCGCGGCGAGGTGACGGCGTCAGCTCTATAACGTGACGCCGTCAGATCTGTTTTCCAATATATATTTTCATAATTTTTAGTCATTAGTGTGCAACTTTGTGAGGAGAAACCCTAAGACGATTTTTCTACCATTTTTAAGGGTTTTATACCCTTGGATCTCCCATGTTCAATTGAAGATAAGTAATCAATTAATCATTCAATATGTCTATGTGTTGTTTGATTATATCTTGTTCTTGTCTTTTATTTAACATGCTAGGCTAGATTTATCTTGTGTTTGCTTAGATCTAATGAAACCTAACTATTGATTATTGGTTGTTGGTGTGTTATTAATTGTATTGGATGATTGTTTATCGATGTTAGGCTTAAGAAAACTGGCTAACCTCCTATACGGTAACTTGCTTGAACGTCTTAAGAAACATGAACCAATGCGTACTAAGGTTTTTATGGTTGTATTTAATGCATGAGCGAATTCTAGTGATCCCATGTTAGGAGCTTCTTAGCCGGCTCGACATAGGAGTGAAGTAGGAGCTTATAGAGTTGGGGAAGTACGTACGCCACCCCACGATTGGTATTAAGGAATACACCCGTCATCCACGCAATTAATACACACTAATCAACCGGTAAAAGATAGTTAGGGAGTATGGAAATCTAAGTAAACACATTTCTCTCCATATAAGTTCCACAACCTTTTTATTTTCAGTTATTTTATTTTATTTGCAATTGTAGTTATTTGGGTTAGTTGACTAGCAACTAATTCCGCCCACTCCTTCAAACCCGAGATTTTACTTGCTTTTATAAAAATATAAAAATACAAAAAGAATCTTCCCTCACCCTTAGACCTATTAGAGTAGTTTTTTAATCCTAACGACACTATTCCCCTAGAGAACGATCAATCCCCCGGTACTTGCCACTACACTATACTACATCGGTCAGGTACATTGCCTGGTGGGGATTGTAAGCCTCTTGAGATCCCTCGAGAGGTAAAACCTGTTGTAAGGTCGCAAAACCACGCATCACCACTCACCTTCGCTTGCTCACAATTAACGGTCCATGATAAATAAAAGGGGACTTTAAATTGATCATGATGTAACTTAAGCAATGTAAATGAGTTTGTATACTTTGGTCCGCATATAAAAAAGGTGCAATGTATTCTCTTTCGAGAGTTTAGAAATCAATAAACAATTTAGAACGGGGCTATTAAAACTCACCTGATATGATAAAGCAACAATGATCACAATGGATATAATGAAAAAAAGCTCGGTCTCTAACCACGACCTATTATGAATGATGTGATCCAATGGAAGCAATGATACAATGCAACACATGCAAATACGTATGTTAACGATGCCACTTGTTAGTTTTGAAAATAGCTTTTATCGACGAAAAATACACCTTTGACGTCTCGCTAAGTTATAAACTACTTTTCGCGTAAACACGTTGAAACGGTACTCCACGATCCTTATTTGGTGTTCTATTAGAAAATATAATGTTTTCGTCGTAAAACAACACTTTTCATAACTTGTGAAAATATGTCCAAAACGGCTTCGTGAAATATTGCATGTTACGTGTTAGTTGATCCAACTCGACGTTTTTGAAAATCTTGCAACCATGTATAAATGTCGTTTCCTTTAACTTCCGGTTGTACACGCCTCGATCAATTAGAAAATCGGCTAACAACGTTATGTTTCGCAAAAACACTAGTTTTAATATTAAAAACACTTTCTAATAGTGGCTGTCAAAATAAACTAAAGTTCGTCGGCTTTAAACGTGAATAACTCGGCCGTTACAAGCTCGTTTTCTACGTTCTTTATATCCACGGATTCGTCACAACATGAGCTAACATAATATCAGTAGCTCGGGTCTCCTAGATCATGTCTAACGCTTCGTTTGGTCCTTTAAATTTCGGCTAACAGCACGCTTATTTTCAGAAAATTAGTTTTCGTCGCCTAACTTCGAAAAATCATAACTCCTTCGTTATAAGTCGGTTTTTCGTGATTCTTGTGACCACGGTTTCGTTTTTGAAAGAAACTTCTGAATATGAAGGCAAAAATATTCCAAACCTTACTGAGTTTTCCAGTTTACACTTTTTGGACAGAACCTATTTTAGATTGTTAAAAACTCACTTTCTTGGTTCTAAACTTGATCATACTAACTCAAATCAACTCCACAAGTTCGCAAATCCTACCATACACCTTCTTAGGGTGTCATGGGGTCCTAAAAATCACCAACCTTGGTGGATTTCATGAGATCATTAGTGAAACTTATAGATCTAGTGATTTAGATAGTTTATGTTCAAATGTGGTATGTAAAACATAAGTAACTTGCATGGATGATTAATATAACTTGAAAATACATGAATATATATATCAAATGAAAGTATAAAAATGATCAAAATATGTTCTTGAAACTTACTTGATGATTGGATGAGTTTTGATAAGAAATGAGCAATAAACTTGAGGTTTGATCACAAATTCATAACTAGGAAGGTAAATGGAGTATGTTTATGATTTGTTCTTGAAAAATTGATGAATTTTTGGTGTGTTCTTGAGCTTGGCCGAATGGGGTAGAGAGAAAAGAGAGGGTTTGATCTTTCTTGTTAGCTAAATGTTATGTGTTATGTGTTTGTGCTAGTGGAAGTGAAATTTAATCTATGAAATTCAATTAATGCTTGTGTACTAGTAATTAAGTAGTATAGAGAATTAGGGGGATGAGGGGGCCGGCACACATGGGTTAAAAGAAGAGGATGTGATGTTTATTAATGCAATTGTCTCCATTTAATTAGATATTAGCTAGTTTAGTGAATACATTGAGTGTTATCGGGTACCGAGTTAACTAGAAATAACTCGTGACTAGGTGAAATGAGATACGAAGAAGTTGTAAAAATTGTAAAATCATGCTCCGTGCAAGAATTGGGTGTTAGAATGATAATCGGATTGAAATTTCGTAAACCGACGGAGTTATAAGCGTCAAACAAAAAATATAGCGATTTGTTTAAAAACACCGGGTAAAGTAATAATATAATCTGTATATCATTATAATTAGCTTAAAAATGTATTAGGATCATTGTCGGGAGTATTGGGTATAATGTCAGTAGAAATGACTGAGTGGTAACGTTAATTAAACAATTAAGCATACGTTAATGAAAATCACACAAACCCGTGCATGAACTGAAATGATAATGATGTTACTGATGATATGCAGACTACTCTAGTCTGTATGATATGCCTTTATTGATGATGCATGGATACGCAGCTAAACCTAACTGGTTACGCGCATTTGAATACCTGTAAACCTGGTTTACAACATGATGAATGATGCCCATGAATAGTAATTTCCCCCCGGGAATGAATAGTGTCACATGAATAGTAAAATTTTTGACGACTTCTCAAAGTCTCAAACTGACTTCAAAAATGATTAATAGTGAAATGATGAATAGTGATCGGTGAATAGTGATTGATGAATAGTAACTCATGAATAGTAAATTGTCGAGGTTTGGAAAATGACCTGAAATTACGAGTTGTGACAGTCTTCCACCCTAAAAGGAATTCAGTCCCTGAATTCAGTTGATGTTGGTCTCTGGAGTGGTCTTGGTGAAAAGATGTGGGTATTTAAGTTGCATCTGGTCTTCCCGTTCCCAAGTAAACCCAGGACCTCTGCGAGAATTCCAGCGAACTTTGACGATAGGAATTTGACTTTGTTTCAACCGGTTGACCTCTCAGTCCACAATTTCTGCTGGTTCTTCCACAAAGTTAAGCTTATCGTCGATCTGAATTTCTTATAATGGAATGAAATGAAATATGTTATGAGTGATTCGTTTGAACGACACTTCTTGAGGTTTGAAATATGAAATGGGTAGTGTATGTTGCTGAGCTCTGACGGAAGCTCGAGTCTGTATGCCAGTCGGCCGATTTTAGCTAGAACCTTAAATGGTCCAATATACCTAGGGTTCGGTTTCCCGAGTTTCCAATATTGTATCATGCCTTTCCAAGGCAAGGCTTTCAACATAGCTTGTTCTTCAACTTGAATCCCAATGGTTTACTACTTAGGGATACCTAGTCCCCATGATTTTGCTTCCTGAACTGACCTAACTTTTCTATTGTTCTCTTATTACTTGTAACTGATTCTTGACTTGTACCATTTCCTTTGTTGTTTCACAATTGCGTTCTAGACCAGTGAACTTCACCGTCCGATTTCGGTCTGTCACTATGTAATTGGTACTTCGACCATAGGGTGCCTTAAAAGGTGCAATCTAAGTGTTCGTGTGATCACTATTGTGGTAAGAGAGCTCGATTAATGGCAAATGGTTAGCCCGACCATTTCCAAGGTCAATCACACATGCTTTGAGCATGTCTTCCAATGTCTAAATCGTTCTCTCGCTCTGTCCATCGGTCCGAGGATGATAGGCAGTACTCATGTCTAATTTGCTTCCAAATGGATCTTGTAATAACTATTAAAAGTTTGAAATAAAGCGACTATCTCGGTCGGAATGATAGAAATTGGTGCACCGTGCTTTGAGGCTATTTTCTTGGCATCAAGTCTGATTAGTTGTTCCATAAAATAAGTTTCTCTGATTGGGATGAAATAGGCTGGTTTAGGGAGTCAACCAACAATTTCCCAAGTAGCACTGAAACCTCCTGATCTTTTGGGTAGTTTGGTGACAAAGTCCACTGTAATGCGTTCCCACTTTCACTAGGGGATTTCTGGTTGTTGAAACAATCCTGATGGTTTCTGGTATCCGGCTTTTACTTTAGCACCAGTAAGACACTTGCTAACATACGTAGCGATTTCTGCTTTCATATTCGGTCACCAGTAAAGTCTCTTGAGATCCTGACACATCTTATCAGAACCTGGGTGAATGGATTACTTCAACTTGTGCAATCCAAGCATAATACTCCGTCTGACCTTTTTACTAAACCATTTGCATCCTTTGGCATACTATGGGGTTTTTCATTTTGTCGGTTTTCCTGCTTGAGTGCCTCAACTTGAGCCTCGAGGATTCGTGATGGTAAAGGTGATATAATTGTCATTCTCAATGGTCTGACTCTCAAAGGCTTGAGTCTTTCCTTCCGGCTAAGGGCATCGGCCCCAACATTAGCTTTCTTAATTGCCCATTGGTCTAAAGATGGTAGAGCGTGTGTATATCTGATTGGAAAGAAAATATCTTAAGGGGATTGTCAGAAGTTTGAGGTGCATAGTCTATCCTTTATCGGGAGCCTTTGAAATTTGTACAACGTGTCTCGTGACTACTCCTACAACGGTAGGTTTGTCGAAAATGGGTTATCGAAGAATAAAGCTACGGTAACAGTTTCTGATTCCTTGTGTCTTGCTATAACTGATGTCAAGATATGAGCCTATCTTCACCTTGGATGCTTGGTTTTTATTGCCAAAATTTGCCCTGTTTAATAGTTTTTCCCTAGATCTCCTTTGTCAAAAATTTCCCATGCTATTGTTTGTCAATCACAAGATTCTAATTGAATGAAGTGTCGTAGTATGGTGGTTGGTCTTCAAATACCACCCAAGATTTTATGGATAGGTTTTTGACATGATGTGGATAGGAATGTTTTAGCAAAGTTTGCTGTTATACTTTTCTTAGTGCTCAGTAGTTTTGTTAATGGCTGACCATAAAGGATTTATTTGTCAAGACGGACATATCAGATAATTACTTTCCTACAAGGTATATGAGTTGTATAAACCCTCTTTAAAGAAAATTCATTCGAATTGGAAGCATCAAACAGGATAAAGTAGTCGGGTAGGTATATCTGCCTGAATGTTCAAATGTCTAGCATTTCGTTTCAGGTTGAATAATGCCTATTGGTTAATTTTAGGTTAGACTTGTGGGTATGCATATCCAACTTACTTAATCCTTTCTAAACTGGATCATGACTTAGGTCCGTTGTCCTACCTGGTCTAACTAGTACTTCTGAATTGATAGAATTTGGTGACTATACCAGAGATAGTGATTTGGATTGCCTCATGAGATCTTATGTTTTCCGTTGCGATACGAGTCAACTAGCTGTATATTTCTAGTCCTTGTTTGTTGTTCCAAAACCCCTTTCGTTGGTTTCTTATGTCGTGAAGTTCTCCTTGAAAATAGAAGATCTTTCCTAGACAAGTCAATGGCAAATTCCAACTTAACTGATAAGTGAGTGATATTTGGTGTAGGTACTCAGAGAGAGTTGGCCGATAAGGATGCTTATGAAGAGTTTACTTTTTTACAAAGCTTTTCTTTCTTGGGATGTTTTGAATGAAAATTGTTGTTAGAAATCTTGAAAAGATAATTGTTTCCTTCATGGCATAATCTTCCCTGAATTAGACATAGGTGATCAGGCTATGTATAATTGAGGGCAAATAATGCGATGCTTGGTTTGGTCAAAATAGCCTTGTGTTTCTCAAAAGTTTTAGATGGTGCTCAACGTGTTGTTTGGTAAAATGGTAGTAAAATAGCTTAAAGTAAGGTTAGGTGAGACAGTTTTTAATAAGCTGTATTAAAATATTTTGCAAGAACATCTGTGGAATGGGTTATGGGACGTGTGGAACACCTTACGGAATGGTAATAGCCTATAGTTGGAGATGAATCCTTACTTAACCCCCTTCTAGGATAGTGGTGTGTTGTTGTGAAATGGTTGAAAATCGCATAATCGAAATAGGAAATGAAATAAACGAAGATTGTGATCACGGTGGCGATGCTAAAAGATAGGGATTACATTAGATAGAAGAGTACATGATACAACGAGGTTACAAGAAAGTACTTAAGATAGACTACTTAAAGAAATACAACCCTAGCGGGCTCCATCCATGGTTTATTACTAAGGCAGAAGTTCTTTGTGCTTAAACATGGTTGTCGTCCTCAATGTTGTTGGTGTGCTGGCCGTCTCCTCTTCCGATGACCTAGGCTCTTCCACGAGCTATTCCACCTTGGTTCCCATTCCTTTTATTCCCTTGTCTTGGACATTCCTTCCTGTAGTGTCTGATTTCCGGCAATGATTGGGAACTTGCATTCTCTAGTCGAATGTCAAATTCTCTTACAGTTACCACAAGGATTAAGACAAGGCCCAGGTTTATGATGACTTTGACACTTGTTGCATTTGGGTAGGGTACCTTTGTAACCTTTCTTGTCAGTCGGGCCTGCTGCATAGGCCTCAGCAACTTCTTGTCGCTTTGGTGGTTGTTGGGTAGCATTATCACCCTGGTTGTTATCCTGTTTTCTCTTGTTGTTGTTGTTGTTCCATTTTTGTCTGTTGTCCATATTGTTTCCTACGGCCTGGGTGTGAGCTATGTGTTCCTTTGCCTCAAGCGCCATATGGATAGCTTTAAGCATGGTATCGGGTTCTAATGAGGCAACCAACATACGAATTTCAGGGGAGAGACCCCTGATATACCTCTCAAGTTTCTTGCTTTCCGGTTCGTCCCTTGTTGGGCCTAATCGTGCTAATTCGTAAAACTGAGCATTGTACTTGACAACATCATCTCCTACCATGGTAAAGTTGAGGATTTCTTGTTTTAGTGCTTGTAGTTCACTTCTTGAACAATATTCTAAAGTCATCATCCTTCTTAATTTCTCCCAAGAGATTGAGTAAGCAGCGTCGACCCCTACTATCTGAACATATTTAGTCCACCATTCCTGGGCATGATCCCGAAAAGTGCAAGTGGCGAACTTGACCTTGTCTTCCTTGCAGCAGTCGCCGCACCAAAATATCGTTTCTACTTCTTCGAACCATTTGTAAACTTCCTTTGCTCCTTCAGTTCCGCTAAAGGTGTGGGGGTTGCAATCAATAAATTCCTCATGGGTAAAGTTTTTGGTGAAGGATGTGGCTTGTGTCATGTCTGGAGTGGCTTGCTTTAAACTAACTGCTTCAACATCATAAGAGACGATGATAATTTATAGCTGATAAAGATCATCATACTCACATATACGCATCCATGACATGTATAAGTGAGGTGAAATCATGACAAGATGAAATTGTGAAATGTCATATTTGTAACCATAACACATGTAGATGTCTAGAATGAAAATTTCGGTCTTACATGGACTGATATGATAGATAGCACAACCATATCCATATAGTAAGTCAATACTTGGTGATTTCATTGTACAACAATCAAAATACTACAAGTTTCTTTGAACCATACCACACATCCCATGGCTAGGATAATAGTAGAAGCTAGTAAAGATATAAGTCTAGTCTAGGGATTCCCTAGTGCTCCTCTGAGTGAATCCAGGGTTGTGGCATCTTGGAGTCGGGATGTGTCCTGATGTGGGGTCTGGAGTAGTGCATCGATCATATCTGAGATAGTGTAGATTCCAAACCATTCTTGAGGAATCTGCTGATGTTCCTGTTGAGTCGGTGATCTTGGTATTATCCACAAGGTGTCATCTAATTCCTGATATGTGGGAATGGGAAAGGGAAATGACATCGGTGGTGATGGGAAGGCAAGGGCAGTCTCCTGAATCTCGAAAGGCTCGGTGTCATGCCTGGTAGTCTCTACTAAATCCGGCTCAGGTAGTGCTACTACCTCAAATAGGTGGAAATTATCATCCAACAATGGTGAGTGTGGTGAAGTAGCTGTACGAGTGGATGAAAAAGCGTCCTCGGTATCCGAGTTTGCTAGGATGATAATAGGGTGGTTGGGTGAAGACATCTGTGTGACAACCAATTTGAAATAAAAGTAAATAACTCCTCACATTATGCGAGTTAAGATGAAATGATGTATGTATGAAACCGCATGTGTAGTGAATATGCACTTATGATGAAACGGTGAGATGCTATGATGATATAGTTATAGACTAGGGTCAATGATACAACCTAGTTCGCTATAACCTTTGCTCTGGTACCAATCTGTCTCACCCCCAAATTTTGTGACTTGCAGCGGAATGAGTCATTCAGGGGCACGATTGGTCATAGCACCAAAGTTGCAGTTATATTGAACGACCTAAAGTATCGTTTAGAAAATACATCGTTTGATTATTTAAAAATATTCAGAGTTACAAAGCTAGGTCCCAAAAGGTGAAACAAGTTTTCATAAAACAAGTTCATACAATTCAAACGATGGATAAGTGCATAAAATATAAAGTGACACGCGTTGACTCTGCGACTCCATGATGTGTCCATATGCAAGCCAACATGCGATACCTTAATTACCTGAAAATACATTGCTAAAAATGGTCAACAAAAATGTTGGTGAGTTCATAGGTTTATGTAAATGAAATGCTTCTACGGAAACCACAAGTATAAATTGTATGACAAAATGTCACATAAAAATATTACATTAGCTCTTAAGCTCATGACCCCCAAGCTAGACTGATATAAATGCCCCAAAAGAGAGTGCTTTGCCAAACACTCTGAATGTATGAAATGAAATGCGTTCGTTTGACCAGTTGGTGCTACCAACCCGAACGGAGGCGTCACCCTCAATAGATCTATCCACTCACCTTCGCTTGCTCATAATTAACGGTCCATGATAAATAAAAGGGGACTTTAAATTGGCAATGAAGTAACTTAAGCAATGTAAATGAGTTTGTATACTTTGGTCCGCATATAAAAAAGGTGCAATGTATTCTCCCCCAGGAGTTTAGAAATCAATAAACAATTTAAAACGAGGCTATGAAAACTCACCTGATATGATAAAGGAACAATGATCACAATGGATATGATGAAACAAAGCTCGGTCTCTAACCACGACCTATTATGAATGATGTGATCAAATGTAAGCAATGATACAATGCAACACATGCAAATACGTATGTTAACGATACCACTTGTTAGTTTTGAAAATAGCTTTTATCGACGAAAAATACACCTTTGACGTCTCGCTAAGTTATAAACTACTTTTCGCGTAAACACGTTGAAACAGTACTCCACGATCCTTATTTGGTGTTCTATTAGCAAATATAATGTTTTCGTCGTAAAACAACACTTTTCATAAATTGTGAAAATATGTCCAAAACGGCTTCGTGAAACTAGTCGTGAAATATTGCACGTTACGTGTTAGTTGATCAAACTCGACGTTTTTAAAAATCTTGCAACCATGTATAAATGTTGTTTCCTTTAACTTCCGGTTGTACACGCCTCGATCAATTAGAAAATTGGCTAAAAACGTTATGTTTCGCAAAAACACTAGTTTTAATATTTAAAACACTTTCTAATAGTGGCTGTCAAAATAAACTAAAGTTCGTCGGCTTTAAACGTGAATAACTCGGCCGTTACAAGCTCGTTTTCTACGTTCTTTATATCCACGGATTCGTCACAACATGAGCTAACATAATATCAGTAGCTCGGGTCTCCTAGATCATGTCTAACGCTTCGTTTGGTCCTTTAAATTTCGGCTAACAGCACGCTTATTTTCAGAAAATTAGTTTTCGTCGCCTAACTTCGGAAAATCATAACTCCTTCGTTATAAGTCGGTTTTTCGTGATTCTTGTGACCACGGTTTCGTTTTTGAAAGAAACTTCTGAATATGAAGGCGAAAATATGCCAAAACTTACTGAGTTTTCCAGTTTACACTTTTTGGACAGAACCTATTTTAGATTGTTAAAAACTCACTTTCTTGGTTCTAAACTTGATCATACTAACTCAAATCAACTCCACAAGTTCGCAAATCCTACCATACACCTTCTTAGGGTGTCATGGGGTCCTAAACATCACCAATCTTGGTGGATTTCATGAGATCATTAGTGAAACTTATAGATCTAGTGATTTAGATAATTTATGTTCAAATGTGGTATGTAAAACATAAGTAACTTGCATGGATGATTAATATAACTTAAAAATACATGAATATATATATATCAAATGAAAGTATAAAAATGATCAAAACATGTTCTTGAAACTTACTTGATGATTGGATGAGTTTTGATAATAAATGAGCAATAAACTTGAGGTTTGATCACAAATTCATAACTAGGAAGGTAAATGGAGTATGTTTATGATTTGTTCTTGAAAAATTGATGAATTTTTGGTGTGTTCTTGAGCTTGGCCGAATGGGGTAGAGAGAAAAGAGAGGGTTTGATCTTTCTTGTTAGCTAAATGTTATGTGTTATGTGTTTGTGCTAGTGGAAGTTAAATTTAATCTAGGAAATTCAATTAATGCTTGTGTACTAGTAATCAAGTAGTATAGAGAATTAGGGGGATGAGGGGGCCGGCACACATGGGTTAAAAGAAGAGGATGTGATGTTTATTAATGCAATTGTCTCCATTTAATTAGATATTAGCTAGTTTATTGAATACATTGAGTGTTATCGGGTACCGAGTTAACTAGAAATAACTCGTGACTTGGTGAAATAAGATACGACGAAGTTGTAAAAATTGTAAAATCATGTTCCGTGCAAGAATTGGGTGTTAGAATGATAATCGGATTGAAATTTCGTAAACCGACGGAGTTAAAAGCGTCAAACGAAAAATATAGCGATTTGTTTAAAAACACCGGGTAAAGTAATAATATAATCTGTATATCATTATAATTAGCTTTAAAATGTATTAGGATCATTGTCGGGAGTATTGGGTATAATGTCAGTAGAAATGACTGAGTGGTAACGTTAATTAAACAATTAAGCATACGTTAATGAAAATCACACAAACCCGTGCATGAACTAAAATGATAATGATGTTACTGATGATATGCAGACTACTCTAGTCTATATGATAGGCCTTTACTGATGATGCATGGATACGCAGCTAAACCTAACTGGTTACGCGCATTTGAATACCCGTAAACCTGGTTTACAACATGATGAATGATGCCCATGAATAGTAATTTCCCCAGGAATGAATAGTGTCACGTGAATAGTAAAATTTTTGACGACTTCTCAAAGTCTCAAACTGACTTCAAAAATGATGAATATTGAAATGATGAATAGTGATCGGTGAATAGTGATTGATGAATAGTAACTCATGAATAGTAAATTTTTGAGGTTTGGAAAATGACCTGAAATTACGAGTTGTGACAATGTTCTTTCTATCAATCTCACGACTCTTAAGTTCTAACGCATTTTGGGAAACCTCGTTTTCCCTATCTTTAAATACTTCTTTCATCTCTTTCACTTCAGTTTTTAGGGTGTTTTGCATGCCCTCAAAATGTTGTTTGAGAAGTTTAAAAAATGGAATAACCTCAGTTAAGTAGCACTGTTTTGTTAGTTCAAAACCCCTTTCCCTTTCAGTAATTCCCGTTGGCGTAATCCTCTTCTTACATGTTTTATCAAAATCAGCA
Organism: Artemisia tridentata subsp. tridentata; assembly: GCA_021014915.2. NCBI lineage: Eukaryota > Viridiplantae > Streptophyta > Magnoliopsida > Asterales > Asteraceae > Artemisia > Artemisia tridentata. Next base: position 340,797,008 of record CP139504.1, read on the forward strand.
AATAGTTGACAAAGAACATATATGCTAATTAGAGTTTTACATTCTGTGGGAAGAGTTAAAGGAACTAAGTGCCTGGGTGTATTGGGTGGGTGCACCGTTGCAGCCGCTATTTTCCTAAGGGGTGGAGTTTTGGCTTTAAGTTCTTCGGCCTTTCTCTTTTCTACGTCCAAAGACCAAAATATTTGTTCAGGCGTCAACTTAGTTTGAGGTGCAAAAATAGTCAATCGGTCCTCCTCATAGTAATCATGGGGTTTGATTATGACTCGATTGGCCATACATTTGGGATCTTTCATTTTTTCAGCCATTCTTTCTCTACTTATTACTTCTATCTCATTACTCTCTTTAAATGATGACACATCGGGAGGGGCATGACCAGGCTTAAGCATTACATTTGCATCATATAAGGCAGGTTGGGCAACTTTAACACTCTTAAGTAAAACTGATTTAGGTTCACCTACATCCTTTTCACTATTTTCATCACACAGCCTTTTATGCTTTTGAATCATTTGAGCAGTTTGTCTGGTCTGGTCTTGTGTGTACAATTTGTTTTCAATCTTGTTCTTTAATGTTTAAAGTCTCGAAAAATCATTTAAGAGTTTTTTTTTTTCTTTTTCTTTGAAATCATGTTTTAGTGTAATTACACTTTCTAGGATCTCCTATTTTTGTTTAACAGTTTGATCAAGTTGTTTTCTTAAAGAATATAACTCCTTTTTCAATGTTTCTTCCCTTAAATTACCTTCTGTTATGAATGTACGCATTTGACTATCCATTTTCTGATCTCGTTAAGTTAGCTCAAATTTTGCACGTTGTTCATCATCCAGAAAATTCGTATGATATTATTTGCAATTTACGTGTGTTTTAACTCATTATTTTTCGTATGCATGATTTAGGTTGCATGATTTGTTTTTATTAGTTTTCCTGAGTTATATACGATCTAAAGATCACAATAAAAATACTATATTAAGTTTACAACGTAAGGTTTGGTCGTAGGAATTTATACCTCTTGCGTATGATTATAGAAACAAACAATTGGCCACGATCACACGAGTGCCTTTAAATTCCAACTCCTATTTTTCGTAGCTTCCTCACACTTCAATGGACTCCAGAAAATTGCTTGCTCAGTTCCAGAAAGTCGAATGGAGGCTTGGTCGATTTTAGTGTGTGTCGATATTTGGGTTTTCGGAATTTAGGGTTTTTAGAAAATAATGTGTTTTGTTTTTATGTTTAATAAACCGACTAGGAGGGGGCTTGGGTCCAGAATTTCGGCCTAAAAGATTATCATAAGAGTACAATTCGATTTTGTATATAATTCCCTTATTTAGTTTGTAGTTATCTTGTTTTAAAAGATTTGTAAATATAATTAGTTTTATTTAATTTATTTCGGTGCATATATATATATATATATATATATATATATATATATATATATATATATATATATATATATATATATATATATATATTTTGTAATTTTTGGACATTCAAAATAATGTAATTTTGTCCCAGAAATTAATTCGTTTCATATATGGTTCGTTTTCAGAAGTTTGGAATCGTTTCAGAATTTTATAGCTTATTTATTTAGGTTTTATAATTTCAGGGGTAATTTGGTCTTTTTACAAGTTATCTGAATTTCAGGTATTACAACTTCTTCCCCTCTAAAAGAAAAATTTTCGTCCTCGAAAATTGAGGTGAAATGAAATGGAAACACAACTGACTGTGAACAGGAATACGAAAGACTTCGGTTCTTATGACTCTATATTATAGGTTAAAACTTCGGTTTCCTCAAAAGGCAAATCATACCGAATCCAAATCGAAAGAAAGATATATCGAATGTAACGGATGATAATCGGATCTTCTAAAAAAAACGCAGGAATTACATGGGGTTATGACGGATGGGTCATCCCCAGGATTTGATTTGACAAGTCAGAGTAGAACGTATGGAATAGATTATCGATAACATCAATTGGCAGAAGTTCTATAACAGGACCTAAGATTATTACCGAAATTCTTAGAGGTCAGCAGAATGCGTGACGAGAATCCAGACGTGCAATCTACCTACGGTGAAAACAGGTTACGCATACCGTTAGGATGAACTTAAGGTCTCACTAGTGCGGATGATCCCAAACAGTTATCAGAATTTCTAAAGTTCTAAGGCACTTCTTGAAATAACCGATGCCCACAACGAGTGCACGTTATATGATGTAAGTATTATCACGTTGGCCAGACGTCATAATACTGGCATCATATAAATATGCCCTCATGATGGTCATACTTGATTTCCAAGTCGTGAACAAACTACTTATCTTATTCCACCTAGTCTTCCTACGGTCTCAGTGGTATCAAAGTTAAATACCCTAACTAAGTGGAGAACGAATCACTAGAAAGAGTTAACGAAAGTCCCAGAATGCCTATCAGAATTTGGTACTTCTTTATAAGTATCAAATCATCCATCATTTGCCAAAACCTCTCAAAACAAAGTCATCACCGAACATACGAAAAAAATGAACACGTACAGGAATGCTTCTAGGAACTTAACTCCTTCGAGGATCTTATTACGAAACTTAAGTAAGTCAACGGAGTGAAAGTTAGAGTCCAAGAACTTCGGCCTTCATAGAATTAATTTTCCCCCAACCATAAAGGGTCTTTTCCAAAAAACCCGCTCATTTAACACATCCAATCTCTTCAAGTCCGGTTAATCTGTCTTTATCATTTCATCAATCGGAAAGTGAAACCAAAAGTGGAACTTGTGTTTGGTCCTTCGAGTTTTCTGCCATTCTTCTAGAAATGTGATGGAGTAATGTGAATTTCTAACATGCTCTTCCTCGTCTCCGAACGCACTATTAAATCATACAATGACCATTTGTCCCAGTGGTTACGAGAAAACCTAATTACTAATTTATAAGCAGTCAGAGCTTTAGTTAATACTATTAGAGTTACTAATCGTCATACAGTCGTTTATGGACTCGGAAGGCGATTTCAAAACTAAAATTAATTAGTCCCTTGAAAAGAAACTTCACGCTCTAAAGTTAAACAAACACCTAATCGTTTCGGGGTGGAGGAATATCGGTTTCTAACAGTAATACGGTTCAGCTATCTCTAGTCACCATCCTTCTTTATCGCGACGAAACTAAAATACGCTCAGAAGATACAATTAAACAAACTTACTTCCCGATCTTCGGTTGTTGCTCTTCTCGGTTGTTCAACCGACTGGTATGATCCCGAACACATCTGAAAGACACCTTCACTTGGTGACTACACATCTCTCGGTAACTTGTCAATTCCTACTTCGCGCTTCGGTGGACAACTTGGTGGTTCAACCAGGAATTATATTCAGAAACTCAGGGTGCCCAATAACTCTCAAGATGAGGTTCATTCCTCAGTGTACGAAATGGGTTCCAGGAAAACTTCAGTACTAGAATTTCTAAGGAGGTATTTTTTTAATGGATGCCAGAAAAGCAAGGCAACCATGGGAAATCAAGTTCTGGCTTTCATAACCGAATGAGCTCGACAGACTTAGAAGGTTGAGAACCATGATAGACACATACCCACATAATTTATTCCAAAAATTGCTCAAGCCTTATTATTAAATATTCGGGAAAACCCACAATCCATTGGAATCCGTACAATATTAATGTCAAAAGAACCTAAGACAAAATTTTAACAGTAATAACACACATGACTCGAGCTCTATTTCCATGACTAGACCGTGTTACTTGCAGTGGACTCCAAGTCTGAATCCACTTCATCTTCCTCGCTAAGCCATCCGTTTCGGTTCCCTTCAGGCTGTGGCAGTGGTTGTCTCGCAAAACCATCCTCAGGGTTCCTTCCTTCATCTCCTACGTCGTCCACGAATCCATACAAATTGTGAGGCTCTGCCCGCACTACTTCTCCTTCTTCCACGAACTTAGGACACCTTCCCGGGTACTTAGTCACTACTCCGTCTTTATCAGTCACTTTCGTCTCGTGCACATGTACCTTTCTTCAATCCAGCAAGGATACATGCTAGCAGGGATCAGCATCCTTCTGTTAGTCCATCTCAACTTACCAATCTTTTTCCGTCCTGTAGCGAAAACTGTTGTCCAACGATACGTGCTGCGTGCTGGAGGTGCCATGCTGAAAATGACACAAATGATACTAAGTACTAGAACTCGATAGGAGTCGAAAAACTACTCATCACTCAAAAATTTTAAAACACGCGGAATATCACCGTCTGAACGATTTCAAAGATAATTTACGAAATATGGAGAATAAGGACGGATGGAACGACAAAACAAAATCCTAATGTCTACCCAAATCCTCACCGGTCAGAATTTAAGTTCCTATAGGAAAAGTCCTAAAACAATTTCTCAAAGGTTGTCCTACGAGTACATACAGTAGAAACTTAGTGGTCCTAACTTACACAGGTCAAGGGTAAATGCATTACGAATCGCAACCTGGCTCTGATACCATAAATTGTAACACCCCAACCCAACAAGGGTAAAGATATCACAACAATGGATTCACATCAGAACAAAACCAAGCATACATTTTCATTAATACAAAAATCTCAAAGGATAACAAATGAAATACTAAATCTATAGGGTTACAAATGAAAACTTCCAAAACATTATGTCTAAAGTATATTATCTTCGGTCCAATTCTAAATTCAGCATAGCTATCCAAGCTTCTAAGTCCAAAGATACACTCTTATCTCATTCCCAGCTTCCTACTAAAACCTGCCGCAGGAAAAGAAATGCGGCTGAGCTGCGAGAGCTCAGTGAACAGATATAATGGTAACAACAACAATAGATAGTAGAATCAAGGAGATCAAGAATACAGGTCATACCGATAACTCAAGATGTAGAAATGCGATGTCAGGAATAAATAAGGAATAAGACTAAGGAAAAAGAAAGGAACAAGTAATAGGGAAAAATTCATGAGGTTCAATAGATAAAGAAAACAGAAATCTATCACGAGCCCAGAAACAAGCCATATCATATCATCGCAATTGTAACCAAATAGAGTAACTAGCTCCCAGATATGTGAAAGACGTGTATCGCACACATCATCAGTCACCGGATAAATATAACAATAAACATATAACATAACATTTACAGATAACAGGTCAAATCTAGAGTGCACCCATACGCCCCACAGACAAATCAATAATCATAATTATAATGGCCATAGCAAATAATAAATAAGGGACGGAACAGGTCATCACTCTCCTTCCCTAGAGTCATGTCAGAGGTGCGTCAATGACATGGACATGAAACCCTCATGCCTAGTGATTGGCTCGTAATATCAAACTGTAGGTCAAAGGTCAAACGTACTATCAATTAATCAAAAGTCATATCCTAAGGGTACATGGCAAAGGTTCATGTCAACCAGTTCAGGATTATATATCATAGGTTCAACTTAGAATTTATCAGGTTAAGTTTTATATCAAAGTTTAAGTTCAGATTAAAAGGGCAATATCAAAAGGTTTTCAGAAAAGAGTTTTTCACAAGCTCATAATTAGAGTTCGTAGCAAAAGTTCAGTTAGAAAGGTTTCTATTTAAAAACAGTCCTTCAAAATGGTTTTCATAACAACCGATCTTACCAAAATAGTTTTCATAAAAATGGTCTTCCAAAACTGTTATTAACTTCCATTAAAAGTGGTGTTGTTTCTTTTAAAATAGTTTTTCTCAAACGGGTTCATATGTACTTTAAAGATGGTTCCAAAATCAATTAGGTTCAAATAAGGATTTAACAAATTAAGGTTTATATCAAAATCAAATCAAGTTTTCTACAAGTATGTCAGTTTAAGTTTCAAAACAAGATTTACAGATCAGGATTCAGGACAATAGGTCAAAACAAAGAGATTCAATAAAGATTCAGAACAAAGGGAACACATCAAGGGTTCACAAACAAAAGATCACACGAAAGGTGCACAAACAGGAGGGAACATAGCAATGGCATAGGGAATCCTAAACGAATCAAAATACAAAATCAAAAGAAATGAAGGCACCTTACTAGAGAAGGGCAGAATATCTGTACCTTATTACGAATGCAAGGACACAAAACTAAAAGCTGACAGGGATTAGATTACTCCTTCCTCGAACCTAAGGAGTAGAAGACAGAAGTCTAAAGGGTCTTTAGTTATATTTCCATTATTAGTAAGTTAATAATATCACAGATTAGGTTAAGTCCTTATTAATATTATTATGGAAGTAAGGTACGTTTTATCAAGTTACAAAAATTTAGGGTTTTAATTGTAATTTTTATTAAATTCAAAGGGTTAACATGAAAATACTTTAAGTTACTGAATTAAATACTCATGTTATTCAGAATGACATTTTAATCTCTTAAGTTTCACAATTCACAGTTTATACCCCTTTAGTTACATAATTTTCAAAACACACCCTACATTTACATAATTCATGTTTTAATCCCTATAATATTTATTTTTACCAAACAAGCACCTTATATTACAAAGTTACAGAACATATCCTCAGAATCACATGTAGTATAAATTTGACCCCACAGAATTCATTAATTACACAATTGGTCCCTTAACTTTACAAAACTTACAATTTAAATCATAATTTATTTATAGTTACATATCAAGCCCATAAATAGTCAAAATTACACATTACGCCCTTTAAAATATTATTTACTCAAAATAACTTCAAGTTTCTAGAATTTACACTTTTAGTCCTTCCATTTTAATTAATTTCAAATCGTACCCTTTAATTTTCATTAATTCATTTTCTTGCAATATTTACACTTAGGACCCTCAAGTTATATTTTTCCCACATTCCTACTGAGTTATATGACATTACAAAAATATCCTAGAAGTTTCAAAGTTGGCAAAACACACCCTTCTAGTTTTATTTTCAAATCGCATAACATTTTTAATATCCAAACCCTAACCCTAAAGTTACCAATCATCAAACCATCATCACCACATCATTAATGAGCATTAATTAGACCAGATTCATCACACAAAACCCTAACCCTAATTGTTCTAGGGTTTCTTCCTAATTTTTCCTTATTTTTCATATAATCCGATTTAAACATAATTCAAGATCAATTATTTTGAGCTTCTAAAAATCAAGTGGCTATTTTTCTAAGCTTATATTAACATCAAGTAACACATAAAAATTATGTTCATCATCCAGAAAATTCGTATGATATTATTTGCAATTTACGTGTGTTTTAACTCATTATTTTTCGTATGCATGATTTAAGTTGCATGATTCATTTTTATTATTTTTCCTGAGTTATATAAAATCTAAATATCACAAGAAAAATACTATATTAAGTTTAAAACGTAAGGTTTGGTCGTAGGAATTTATACCTCTTGCGTATGATTATAGAAACAAACAATTCGCCACGATCACACGAGTGCCTTTAAATTCCAACTCCTATTTTTCGTAGCTTCCTCACACATCAATGGACTCCAGAAAATTGCTTGCTCAGTTCCATAAAGTCGAATGGAGGCTTGGTCGATTTTAGTGTGTGTCGATATTAGGGTTTTCGGAATTTAGGGTTTTTAGAAAATAATGTGTTTTGTTTTTATGTTTAATAAACCGACTAGGAGGGGGCTTGGGTCCAGAATTTCGGCCTAGAAGATTATCATAAGAGTACAATTCGATTTTGTATATAATTCCCTTATTTAGTTTGTAGTTATCTTGTTTTAAAAGATTTGTAAATATAATTAGTTTTATTTAATTTATTTCGGTGCATATATAATTATATATATATATATATATATATATATATTTTGTAATTTTTGGACATTCAAAATAATGTAATGTTGTCCCAGAAATTAATTCGTTTCATATATGGTTCGTTTTCAGATGTTTGGAATCGTTTCAGAATTTCGTAGCTTATTTATTTAGGTTTTATAATTTCAGGGGTAATTTGGTCTTTTTACAAGTTATCTGAATTTCAGGTATTACAAAAACGCAGCCAAATCTTGAATCAAACCACAATCATGAAATGACAAAACTCAGTAACCCAAAACGCAGAATATCAAAACACAGTAGCTCAAAACGCTGAACCTCAAAACGTAGAGAACCAAAACACAGAAGTCCCAAAACGCAGAACACCAAAACGCAGAAGTCCCAAAACGCAGAACACCAAACGCAGTAGTCCAAAATGCAGAACTTCAAAACTCAAGCCGCAAGACTTCCAAATCGCAAGAATGTCAAACCGCAGAACTCCAAGACGCAATAGGTCAAAACGCAGTCACTCAAACCGCAGCTAGTGAAACCGTAATCAGTCAAACCGCAAAGGACAAAAAGGTCGCTTTCACTACATTTTGTCTTTTTCCCTTTTTAGCTAAAAACCAAACCGCAACCCGAAACCAGATCAAATCGCAACACAAAGCGACTTTAAATAACACAAACCGCAACTAAGAAACTATTCCCGAGAGTCAAAACGCCACGAGGAAAATCACTTCAATCTTCCAATAAAATCTCCAACATGGCAGTAGAAAAGTGAGAAACGTTCCTAGTACTATTTGTGAACATGAAAGTATCAAGTTTCAACAAGTTAAACCATAAAGAAAGCTCAAACCAAGGTATTTCCCACTTATCTATTCGAACCACAAAAACAATACAAAAACACCAAGACCACAACACAAATCCGTGAATATGCAATCACTCGAACCTAACCATGGCTCTTGATACCAATTGTAACATATTCATAAACATATAACAAGTACAAGATTGATATTTGGCCGAATCTTTGTAGAGAGAGAAAGAGAGAGAAGTTGGGAACTTAGTGAGAGAAAATGAGAGTATATTAGGTTGAAAATGAAGAGAAGTTCAAACCCTTCCCTTGTGTGGGAAGGGGTATATATAGTGCATACATAAACGGCCCACATGGGCTATGGAGTGAGCATTGAGGGTAAAGACCCGACCCGAGTCCATGTTGTTACGAAGTCTAAACTAATATAATCAATCCTAAGAACTACTTAATGCTAATCCATACTCGGGGTGACCGAGTCTTTTATGTGAATATTTATATTCCTAACAATATTGTATGCTATGCACAATTGCGTACACAACACAACATGTACCATGCAATTTAATTTTAAATTTAGTTACGCAAATGTCTTAATTTACCGTGCAAAATTATTTAATATACTATATGAAAACATTGATAATGCTTTCTGACTGGATCAATGTTACGAATCATTCCAACCAATCATTTTACACAACCGTGCATAAACTCGGCAAGGGTAACAACATGCATTGCCTGATTGTAGGCTTCAATTTTGAATCCACTTGCATCATATCCCTCTTTTTCTTCATAACTGTGTCATGTAAACATTAGATTTTGAAAAAAAATTGGACTAAATTTACTTAATTTTTATTTGCACTTATATTAGTTATTACCTTTTTCGAAAAGCCAATAACTGAGGTATATTTCTGTTTATAAATATCCATGAACTGAATAAAGCATTATGGATTGATGGCTTTTCTGCATTATGTGTAAGAGCAAGTAAATTTCATTATATAATATCATTTAAGTATTGCGGTCACTGTAACACAAATTGAATTAAAGTTTTACAAAACTTACTATCCCAGTATTTTACTTTCCCCATCATCAATAGATAGTCTATATGACCAATTTTATCAAGCTTATCTTGGTATTCATTCCACATCAACGCCCATTTGTCCTAAAAGGTAACATCAAGCCTAAAAGATCTGCATATTGTGTTCTCAACATATGATTACAGTTGTACATTTTTTTATATTAATTATAATTAAATTTAAGTTAATGAACTCACTCGGCATCTTCTATGACAACTATCCTACGATTCTTTCGGCCACCTGCGCTATTCACGAATACAATATTTCCAATAGCTACGACAGTTCCGATAACATCTGCGCGAAAAAAGTGGATAATTGCCCTACAATAAATTATATTTTTACACTTACAATATATATGTTTATTAGATATACATACCAACACAATCATGCTCATGGTTCTCAAAGTCTGTGTCCAATATACGGCTTAATGGTTCATTAATGAAGCCAAGAAAGTTGTCATATATGTGTTCAACTCAGGTCACATCCGTCCCTTTATAAAAGGAAATTTTATACATGTGTGATAACGGTGGCAACCTTCCACCATTTTCTGCTACTCCAAAGTTGGAGTTTATATAACATTGACCCTCTTGCAGAAGTGGTTCAAATTTAAACATCAATTCTTTTTTGATGTAAACCTGAATACGGTTTAGACTGTTGCCACACTTGTTATTATTAGTGACTTTATTAAATATGTAAAACCATATATAATTAGTAAGTAAATTAAATATACCTCTTCATCTTGAAAAACACAATCAAGACTGTATGGATCGTGTTCTTCATTTAGTTTGTGAGAATGCCAAACAGAGATGCACCTTCCTTTTATTGCAATATTAACAACCATAGGATTGATATCTTTAATTGGTTTTATTGTGCGCTCCTTTATGTTTAGTCCTGTCAAATTATACACATAGTCTTGCTATTAACTGAACTAAAAAGATATATATTTTTAATAATAAATTCTAGCCAAACCTCGTGAATGACTTCCAAAACTGGACATATTGCTTCCAGTGCTTTTCCTTTGGCGGGAAGTTATTCCTACATATATTCAAATATAATCTTAGTTGGCAATTTATCAAATCAAGTAAAATAAAAAATGTCCATTTATTATTTCGTTAACAAAATACTTGTAGAAGCAGATCCAGTAGTAGATGTATGCATCCCTATGGGTTTCTTTTTATATCCAGTAACACCTGTAAAATCATCAATATATTGTTGTGATATAATGAAAGTTAACAAAAACATACACTCAATAGTTTATGACCAAATTACCTGTTGAGGAGCTGCTTAAATTGGATGAATGAACTTTTGAAGTTTTTAAACCCCGTGTCATTAACCCTATAAGATTTTTTAAATTTTTATTAAATAAAATTTTAAAATAAGTTACATGCACTTAATAATAATTAAACTAATTGATGACACATAAACAAAGTTGGAATTAGCAATTTCAGCATTCTCCCGATCTAAATGTGTATCCAAAGACGTTGTCTGGTATCCAAAATTTCTTTTTGGACGTGGATTATTGGCTCCTGTAAGTTAATCAGTATATTATTCTTACACTATTATATTTTCTATTTTATAACCATTCGAAAATAAATTAATTAATAACAATAATACCTGTTGGTGGACTTCTCAAATCTTTTTGTTGATTTCTGATGTATGCCATCCTTTTCGATTCAATCATTGATGTTGATTTCCCTAATAACATTTACAAAGATTTTATCCTATTATTAAAGTGATGTCATTCAAACATTAACATAACAAAGTTTGAAATAATGTATGTCATACTTCTTCAACTCATGATGTAGATTTATATTATCTTCTATATGATTAAAAAACTGGACATACTTATAACAGGACATATTAAAAAATATTACCATGTGGTTGAGTTATTGATGAGTCAATTTCAATTGTGGACGTATCCATTGTTGATGATTTCTTTTTGGGACCTATAACTCCAATAAATTTATACATGTATAAGTCTTAATCCAGTGAGCAATAATGAAACCAAATACACAATATACACACATTGTAGACAAATTATTTGGATTAATCTCAAACTATAATACCTTGTGGTTTTCTGCCTGGTGTGTCATCTGTAAACATGGTTGTCACTATTTTAGTTGTTCTATTATTGGGTGGTTCAGTACCTGAGTATTCAAAAAACATATATGTAAATAAACTATAGAATTAATCATATGCTCATTCAATACTTTTAAACCATAATACCTTGACAATGTGTTTTTGATGTGCCATCCTCAATCATGGTTGCAACCACTGCAGTTGCTTTCTTTGTAGGACCTTTAACTGATACAAATATTAAAGTATATATGTGTTTACTCATTGTCCTTAAACTTTTACATATATGGACCATTAACATAATAATTTTAAACCAAATACCTTGTTTCTGCTTTATTGGTGTATCACTTTCAAACATGCTCGCATCTGTTGTTGTACTTTTAGGTTTTGAAGATCTCACTGATGGAAAAAACAAAACGTTATATGTCAGTAAAATTAAATTGAAAATCAAAGCCATTATCATACTAAAGTAAAAACATAATACATTTTGCTTGGGTAACTGGTTTGTCACTTCCAATCATGATCCCATCCATTGAGCATGCTTTATTTTTTATAGCCTTCTCATCTGCAAATTCAAAAACATCTTTATTATAACTCGTACAACATCCATTTAACACAATCATATAAGCTATCAATCAGACAATATCATTGTATTAAGAATCAATATTAAATTAAAAACAAGAAAATCTATAACACAAATATTGTCATAATACTTTTAAAACATAACACCTTGTGACTGCCTTGATGGTGTGTCACTTTCAAACCTGATGGCATTCATAGTAGTAGCTTTCTTCTTCACGGCTTTTGAACTTGAAACAATTATTTAAACATTGATCAACAATTTAACACAATGATATAAACTATGAAACAAAGAATATCAGTTTGTTTTTTTAAGACACATAATCAATATAATTAACTAAAGAATGTCAATATTAAAAGTATGATAAAAACAATTTAAAAGCACAATACATTGTGGCTGCATGATTGCATCCATTGTAGTAGTTTTCTTTTTCGAAGCTTTCAATACTGCAATTTTAAACAGACATATGTATCAACTCATTGAACAAAGGTATTAACACAATATCAATAAACCCTATTATATTAACTAATTTATTAAGCAAACAACATATGCAAAACAAGTCATCAATACAGTACCTGATGCAGGCTGTTTTAAATTTGTTACATGTTATGGTGTGTTGGGAATTATCACATGACAAGACTTAATATGAAGAACAGACTTAAGTCTGCTGGGTTACAAAGTTAAGTTTGTTAGTTGTATTTTGTAATAGTTAAGTCTGCCTTTGTATTGTTAAGTCTGGTAGGTAGTATTACGTAGTTAAGTCTGGTTGACTTATTAGTTAAGTCTGTTTATAAAAGTTAGGAAAGTTTGTTAGCTATAAGTTAGGAAAGGATACGTAGTTATCTTTAGAGAAGATACGTATATCCTTCTACACGTTTTGTATCTAGGGTTTCCTTGGTGTATAAAAGGAACCCTAAGGCTCAACAGTTTGGAAAAACGTACGTGTGTAAGTTGTGTGCGTATTGTATTGAAAAGTTAGTAATATACGAAGTTAGTTATTGATATTGTGTTCTTCGTTGTTGATTGTTTAGATTCCGCATAAACATTCAATTCATTGTTAGAGTTTCTCACTTAGATTGATTTGGATTTATTCAAGTCGTCTAACAAGTAACAAAGGCTACTTGGAACCATAATTCGTGTGGACCTACAAGTGGTATCAGATCCTGTTGAGAGACTCTGAGTTTGAAGAAACATAAAAACCACAAACACAGATCACACAAACAAACCCTACAAAATGTCTGTCAAGAATGGTGATGCATTCTCAAACCACAATAGTGAAGATGAAGTCTCAAACCATGAAGATGAAAAATCAGAAGCTGGCACATCCAACAACAAATCATAACCACAAACCATACCTGCCACAACCACCATATCAAACATAAAACTCCCTATCTTGAAGAAGGATGTGTATGACATATGGGCTATGGAGATGGAGCACTATCTCAAGTATAGTGATAACGAGGTCTGGAAGGTCATACAGAATGGGAATTCGAAGAAGAGGATTTCGGTTTGTAAAGATGGAGTGGTTAGGGTTCTTCCACCTGTGTCTGCCCCATAAATTCATGTAGTAGAAAAAGAGAGAAAAGCTAAAAACCTTTCGTTGATGGCACTTCCCAAGGAGCACATAAGAAGGTTTCATGGCATGGATGATGCCAAGGAAATTTGGGAGGCTATCAAGAAAAGATTTGGAGGGAATGCAAACTCCAAGAAGATGCAGAAGGTTGTTCTTAAATAGCAATTTAAGGAATTCAGTGTATCCAGTTCATAGGGATTGGAAAAAGGCTATGATAGGTTTCAACAACTTCTATCACAATTGGAGGTTCATGGTGCAGTTGTGTCTGAAGAAGATGCAAACCACAAGTTTCTCAGATCACTACCAACAGAATGGTCAAGTGTGACAATGACCATGAGGATGAAGGATGAAATTAACACCATGACAACTGATGACCTGTACAACAATCTTCGGGTTTTTGAACAGGAACTCCAAGGAAAAGCATCTTCAAGTTCTACCAATGTTGCCTTTGTTTCTCAAAACAAGGGCAGCACTAACAAGGTTAAGTCTGGTGGCTTTAGTTCTGGTGGTTATGAAACTTCTTCAAGCAGAATGAGAGAAAGAGAAGTACCAGCTGGCTTTGCTGATGAAGTTGTTTATTCTCTATTTGCCAAAAATTCAGAAGAACTAGATCTTCAAAGTGATGATCTTGAGCAGATAGATGATGTTGATGTTGAGGAAATGGATATTAAGTGGCAAATTGCTATGATTGCCCTTAGGATGAAATAGTTTTACAAGCACACTAGGAGGAACATCAGGTTTGATGGGAAGATAGCTGTTGGGTTCAATAAGAAGAATGTGGAGTGCTACTATTGTCGCAAACCGGGGCATTTTGCTAGGGAATGCATAGAAAAGATGGCTGCTGATGAGAAAAAGAAGAAGGGTTCTGACTCTCAAGATGATGACAAGATGAGGAAGAATCAGATGAGCATGTTGACATTGGAACCTGGAGCTGTGAATTGGGATGAGCACACACCAGAGGAAGAAGTGCCAAACCATGCACTTATGGCTATTGGTTCCAGCAATGAGGTATCTTTGTGTTCCAAAATATGTATTGATTCATACAATCATCTTAAAGCTTTGTGTGATGAACAATTAAAAGAAATATGTGACCAAGAAGTAAAAATTCTTGCTTATACTATGGCTGTAAAATCTTTAGAAGCACAAATAGTAAACTATCAAAATAAACAAGCTTCCTTAAATGAAAAACTCACCTTTCAGGCTAATGAGATATATGAAAAAGATGAAAAACTTAAGAGATATAGAAGAATTGGCATGAAAGCATTGAAAGAAAGAGATTCATTGCAAAAGATAGTTGACTCATGGAAAAGTTCTTCTAAAAATCTTTTTAGACTGGTTGATTCCCAAATAAGCTCTACAAGTAAAATTGGCTTAGGTTATGAGATTAAGTCAGATAGTGAAGTTCTAAGCTATAAGGAAGAGATGGACAGATCTGTGTTCAAATGTGGAAAAGAGGATTCTATTGGTAGACCAGTGTACAATAGGTTGATAAAAAATGATGATTTTAAAGGGGTGCCACCTCCATTAAGTGGAGACTACACTATTCTACAAAAGGAAGACCTTGATGACTCTTTATTTGTGTATGGTAAAAAGGGTCCTCAATATCCTGAGACAGGCAACTCAGATGACAAATCAAGTGAATACTCTACTTGTCAAACCAATGACAGTGAAGGATCCAATAGAGATGTCTCTGAGCAGTCTGAATCAGAATCAGAGAGTGAACCTTAAGAAGTTTCTGAGTCAAAATCTGTCAAACATAGTGAACCATTTGTGACTACACCTGACACTGATACAGATAAACCTAGTTGTGATACTAACATAAAATCTCCTAGGGAGTCTGTCAAGAATCAAGAGTCACCAAAATCTGATAGGATGAGAAGAAAGTATAGGAAAAACTACACTTTTGGTCCTAACAGGTGTTTAGTCTGTGGTAGTCTAAGTCATTTGATTAGAGACTGTGACTTTCATGAAAATAGGATGAAAAGAGAGGCTAAACTTAGGAAGCACAAGAGTGTTAATACTGGCCATATGAATGTTAAACCATTTTGGAATAATGCAAACAGGATTAATCATGCAAATAAGTTTATTTCTAGACCAGCACAAATGAATACTAGTAGACCTCAAGTAAATTCTGTTAGGTCACAAGTTAATTCTGGTAGAACAAATTTTAATTCTGGTTGGCCAAATGTTAATTCTGGTAGGCCTAGTTTTAATTCTGGTAGGCCTAGTTTTAATTCTGGTAGGCCTCATGTTAATTCTGTGCAGCCAAATGTTAATTCTGGGTGGTTTAATCATTCTGGACCTAGACAACCAGTAAATAGACCACAGGTGAACTCATATAATCAAAGAAACAATTTTTATAAACCTCATTCACCTGTGAGGAGTCCATTTGCTACAAATACAGCACAAATTTCACAACCAAGTGCTGTAAGGGAAAATGGGGAATCTGCTGTTAAGACCCCAGCATGTTGGTCTTCGGATCCATTTAAGCACACACTTACCTGCGAATCAAAGAACAACAGTGGATCAAGTTCATACAAGACTTATGAATATGTTGATCCACAGGGCAAACCCAAGCCTTCAGAGGCCTGGGTCCTAGAGAGAAACTAATTTCTCTACTTTTGTGCAGGAACATCCACTGAAGAACATGGAAGACAAAGGTATATTTGATAGTGGGTGCTCTGGGCACATGACTGGTAACAAGAATCATCTGAAGGATTTTCAAGAATTCAAAGGAGGTTCTGTTACCTTTGGAGGTAGCAAGGGGCAAATTACTGGTAAAGGAAGAATTATTGTAGGCAATTTAGAATTTGACAATGTTTCTTTTGTAAAATAACTAGGGCGGTTTAACCTTTTCTCCATATCACAAATTTGTGATAAGCAGCATAAGGTGCCTTTTAGTGAAACTGAATGTTTTGTATTGACTTCGGACTTTGAGATGCCTGATAAAAGTCAGATCCTTCTTAAAGTTCCTAGACAATACAACATGTACAGTTTTGATATGAAGCAACCTGATCTTGCAAAAGGTTTTGCCTGTTTGCTTGCAAAAGCCACATTGGATGAATCTAAATTGTGGCATAGAAGGTTAGGTCATGTTAACTTTAAAAACATTAATTAACTTGTGAAGAATAACCTTGTTAGAGGATTGCCTTCAAAAGTTTATAAGAATGACCATACCCGTGTAGCTTGTAATAAGGGCAAACAACATAGGGCATCTTGTAAGGCTAAGTTAGATAGGTTTGTTACTGAGCCTTTGCATTCCTTACACATGGATCTGTTTGGCCCTACATCTGTACAAAGTATCAACCATGCTAGCTACTGGCTTGTCATCACAGATGATTGTATTAGATTTTGTTGGGTGTTCTTTATGTCTAGGAAAGATGAAACAACTCCATTAATTCAAACTTTCATTAGGCAGATAGAAAACCAACTTAATAAAAAGGTTAAGATCATTAGGTCAGACAATGGCACATAATTTAAGAATAGGAGCATGATTGAGTTTTGTGGTAATAAAAGAATCAAGCAACAATATAGCAATGCTAGAACTCCATAGCAGAATGGAGTTGCTAAGAGAATGAACAGGACCCTGATTGAGGCAGCTAGGACCATGCTAGCAGACTCACTCCTACCCACAACCTTTTGGGCTGAAGCAGTAAGCACTGCTTGCTATATTTTTGATGAGGCGAAAAGTGTACCGCTTTTAAGGGGTCATTTAAGCCCTAAATCGTATTTATT
Source organism: Artemisia tridentata subsp. tridentata (assembly GCA_021014915.2). Taxonomy (NCBI): domain Eukaryota; kingdom Viridiplantae; phylum Streptophyta; class Magnoliopsida; order Asterales; family Asteraceae; genus Artemisia; species Artemisia tridentata. Next base: position 340,814,538 of record CP139504.1, read on the forward strand.
TGATCAAATATTGCCCTAAATCGTTCCTTTTGTCATTTTAGGTACTTTTGAGGAGAAATCTGGAAAAGGAGGCATTTTGGACGTTTTTGGAGCATAAAAGTGAAGAAAACGACAAAGTCTCAAAAATCGGCTAAAAGTTACTCTTGACGGCGTCACAATTTACTCTGGACGGCGTCATGCTTTGGCAAGAAAAGTTGGACGTGAAATTTACTCATGATAAGCCAGTGAAAATAGCATGTGAATTCTGACGGCGTCACTCTTTAACTTGATCAAGGGCGTCACGGCTTAAATCATAAGGGGACAGCGTCACGTTCATGATCTGACGGCGTCAAGCCTTGATAAGCCAGAATGGATTTTGGAAGAGCTAAAGAGGGACGGCGTCAAGAAGGTCATTCGGGAACCCTTGAAGCGGCGAGGTGACGGCGTCACACTCCATAAGGTGACGCCGTCAGATCCAAAAATCTATATATAGTTTTCTAATCTTTTGTCATTAAGGAGAGCTTAGTGTGTGGAATTTTGGGAGAAAACCCTAAGACGATTTTAGCTACTTTTTCAGGGCTTTTTGCCTTGAGATCTTCCATGTTTCATTGAAAGATAAGTTATCAATTAATCATTCAATATGTCTATGTGTTGTTTGATTCTATCTTATTCTTGTCTTTTGTTTAACATGTTAGGCTAAATTTATCTTGTGTTTGCTTAGATCTAATGAAACTTAGCTATTGATTATTGGTTGTTAGTGTGTTGTTAGTTGTATTGGATGATTGTTTATCTATGTTAGGCTTAAGAAAACTGGCTAACTTCCTATTCGGTAACTTGCTTGAACGTCTTAAGAAACATGAACCAAACGCGTACTAAAGGTTTTTATGGTTGTATTTAATGCACAAGCGAATTCTAGTGATCCCATGTTAGGAGCTTCCTAGCCGGCTCGACATAGGAGTGAAGTAGGAGCTTGTAGAGTTGGGGAAGTAAGTACGCCACCCCACGAATGGTATTAAGGAATACACCCGTCATCCACGCGACTAATACACACTAATTAACCGGTAAAAGATAGTTAGGGAGTAAGGAAATCTAAGTAAACACATTTCTCTACACATAAGTTTCTCACCACATTTCATTTTTGTTATTTTATTTTATTTGCATTCGTAGTAATTTGGGTTAGTTGACTAGCAACTAATTCCGCCCACTCCTTCAAAACTGAGATTTTATTTGCTTTCATAAAATTATAAAAACATAAAAAAAGAATCTTCCTCAACCCTTAGACCTAATTAGAGTAGCCTTTCATACCTAACGAACACTATTCCCTGTGGAGAACGATCAATCCCCCGTACTTACCACTACACTATACTACATCGGTCAGGTACACTGCCTGGTGGGGTTGTAAGCCTCTTGAGATCCCTCGAGAGGTAAAACCTGTTGTAAGGTTACAAAACCACGCAATCAAGTTTTTGGCGCCGTTGCCGGGGAATAGTTATTGTTTAGGTTGAATTTTTATTTCTATTAGGTCTACTCACTAGATTCCTTTCTAGTGAGATTTTTGTTTTATTTTTCTAGGTATTCTTTAGTCTATCTATTTTCTTTGTGCTTTTGTTCGTAACAGATTTCCATTGACTCTTCCGTTCACCATTATGGAGTACGCGAATCCACCATACCACCAACCACAAAGGCCATTCTACCCTATTGACATCTCGAATTTCAAACAATATCGAGATGAACCCATATATGATGCATGGACCCGTTTTAGGAATTTACTCCGAAAATTCCCTCATCATAGTTTCGCTTTAGCATCCCTAACCCGAACCTTTTACTATCGTGTTGGCCAATATGACCAAATGCGCATTGAGGATTTTTCCAATGGGGACTTTAGGGAATTAAGTGCTGAAGAAGCATGGGATGCCATAGAAGATTGTGCCCAATATTATTATAGGGTAGACAACCCAACAAACGTTAGTACAAGTCAATTGAATATAAATTTCCTGGATCATGAAACAAGTTTGTTTGGGGATGAATACATTAGTGTTGAGATACCTAAGTGGTTGTCATGTAATGCCATAGTACAAAACAAACACATAGGTGACCTTGATGTGACGGAGGATTTAGCCGAACATGATCACATTGATCAAAAAGACCTAGGTTTTGAGATTGATGACGTCGAATCTCAAGAAACACATGATGAATCTTTTAGGCAGTTTGAATATAGCAGTCAGAATATTGAGGATGATCCTTATGATTCGGCCATAGAAGTTGAGATGCCTAGAGAAGCACTTGAGATACTTGGGAAAATGTTAGGGTTAGATCCTACTAAAACGCATGATGAGGATATAGGTGATCTTGATAAGATGGACGATAGAGTAGAAAATCTAAGACCACCAAGTACCCCACAAGTCCTACCATCATTTGAGGCACATACACCGCCCGTGACTTACCCGAAAGAAGTAGAAGAGACTATAGGAACCCCAATAGAGGTAGAGCCCTTGGACCAAACAAAACTAGAAGAAATAGGTTTGAATACTTGTAGTCATAACCTTTCTTTTAGTTCTATGGAAGTTCCTAGTTTTGATGAACCGGAGCCTAAACCAAAACCGTTACCTAATCTTCCATCCTTAGATGTGAACTTAGGAATTGAAAAAGGTCCCGATCCACCCATCAAACCATGTAGTCTGGGCAATGTTAAGATTAAGGTAGTAGACTCTAAGCCTTGTAGAGAGGAAGCTAACATAGGAGTGAACCATGACCTTACATACTTACATCACCCATTCATGATTGATCACAAGAAACATTATGGGTTTAAACCGGGTCTATTGGGTCAAGATGGATTCCCAATTAGGAGTCTCTCGAAGTTGTTAGAAAATGATCCCTTTTTAGGAGAAAATTTTAACTCACCCATTGACCAAAGTGAACTAGGTAAGGTTATGATGAAAGGAGCACACCCCTTTGAGCATATAATTCATCCACCACTCTTTCCTCACGTGGCATACTCCTACCGAGCTGGTGTGTATCGCTACTATCACCCGCACTTAATCCTAAGTGTAGGGAAAACCTCTCCTTTATCCATTAAATAAGGGTAGAGTCAGGCTCGTGACTCGAACAAAAACAAGCGCTCTTGGGAGGCAGCCCAAGCTTTATTTGCTTTATTTGTTTGATTGTTTGTTTATTTAATTTTATTTGTTTCCGTATGCATTTCTTATTCTTTTTGTTACTGTTCATGTCTCAAATATAAATTGTGAAAATGCTTTATTTTGTTTTTAACTTCGTCTTAACTACATATAAAGGTATTTTGCAAAAGATAAGTGTAAGGGAAATTTAAATCTGTTTTAAAGAACAAGATTGAACATGAACGATAACAATGAGATATAAGCATACATATTAGTATTTGTTTGAGTCAAATGCTTGTATCGAGTCATAATGATGTTTTGCAGGATTTCCAGGAAGTAAGGTAAAGGTTTTTCCAGAAATTTTCCGGGAACTTAAAACGAAAATTTTTGTCAGGTCATTTCTGACGGCGTCAGGGGTTATAACCTGACGGCGTCAGATTTAATTTCCAGAAATTTTTGAAAGTTTTGTTTTCATAAAAAGTTTTTATTAAAATCTCCAACTTATAATCTCCAGGAATCTGCAAAATTTTCATTCCACAAGCATTATATCCTTATATATAGATTTTATCCCGCCGATGTTATGCAGGTTTTCGTGTTTGTTTTCTCAGGTTTAACAGGTTATTTTGGACAAGGAGATGTTTTTGGAATCAAGCTTATGGCGATGCATTAGTCATGGAGCTTCAACATTACTTTGGAGGAAGATTTAACCGTGTAATTTCATTATCCACCGAGCGAATCAGGGGAGTATTTGATTTCATTCTTTTACTTTTTGCTTTTACATCTTATTATTTGAACATTGGGGACAATGTTCATCTTAAGTGTAAGGGGAGGGTAAAAGTACGATTTTAGAGAATACAATTGCGCTTGATTTTTGTTTGTTTGATGGTAGATGTGTAATAAAACTGAGAGAAATACTTGTTAAGGTAATTTTAGTGCCAAATTTAAAATTTTTTTACAACATTTAGGAGTGAAACTTTAGTTCTAATAAGCGTCTCACGGATAGGAGTTATATGACTAGCACAAAAACCGTACCACTAAAAAATTTTCCACCCCCAAATATGTGAGGTTCGCCCCTAGAATTGGTAGGAAAAGCATTTATGCTATGATGTGTGTACCGGTAGCACTTAGATTCTAGAACTTGCGTTAGGACCATTCCGAGGCCACAAGTGAGACTACATTCGTGTAGTTAGATTTACTACATGATAAGAGGCATTAGGATTCACCCATTGTTTTACACCTGTGTTTTTGTTATAATTACATTGGCTACATTGGTCAAGTAATTCTCCCACACCCTTTGCGTTGTACTCATTTTTAGTACACGATACCCCTAGTACACCCCTCAGAGCCTATCTTTTCGTTTCAACCTTTAAGCATTTTACTTAAAGGAAGAATTTGTTTACACCCCACTAAAATGTACACCCAAATCGCCTTAGCCTACCTTGTATGCACTCATTTTTTGTGCATTATTGTGACAACATTTGTTTAAACCCCAAGTTAATTATCTAATTGATTGCATGGTTGCTAAGTCGAGTCATATCCTTGTACATATTGTTTTGGGACGATTGGGACTCATGGGTAAAGTACTAGTGTAATAGAGTAATGGGGAAGAACATCATTTATTACCCCCATATGTGCTAAATATTTTAAAAGTACTCCAAGTTTTTCAATTATCTTAATTCGAGTCATTAGATTAGTATTTGTAAAGTTATGTAAAAATTCAAGTGTAAGGGGGATGCAATGCCCCTATGATGTATTATTTTGGATGGTAGGGTAAAAGTGTATGCAAAAAAAAAAAAAAAAAAAAAAAAAAAAAAAAAAAAAAAAAATCAAGAAAAACACAAAAAAAAAAAAAAAAATGAGAAAAAGAAAAATAGAAAAAAACATACGGACTACCATCCCGTTTTATTTTATGTTTATGTTATTTTATCATTAGCTTAAGATCGAGTCTAGTCTTGGCTTAGCAACATTGTATAGTACATGTAATTGATCAAGATCTTTAACTAGCCACCAGTAAAATATCCTTTATCCAACAAAACCGTGTTTTCCTTTTCCCTACACCTAACGTTATAACCCATTTAAAAGCCCTCTTTGATAGTTTATCTTAGGTGCTTACGCCTAGTGGAGGAGGTTTTCGATCCTTTCCCAAGCCTATGGTAATCTATTTGCTATGACAGGTAGTGAGAGATATTATCCGTTTTCATTTATGAGATTTATTTTGATGACACTTGAGAGATGTGAGTATCTAAACACTACTTGTGAGGTGCTAGTATGTAATCTCCGTGCTTATTATGATTGAAGTGGAACGATTATTTGTTGTAATTACTTTTATGTTAGCATTAAATGACCCCTAGCTTGTATTTTGATTAGAATAAAAGCGCCTTTGCTTGAGGACAAGCAAATCTCAAGTGTAAGGGTATTTGATGAGGCGAAAAGTGTACCGCTTTTAAGGGGTCATTTAAGCCCTAAATCGTATTTATTTGATCAAATATTGCCCTAAATCGTTCCTTTTGTCATTTTAGGTACTTTTGAGGAGAAATCTGGAAAAGGAGGCATTTTGGACGTTTTTGGAGCATAAAAGTGAAGAAAACGACAAAGTCTCAAAAATCGGCTAAAAGTTACTCTTGACGGCGTCACAATTTACTCTGGACGGCGTCATGCTTTGGCAAGAAAAGTTGGACGTGAAATTTACTCATGATAAGCCAGTGAAAATAGCATGTGAATTCTGACGGCGTCACGCTTTAACTTGATCAAGGGCGTCACGGCTTAAATCATAAGGGGACGGCGTCACGTTCATGATCTGACGGCGTCAAGCCTTGATAAGCCAGAATGGATTTTGGAAGAGCTAAAGAGGGACGGCGTCAAGAAGGTCATCCGGGAACCCTAGAAGCGGCGAGGTGACGGCGTCACACTCCATAAGGTGACGCCGTCAGATCCAAAAATCTATATATAGTTTTCTAATCTTTTGTCATTAAGGAGAGCTTAGTGTGTGGAATTTTGGGAGAAAACCCTAAGACGATTTTAGCTACTTTTTCAGGGCTTTTTGCCTTGAGATCTTCCATGTTTCATTGAAAGATAAGTTATCAATTAATCATTCAATATGTCTATGTGTTGTTTGATTCTATCTTATTCTTGTCTTTTGTTTAACATGTTAGGCTAAATTTATCTTGTGTTTGCTTAGATCTAATGAAACTTAGCTATTGATTATTGGTTGTTAGTGTGTTGTTAGTTGTATTGGATGATTGTTTATCTATGTTAGGCTTAAGAAAACTGGCTAACTTCCTATTCGGTAACTTGCTTGAACGTCTTAAGAAACATGAACCAAACGCATACTAAAGGTTTTTATGGTTGTATTTAATGCACAAGCGAATTCTAGTGATCCCATGTTAGGAGCTTCCTAGCCGGCTCGACATAGGAGTGAAGTAGGAGCTTGTAGAGTTGGGGAAGTAAGTACGCCACCCCACGAATGGTATTAAGGAATACACCCGTCATCCACGCGACTAATACACACTAATTAACCGGTAAAAGATAGTTAGGGAGTAAGGAAATCTAAGTAAACACATTTCTCTACACATAAGTTTCTCACCACATTTCATTTTTGTTATTTTATTTTATTTGCATTCGTAGTAATTTGGGTTAGTTGACTAGCAACTAATTCCGCCCACTCCTTCAAAACCGAGATTTTATTTGCTTTCATAAAATTATAAAAACATAAAAAAAGAATCTTCCTCAACCCTTAGACCTAATTAGAGTAGCCTTTCATACCTAACGAACACTATTCCCTGTGGAGAACGATCAATCCCCCGTACTTACCACTACACTATACTACATCGGTCAGGTACACTGCCTGGTGGGGTTGTAAGCCTCTTGAGATCCCTCGAGAGGTAAAACCTGTTGTAAGGTTACAAAACCACGCAATCAATTTTCAATAGGGTTAGAGTGACCAAGCCTCAAAATAAAACGCCTTATGAGCTTATTTTTGGCCATAAACCAATTGTTAGCTATATAAGGCCTTTTGGGTGTCATGTGACCATTCTTGATACATTGATTGTGCTTGGCAAATTTGAAGGAAAGTCTGATGAAGGGTTTCTAGTTGGGTATTCACTGAATAGTAAGGCCTTTAGGGTATACAATTTAGTGACCAAGAAAGTAGAGGAAAATATTCATGTTAATTTTCTTGAGGGAAAACCTAATGTGAAGGGACTAGGTCATAGATGGATGTTTGACATTGATTATTTAACTGACTCTATGAACTATATTCCTGTCTCTAAGGAGAATCAAGCTAACTCTGATGCATGTTCCATAGAAGAAACTAACCATGCAGGTATACAAGTTACTTCTGATTCAAGCACTGCTGAGCAAGACAAGGCAATTGAGGAGCTTATTGTGATTCCTACCACAGAAGTCAAACATGTTGCAACTAATGAAGGAACAAAAAAATCTTCTACAACAAGGAAGTGGACTGTGAACAAGCATCAAGCAAAAGACAAGAAGGCTTCTCCTTCTAAAGGGTCAGAAGATATTTCATCTTTCAGAAAAGAAGTGAATGCCTTGGCTGACAAACACCTTGGGAAGAAGGATACTAGCACTAACTTGGTTAATTCTGGTAGTGAATTCATTAATTCTGTTAACAGTACTAACTTAGTTAATTCTGGTAGTGATGCTGTTAATACTGCTCAACCTGAATCTACTCCAAATGCTGATCTTGATGATTCTGAGATGCCAGAACTTGAGTTCCTTGATAATCCAATTGAAGGTATTTTTGATGGGGCCTCTTATGATGAAGAAGGTGTAACAACTGACTTCAACAACTTACCTACAGAAGTGGGTGTAAGTCCAGCTCCAACACTCAGAATTCACAACATTCATCATAAAAGTCAGATAATTGGTGATCCCAAGTCAGCTATTCAAACCAGAAGTAGAGTGCAAAAGCTTCCTGAATCTCATGCACTTTATCAGTCTTATTAAGAAGCAGCAAAGGGTCAACCACAAGGACCAACAACATTGTCTGTTTGCTTGTTTCCTTTCTCAGAAGGAACCCACCAAGGTCTCTGAACCACTTGAAGATGAGAGTTGGGTGGAAGCAATGCAGGAGGAGTTGTTTCAGTTCAAATTGCAAAAAGTTTAGGTTCTGATAGATCTACCTAATGGGGCTAAAGTGATAGGCACAAAGTGGGTCTTCAGAAACAAAATGGATGAAAGAGGAGTAGTTGTTAGGAACAAGGCAAGATTAGTAGCCCAAGGGTATAGACAAGAGGAGGGGATAGATTATGATGAGGTTTTTGCTCTTATAGCCAGGATTAAAGCTATCAGGTTATTCTTAGCCTATGCATCATATATGGGGTTCATAGTCTATCAGATGGATGTCAAGAGTGCCTTTTTGTATGGCACTATTGAGGAAGAGGTATATGTTCATCAACCTCCTGGTTTTGTGGATCCTGCTTATCCCAACAAGGTGTACAAAGTCATAAAAGCATTGTATGGTCTCCATCAAGCTCCCAGAGCTTGGTATGCAACACTCTCCAAGTTTTTTGAAAAGCATGGGTACAAAAGAGGTGTGATAGACAAGACCTTGTTCATCAAAAGGGAAAGAAGGATATCATTCTGGTCCAAGTTTATGTGGATGATATCATTTTTGGCTCTACTAAAAGGTCTTGGTGTGAAGAGTTTGAAGGCTTAATGAAGAGCAGGTTTAAGATGAGCTTAATGGATGAGCTTACATTTTTCTTAGGACTGCAAGTAAAGCAAAAAAAAGATGGCCTGTTCATTTCTCAAGACAAGTATGTTGCAGAGATTTTGAAGAAGTTTGACTTTACAAATGTGAAGATGCTGATGATGTGGATGTGCACCTCTATAGATCCATGATAGGTTCTCTAATGTATTTAACGGCCTCTAGGCCTGATATAATGTATGCTGTGTGTGCTTGTTCTCGTTTTCAGGTTACTCCCAAGACTTCACATCTTCATGCTGTGAAGAGAATCTTTAGGTATCTAAAGGGCAAACCCAATTTGGGCCTTTGGTATCCTAGAGAGTCATCTTTTGACCTGGAAGCCTATTCCGATAGTGACTATGCTGGAGCAAGTCTTGATAGAAAATCCACAACAGGAGGTTGTCAATTCCTTGGAAGAAGATTGATTTCCTGGCAATGCAAGAAGCAGACCATTGTGGCTACATCAACAACAGAAGCTGAGTATGTAGCAGCTGCCAATTGCTGTGGTCAAGTCTTGTGGATTCAGAATCAAATGCTGGATTATGGTTTGAACTTTATGAATACTGTAATTCACATAGATAATGAGAGCACTATCTGTATAGTTAAGAACCCTGTATACCACTCTAAAACTAAGCATATAGAAATAAGGCATCACTTCATTAGGGATTGCTTTGAAAAGAAGCTAATTATAGTGGAATAGATACACACAGATCTTAATATGGCAGACCTAATAACCAAAGCCTTTGATGGACCTAGGTTTAATTACTTAGTGGTTAATATTGGTATGATGAACCCATAGCTCAGGTTAAGGGGAGGTTACATTTAAGGGGAGGCTATATGTAAATTTTGTATATTAGAACTAGTATTAAGTAGTTAATTCTGATTAGTAGTTAATTCTGGTAGTCTTAGAAGTTAATTCCTGTAGTAGATTTAATACTAGTTATTGAAAAAAAAAAAAAAAAACACTTTCTTTGTAGTAGTTTTAATTCTGGTAGTTAATTTTTCTTTCTTTATATTGTAAATTTGTTTGTTTGCATGTTTTTCTTGGTTTTCTTGGTGTTGGAACTAACATTTGCAGAAATCACATGGATTGGTGATGATCAGAGGCCTTGCTATTGTTTTTTTTATGAGTGTTTGTCTGATTCCTTGGTTAAGTCTGGTGAGTCAGTGATTAAGTCTGGTTGACCATTTTTAAGTCTGGTAGTGTAAAATGTAATTAATTTTATTACCGTTAGGTCTGGTCAGTCAAATAATGATTTTTCAGATAAAATAATACCGTTGTTTATTTTTTGAAAAAGAGAAGTATATAAGGATAAAATTTGATAAATATCTCACTTTTATTAATTATTTGCTTCCAATTTTAAAAATCATTATTTTCGGCCTACGCTACTCTGTTTTACACTACCAATTCGCAAACCCTAACATGATTCCCAACCAGAACTTAATCATTCTCTCATCTATGGCTTCTCTAAAGTTTTGTGACAAGCACAACCAGGTCGGTTTCTTGAAGAAACCAAATAAAAGTGAAGGTTTCGAGCAGATAGTGGATTTTTTGAGAGGTTCTTCAATTCGGTATGCTTTAACTCATAATCCTACTATCTATACTTCCCTAGTTAAGCAGTTTTGGGGGTCGGTTACCTCTGAGACTCTTGCTAATGGGACGTCACAGTTAAGGGCAACTATCGATACACTTGATTTCTTTATCACTGAAGCATCCATTAGGAGTAGTCTTTAATTGGATGATGCTTCAGGGGATTATATCTTTCCTAATGATGAACTTTTGGAGGGTATGAAAACTATTGGATACCCCACTGATGGTATTTTTTGTAACACCCCAACCCGACAAGGGTAAAGATATCACAATAATGGATTCATATCAGATCAAAACAGAGCATACATCTACAGTAATACAAAAATCTCAAAGGATTACAAATGAAATACTGAATCTACAAGGTTACAATGAAAACTTCCAAAAACACTACTTCTAAAATATGATATCTTCTAGTCAACTCTAATCCAGAATAGCTATCCAATCTTCTAAGTCCAAAGGTACACTCTCCACTCATTCCCAGCTTCATACTAAAACCTGCAGCAGGAAAAGAAATGCGGCTGAGCTACGAGAGCTCAGTGAACAGATATAACGATAACAAAAGCAGTAACTGATAGCAGTATAAAGAAAATCCGGAATACAGATCATACAGATATAATCAGGGTGAAGGAATAAGAGACAGGAATAAATAAGGAATAAGGTTAAGGAAAAGGAAAAGGGACAAATAAAAGGAAATAAATAAGGTTTATAAGATAAGGAAAACAGAAATCTATCACGAGCCCAGATAACAGATAATATCATAACAGTGTAACAATATAAGCAATCTAGAGGGGATACCTCTCAAGTAACCAGATAATATGAGGGGTGACCTCATGTATCAAATTGGAGTGATCAGCTCCCAGATATATGTGAAAGACGTGTATCGCACACACCATCAGTCACCAGATATATATAACAGATAAACAGATACAGATAACAGAAATCAGATCAGATCTAGGATGCATCCATACGCCCCAGGAGGCCAGATTCTTCTCCTACAAATATAACAGGGACGGAACAGGTCATCACTCTCCTGCCCTAGAGTCATGTCAAAGGTGCATCAATGACATGGACATGAAACCCTCATGCCTAGTGATTGGCTCGGATATCAGACTGTGGTCAAGGTCAGATGTCATATAATAAACAGAGTCATATCTAAGGGTTCATGGCAGAAGGGTCATGTCAACAATTCAGAATAAGATAACAAGGTTCGAATAAGATTTTATCAGATTAAGTTTAATATCAAAGCTTAAGTTCAGATTAAAAGGTTTATTTCCAATAGTCCAAAAGAGTATATCAAAGGTTAATAATTACAAGTTTATAGCAATAATCCATTTCAGAAGTTCCTGTCACAAGTTCATTTAAATCAATCCTTTAATAATGGTTTTCATTGAAATGATCTTACAAAATAGTTTTCATAAAAATGGTCTTCCAAAACTTTTAGTAACTTCCATTTCAAGTGGTATCGCTTCTTTTTAAAATAGCTTTTCTTAAACAGTTTCATATGTAGTTTAATAAAGGTTCAAAATCAATTAGGTTCAGTTAGGATTTAACAGGTTAAGGTTTATACCAAAAATCAAATCAAAGTTTACAACAGATATATCAGGTTAAGGTTCAGAACAAGGTTCACAGATCAGACTCAATCAATATTTACAAATTCAGGGTTCAGAACAAGAGATCAAGACACAAAGGCTAAAGAAAGGTTCAGAACAGAAGAAACACATCAAAGGTTTACAAACAAGTTTACAATCAGAGTTCAGGAAAAAGGTTCAGAATAAAAGAATCATAGCAGAGGTTCAAACAAAAGGTTCAAGACAAACAGATCACAACAAAGATTCACAACAGAAGGGAACATAGCAGTGGTATCGGAAATCCTAATAAAGAAAATGAAAAACTGAAAGAAAAGGGGATGAAAAACCCTTACTGAAAAAGGGCAGAATATCTGTACCTTATTAGCAAAGCAGAATAAGCAAAACAGACACATAACAGAAATCAGGACTTCTCCTTCTTCACACCTAAAGAAGTAGAAGACGGAATTACTACGGATTCTAATTCAGATTATTACTTTTAGTTTATCTTTCCATTTTTAGTAACTTTCTATTTTTAGCAGGTTTCCAGAATTAACAGATTTCCATATTTAACCAGATATTGATATTACAGATTTAGTTAAGTCCTTAATTACAGAATATTATGGTATTAAGGTATCTTTTATCAAGTTACAAAACTTTAGGGTTAATTATGACAGATTTTCATAGTTCAGGGTTTAAACTGTAATTATTCTAAATTCAAAGGTATCACAATGAAAATACTTTAACTACTGACTTAAATACTTATTTTATTCAGAATGACATCTTAATCCTTTTAGTTTCAAAATTTACAGATTATACCCCTTTAGTTACCATATTTACAAAACAACCCTAGATTTACATAATTTACAAATTAAACCCTACAATATCTATATCTACCAAAAAAGCATCTTATTTTACATAATTACAGAATGTAACATCAGAATTAGGTATATTATAGATCAGATCCCTCAGAATTCAGAATTTACATAAATGGTCCTTTAAGTTTACAAAACTTATAAATTAAATCATAATTTCATAACAATTACATATTAAGCCCATAAATCCTCAAAATTTCACATTACACTTTTAATATCAGTATTTACTCAGAATAACATCAACTTTCTAGAATTTTTACTTTTAGTCCCTCTATTTTAATTAATTACAAATCAACCCTTATAAATGTAATTAATTCATTATCTTGCAATATTTACACTTAGGACCCTCAAGTTATATTTTTCCCACATTCCTACAGAAGTATATAACATTATAAAAATACCCTACAAGTTTCAAAGTTGGCAAAACAGGCCCTTACAATTTTAAAATCAAATCGGATTACTTTTTAATTTGCAAAACCAAACCCTAATTCATCTAATCATTGAGCCATCATTACACAATCATTAATAACCTTTAATAATCAGATTTGAACCACAAAAACATAACCCTAATTCGTTCTAAGGGTTTCTTCTAAATTTTTCTTTATTTTTCCATATAATTCGATTCAAACAAAATTCAAGATCAATTCTTCTAGGCTTCTACAAATCACATGGCTATTTTTCCAGACCTTTATAATCATTATAGAACACAAGAAAATTATGACCACACTCCAGAAAATTGGTATAGTCATATTTGAGAATTAAGTGTGTTTTATCTATTTAAATTTCGTACGCTTTATTTCGCTTGCATGATCTATGTTTATCATTTTTTATAAGTTATATATCATACATATATCATTATAAAAATATCAAATCAGATTTAGAACGTAAGGATTTGGCGCAAGAATTACTTACCTCTCGGATGGATTTATTCGACACAACAAATGTCCTACGATCGAATCAGACCTCCTACGACCCAATACCTATTTTTCTTAGCTCGCTTAAACTCAGATGAACACTAGAAAATTACTTGAACTTGCCCAGAAAATCGTATGGAGGAATATGGATTTTGGTGTGCCGACTTTTTCTTAATCGGTTAGGGTTTAGTTTAGAAAATAAAATGGGATTTGATATCTAATGCTATGAACCGACTTTGGAGGGGGAAATGGGCCTTAGGAACTGGCCTAAATCCATAACAAAATTACAATTTGATTTTGGGTACAATTCCCTAATTTATTTTGGTATTTATCCATTTTTTTTTTATGTTTTTATAATTATAAGTAAATTAAATAATTTGTATTTTCGGTACATGTAATTATTTGTGTGCATGAATATTTTTTTGGACATTCAAAAATATAAAAATGTTGTCCCAGAAATATTTTACTTCATATGTAGTTCGTTTTCAGAAGTTTGGAATCAATTCAGAATTTTATAAGTGATTTAATTAAGTTTTATGGTTTCAGGGGTAATTTGGTCATTTTACAGGTTATCTGAATTTCAGGTATTACATTTTTACTTTTAGGAAAAGCCATTTTCCACCACAGTGGAGGTTTTTACTTCATCATTTAATCCATTGCCTAAGTCCCAAGAGTGGTGGTTAGGATCAGTTTGGAAGCAACATTGCTTCTGCATTGGTCTGTCTTTCACTTGGAAAGACTTTTAGTTTTTCAAAACTTATTTTTGATGGCATGGTAGCAAATGTCAATAACAAACACAAGTTTTTAATGTACCCAAGATTCCTGCAAATGATTTTGAATTTTGAGACTGATAATAAAATGCAGACTTATGTGAGTATGGCTTTTACAGCTAAAATCTTTACAAACATGAAAAGGGGATTTACTGGGGCACATTGGCCACTTTTGCCTGCTATGCTTTCTGTTGCTACTAACATTTCAGGTACATCAAATGCTGAACAAGTAGAGCAAACCCAGGCAGTCCCAAGATCATCCACACCACAACAGAGATCACCATCACCAACACATGAGGAGACTGAACAACAACCACCTTCACCTGTGTAACAACCACCATCACCCACACCCATACCACCTTCACCTCAACAAACCCAAGTTCTAACTCAAGTCCAAGAGGAGGATGTACAAACTATGTCTGTGGAAGAAGTCGTAACACTAGTTCCTAAGCTGGTTCAGAGGATAAAAGTGTTGGAAAAAGCAAAGGAAACCATGGGCAAGTCAATTATCACATTGGTCAGAAGGGTGATGAAAATGGAAAAGGTGATGAAAGCAAAGGGGGTTGCTTTTGATGATCAAGAGGGTGAAGATGAAAATTCTTCCAAACAGGGGAGGAATTTGGATGAAGAAAAGATTGTTAAGACACCAGCTCAGGATAAACCAACTGATGTAGAAGATGTAAGTCCTGAAGGAAGGGAAGCAGCAGAAACATTAGCTCTATCTCTGAGTAAAATTCAACAAGAAAGGAAGAAAAGAAGGCCAAAAAGGAAGTTGATAATTGATGAAGAGATTGAATCTGATGAAGAAATGGTTAAGTCTGCTGAGGGTGTTAAGTCTGTTGGTATTGAGGATAAGTCTGGTGGGATTAAGTCTGGTGATAATATTAATTCTGGTGTTAATGCTGGTGAGGAAATTAAGTCTGGTGGTCAAGAAAAGTCTGGTGAGCTTGTTAGTTCTGCTCATGAGGATAAGTCCGGTAATTAGGAACAGCCTAAAACACAAAGGGAAGGAAAACAAATTATGATTGAAACTCCTACGCCCAAGAAATCAAAGAGACAAGAAAGAGAAGAGGAAGCATCTCTAGCTAAGATTGCTAGGATACAAGCAATAGAAAAGGCTGAGATAGAAAAGGAGGAAGAACAGAAGAGACAAGATGATATGTTTGCAAGAAAGCTATCAGAAGAACTTAATGATGATCCTCTGATGCAAATGATTGAAGGAGATGATGAGTTGAGGGCAAAGTCGGAAGAGCTTAAAGCTGTTGAAGGATTGAAAACAGAGGAGAAAGCAAAGCAACTTGCAGAATTCATGAATCCAAGAAGGGAGCCGAAGCGGAGAAGAAGACTAAGTCATCGATCGTGTCGGGATTGATTTCCTACTTCCAGCTGAATGAGGGCCACACAGCCGTCAACTCTGCTGGAAGTGCTTTTTAGATCCAATCTCCTGGTCTTTCGTTCGCTATTCGAATTTTTGGACCAGTAGAAATGTACGAAAGGTGGTCTTGTCCTTTCCTTTACAACTAGTAGCTAGTAGCTCCGTCGTTGATCTCTCGTCTTCCCGGCCGGTTGTGACTCGTATGTCCAGCCAACGACTATCGATTCCTAACGAATCCATAGATTCTTCTACCATTCGACCAGATCTTCTAGATTGTATTCTCATTTTCCGGCCTCGAGCAACTTTACTAATAAGGAAAAGCCCTTAACTTAATTTAATTCTTATGTCAAGGATAAAGAAAACTCAGAAGAAAACCAAGGCTCTCAAGAAGATGTCTAAAGTAGAACAGATGCATGGTATGAAGATGTATCTAAAGAACATGATGCACTCAACCTGGGAAAAGATGAAAGGAAAATCATTTGAGGAGATTGAAGCTGAATATCTGAGTGCTTATGAGAGGGATCATGGCTATAGGCCAGTGGATTATGAAGATTCTTTGAGAATAAGCTTTAAGAAACAGAAAGTAACAGAGTCTGAGCCAGTTGTAGAAGCTGAGAAAATGAAAGAGAAAGTGTCTGAAGTTGAGAAGGCATCTGAGGATGTTAAAGAGGAAACAGAAGTTAAGAAGAAAGTTGTAACTTGGACTAGAAGAAAAAGTATAGCAAGAAAGAGTAAATCCAAGAAGAAAGTACAAGAGGAAGATGAATCAGAGGAAGAAGAACCTTCATCTGAGGGTTGTACTATGGGAACAATTCCTGAAAGCTCTAAGGAACCAGCTAAAATTGTCAAGTATCAAATAATCAGGACTGGACAAAGAACTGCTTATCAGATCATAAGGGAGGACAACACTGATGTTGTATACCTTAACTTTCCAGGAATATTGAATGATGTGAATAGAGAAGATATCATAGATTTGCACAAGTTGGTGAATATCAGACATGGGGACAACAGACTTGAAGAAGAGTTTGAAAGGGTCTTTTGGGGAGACTTAAAAGTAATGTTTGAGCCACCTTCAGAGGAAGATGAGATCTGGAAGCTGCTAGATCAACAAAGAATTGTCAGTTGGAGATATTTTCACACTTGTCAGGTACATTGCTTATCTTTGGAGGAAGCTCATATTTATATGCTTGCAGAAGTGAAATATCCCCTACCATCTTCAGTCTGCAAAGAAATGATGAAGAAGAAGTTGTGTGCAGACAAGAGGGATGAAGTATATGGGAAGATATTGGACATGATTAAGTTGCAGTCATTAAAGGAAACATTTTTGGGAGATTGAAAGTGTTTGAAAGAATTTTCAAGTTGTTAAGTGAGACTAAAGGAACTTCTCACTTGGTGAAGGTGCATAGCACTAACACAATAAATGGTTATCAGTTCACCATGTCTAACCCACATAAGGACTGGCTAATTCAGAGCAAACGGCTCTGGTAAAGATATTTCAAATCCGTTAATGGTTGACAATTTACCAAAAATTGTATGGTATTCAACTCACCATATCTGAGATAGTGAAGAGTTGGCTAGCCCACAAGAGTATGGCTTGTGGTAAAGGTTGTGGAAAACCATAATTGGTAATCAATTCACCAAGATGAGGTCTGATTCCATCAAAGAATTGGCTAGTCCAAAAGCAAACGGCTTTAGGTAAAGACTAAACAAATCCGTTGATAGTTGATGATTTGCTAAAAATCATATGGTTATCAATGTACCATGGTCTTACACACCAAAACATTGGCTACTCCAGTAGTTAATGGCTATCTGGTAAAGAGACATCAAATCCATTAATTTTCAATGATTCACCTCTCACAGGAGTTTACACACCTGGAAGTGATGAGAATAGTATGAAACTTAAAAGAATTGATGTACAAGTAGTCATGGTTGCTGAAAAGAACAGATGGATTGCATATCAAATGGTGAAAAGATTATTAAAGTCAAGTTGCTGCATAAAGATCAGATATGAAGTTCAGATTTGAAGTGTTAGAGATAATTCCAAGAGTTCAAGATTCAATCCTTAGAAGCTTATTCAGATGGAACTTGAAGTTCATGAAGCATGAAGATCAAGTTAGGGGAGGATTGTTGGGAATTATCACATGACAAGACTTAATATGAAGAACAGACTTAAGTCTGCTAGGTTACAAAGTTAAGTCTGTTAGTTGTATTTTGTAATAGTTAAGTCTGCCTTTGTATTGTTAAGTCTGGTAGGTAGTATTA
Source organism: Artemisia tridentata subsp. tridentata (assembly GCA_021014915.2). Taxonomy (NCBI): domain Eukaryota; kingdom Viridiplantae; phylum Streptophyta; class Magnoliopsida; order Asterales; family Asteraceae; genus Artemisia; species Artemisia tridentata. The sequence continues at coordinate 340,832,689 of CP139504.1, forward strand.
CGTAGGTAAGTCTGGTTGACTTATTAGTTAAGTCTGTTTATAAAAGTTAGGAAAGTTTGTTAGCTATAAGTTAGGAAAGGATACGTAGTTATCTTTAGAGAAGATACGTATATCCTTCTACACGTTTTGTATCTAGGGTTTCCTTGGTGTATAAAAGAAACCCTAAGGCTCAATAGTTTGGAAAAATGTACGTATGTTAGTTGTGTGCGTATTGTATTGAAAAGTTAGTAATATACGAAGTTAGTTATTGATATTGTGTTCTTCGTTGTTGATTGTTTAGATTCCGCATAAACATTCAATTCATTGTTAGAGTTTCTCACTTAGATTGATTTGGATTTATTCAAGTCGTCTAACAAGTAACAAAGGATACTTGGATCCATAATTCTCTGATACCACTTGTTGAAGATCGTTTAGCCCATCTAGGATGTGTTTTACAAACATCATTGATACATAGCAGCGAAATTAATAAAAACAATGATGCTTAAACAAGGTTGTAATTTATTTAATCAAGGCACCCATCCTTATTGAATAATAATAATAAACCTACTATAAACTAATTAACGTGTTCAATCACACGTTGCTAATCGACTCTCATTGGAGAGATCTACATTTTTCTGGATATCAAATACTTTCGCCCTACACCCTTTATAAATAGGGTTTACAAGAAAACCTAGCTTACAAAGAAAGCTAACTAATTTAACATTTAGTCCCTATAGTTTTGTAATCATCAAATTATATTTCCCAACATGGTGTACTTTTCCCTTCTTGGATATCTACAGCAACAAGTATGCATCACGATACAAAGCATACATATGTAATTTATGCAAGCACAAAATAAGACACGCAACATTCATTGTATCATGAATTAAATACAAATTATATGTAACCAAAATATTCAAGAACACATTACCTTGCAAACAACTTTTAGAACTTTTGTTTTGCCTAGCTTTTGAAAGCCTTTCAGAATGTCTTTGCCGCTGCATATTTGATTAGGGTTGCTATGTAGATCGATTTCTGCATATTAAAAATAGGTATATGTTTGTAGATGCTTGGTTAATGATGTATATATAGTGAAAAATTAGGATTACAATTTTGTGAATTATAGATATCTGTAAACTATTTTTGGAGATAAAAAATATCATAGAATACATTCTAAACTTATCCTCATATAAATCAAACTGCAATAGGTATGGTATTCGGATTAGTCTCCACAAATACTGTCTATCCTTCCTTGCGTTTAGAGCTTTTAGTTTGTAGAATAAATACAAAACATTGTGTTGGTGCAGTGGTTAACATGTGATTAGCACTTACTCACAACCCATGTTCGAATCTATGCCTATGTATTTTTGAACAAATTAATTTCGGATTTCACAAAGCAAAAGAATGCTTAAGTGGCTTTAATTGTGATGACTTGGCTTTAGTCCATGATTAGGTGGACTTCCATGTCATTGATGATGTCATACACCACCAGTTACTTATAGATATACAGGGGATAAAGATCAAATAAAAAGACAAATATCCGTACACTACGTAATTTTTTTTTTTTTTTTTTTTTTAATTTTTTTTAAAGTTCGCAAAAAAATCCAAAAACATTTCACAAGATCGCGTTTGTTGGTGCATGAAAAAGTTGTGAGGGAAGTTTCTCTAAAAGGGGATACTTTTTCCCAAAAAAAATTATGAAAAAACGTTTGTGCATTAAATCGTTTTTTTGTGCATCAAAAATTCGTTATTGCACGCAACTTCTTTTGACTTTTTTCATCAAAACAACATTGTGCATGTAACTAAAACAAGTTGAAAATTTTGTCCATCAAAATTTTTTTGCGCATCAAAATTCATTTTTTGTGCATTAAAAAAAACGTATAAAAACTCAAAATTAGAAAAACTTCTTTCACAAAAGTTTTATTCACCAACATACCCTATCTTGTGGATTTTTTTTCCGTGAAATTTTAAAAAAAAATCTTTTTTCGTAGTGTACGGATATTTGTCTTTTTATTTTAACTTTACCCTATATATATATATATATATATATATATATATATATATATATATATATATATATATATATGTTGATCCCAGTTATATGCTTGATCGAATTCCCTTAGCTTGTAAAGGTTTAGTTATGCTAGTTAAACTAACACAATCAATATAGAAACTGTGTTGAATTTAATAAGGTTTATGCGAAATCTAAACAATAGTAATAAGAACAATCACACAAGAATAAATAAACCAACAACTTCAATATTATTAATACAAATACTCACTTAGTATTAGGGTTTACAACCTTGAAGCTATTAATAATACGTATCTAACTCAATACCCTAGGACCTCCTTTTATAGACTAAGGAGTCCTAGTCGGCTTACAATTACTTTCTATACAAGATAAATCTTTAAAGAATCTTTTCTATACTTATCTAAACATTCTATACATATCTAACCGACTCTAATACTCCAGCAGCGCTAATAAACACTTAGCATTACTAACTCTTTACTCTGGCAGCATTAAGTCTTCAGCAGTTGTAACTTAGTACTAGCAGCACTAAGTTTTCTTCTAGCAGCATTAACTACTTAGAGTATTTTCCTTGAAGTCTTCCAGCAGTTATAATGTACTCTAGCAGTAGTAACTTCCATAAGCAGCTTTAACCTTCATAGCTAAACTTGATATTTTCATTAATCCCAAAAGCAGTCTTAACAATGTGAGCAGTCTTAACCATTCAAGTAGCTGCAACTCTTGGAAGCTTTAATTCCCAACAATCCTCCACTAAACTTGATATTTTCACCGAAAATCATCAAGTTTCAATCAAAGCTTAAACCTTCACCAGGAGGATGCTTCCAAACACTATTGCCTCTTTTTCTTATAATCAGCCGCATAGAGTTGTTTCTTAATTTTCTTGAGTAGCTGATATACCATTTCATTCCAATGATCAACTTGAAGTTTTATTGTACCATTTAGCATCATTTCAAGTGTATGCTTACCTAAAGAATAGTCTTTCTCCACTAACATGTAGATTTGAAGTCTTTAAATAATCACAGCACGAACTCCACATGACTGAAAAAGCTTCCAAAGCACAACTTTATTTTGATACTGACCAGACCATACACTATCTTCTGGATGTGGTTCAAACATGACTTTTAAATCACCCTAGAGATTTCTATCCAAAATGTCATCTGGTCTAGTATCTCCATACTTCACTTTGACTAGTGCCCATAAGGTCTCTAAATCTTCCCTGCCAAACTTTCTAAGCATATGTGCCATGGTGACAGACCTTTGAGAACTTCCACCAACTCTGATTATCTTCCACCATGCAGTCTTTCTTTGATAACTAGTCTTCCAGTCAATGATAGGCACCTTGGTTTTCAAAGGAACAACATCAACAATTTCTTCATCATGATCACTTGCAAGTTCTGTCAATTGTTGTAGATCAGTTGTATCTTTTGTACCACCTTCTTTTTCTTTCTATGTTTGCTCTTGTGCCTGCTCTGTTTGCTCATCTATCTTCTGCTTCTTGCTGCTTTAAGGTTCAAACTCTTCTCCAGCTCTCTTTGAACCTCCTACCACCTTTGTTTCCATAGGAACAAATCTGTCTACTTTTCTTTTAGCCTATTCATAAAGCTCTTCAAACTTCCCATCATCAAAATGAGTTAAATCCTTGAGCTTCCAGTTTTCCATATTCCTTAGATATGTAGTCATGATCTTCCTTCTTTGAGCTCTGGTGGGTGGCATGTTTCTCTTAGCCTTTGCTCTTTGTGCTGAATAGAATTATCTCTTCTTTTCAAAGAACTCTTGTAGCATCTTAGCCCTTTCATCAATGGTGAATTGTTCTTGCTCTTCTTGTTGAAGTTTTTGAGCCAACTCCCAATCAGCATCACATTGACCCCTTTCATCATCCCATTCATTTATCAATGCTAACTTCTGATATTCTTTCTCAGTTGCAATTCTTCTTTTCTCAAGTATCTGCCTATTTTCTTCCTCATACTCTATAGCTAATTGTTTTGCAACCTCTTGATCATGTACGTCTTGCTCTTTCCTTGATAAATGTTTCACCACATGCTATTCAATTATAATAGCATTGCCTTTGCCCTGTGGTGGTGGTTATGATTGTTTTGTTGTTGTTATTGTTGAAGAAGATGGTTCTTTGATCACTACACATTTAACTGATGGTTTTGTGCTCTTCAAGGAAGTTAAAGCTTGAGCCAATGTAGTCAGATCATCTTCTGAACTTGTTGTGGTAGCAGCAGTAACCGTTGCACTAGCAGCATTAATTTCTGGCTCAACAGTATAAATTTTATCACTAGCAGTATTAACTTCTTCTTCAGCAATAGAAACTTCAACATTAGCAACATTAACTGCAGCAACATCAACCATCATCTTAGCCACTTCAAATACTTTGCAACATCAATACTAGCAGTTTTAACATGTTTCACCTGTTCTTCCACAACAACCTTAGCAGCTTAATCCAAAACCACTTCATTCCCCTGATCAGTAATAACAAACTCATCACTTTTAACCTGCTGATCCATTTTCTCATGATCCTCTCTAGCCTCCCCTGAAACCATGCTCTCAGTATTCCCCCCCCCCTGTTTAGGAGCATCCTCAGCTGGAACTTGTAGCAACCTATAAAATTAACCAGTGATTTGTAAACGTTAATCTAGTATTAATTATCATTACAGTTCAGTTAACCATTTTTACGAGAAAATTTTAAAATTTTGTTTATTATGTTACATTAATTTCCAAAACGTTGGAATGAGCTCATACACGGACCACGGATAACCCAACTCAATCAATATAAACCAAACAGATTTATATACTATTCCCAAGCCCAAAAATTCAGTCCATTAATATTCATTAAGCCTAACCCACACTTTTAATTTATTTTCTTTCTGAATTTCATTCGACAAAGAGTCCTAAGCTTTGCCTCGTTTAATCAACAATTCGACACATAAGTTATATCAATTTTTATCCCACTCGATTCTCTATACTCCCAACTATTAGGATGTCGAATATTACTTTCCATTTTAATCATTTGATAGCTTAACGAATTCCAAAGTAAACTCACATCGCTACAATTGTTAACCCGTATCACATATTCCATTTTTGTTCCAGTTCGATCCAAACCAATTCCTACTAGATCCTTTGACTTCCTAATGCTTGTTTTGAGTTTATAAACTTGTTTTTTCACCTTGTCTCACCATTAGTCAAGTTAAAATCATCTTTGGACCTTTTAATAAATTGTTAAACATATACACATAAGTCCCATTCAGTTTCTATAAGCTTGCCCATGACTCTAAGCCCTCTCCTAAACTCATAAATGCTGACAATATTCCTTATCTCATCTCAATCCCTGCACAAATCGAATCTCAAACACCACTTGCACAAGTTGATATCTATAAAACATATACATGCATGCATTTCATTCGAACCATACGTATAACCAATTTTCCACTTGTATTACACTCACACACACTCTCTCATACTTGTGAAATCTCCTACCAACTCAGTTCAAGAAAGCCAAGGTCATTTGATACCAAATCGAGTTCATTACCAATCGTATAATCCTTATTCGAACCATTTCTTGATCAACCAAACGTGTAAGTCCACCCTCGTGGTGTTGTAAGTCTCTTAGACCCTTTTTAAATCATTTCTATTCGTATTCCTTTAATCATGCATTGTTTTTTTTTAATTATCTCGAACGTATATATGTATTTCATTTCGTATGCATTTAATTATTTTATGTTTTATATATATGCATTGCCTCCTCCATGGAAGGCTAGGAACTCATTTACGCATTCATATTTCATATTTACACTTGTTTCATTTCATTTCGAACTCATTTTAATTAGTTCTCATATCGCATTTCACATTATTTATTATTTCGTTATTTACTTATGTCAAAATCGATTAGAAATGATCCTATAAGGACCAATTCTTAAAGGCGACCTGCTATTCTTATTGGCCATCCTGATTCATCACAAGCTTATTAACCAAAAACTAGTTTTATGATTCCCCTCATAAACTCTTAAAAGCTCTTGAAAATCCTCAAACCAATCGTTAGTCGCAAACTTTTTAAAACTCTTATTAGTTAACGAGTGGGCTTATAAGCCCAATAAGCTCTTTACAGCTTATTCGAATAATCTGACCATTTAACCCTTTTACAATGTTTTTATGATCTCAAAATGGACCCAAAACCAAGCCCAATGTTTTCCAAAAGCCCACGTATCATAATTCGTTATTGGGCCGAGTTTTAAAGTATTAAAAGCCCATTTAACTCAAAAATAAGCTATACGTACAATAAGCAGTTAAAAAGCAGTTGGATAAGCTTTATAAAACTTATAAAATCCTCAGAAACCTTTTCCTACTCTTTTTGTACAAAAAGGACTAAGTTTACAAATATTTTCAACCACAAGGACCAAAACTGCCAACTTTGTAAAATCGGGGTGTAAATGGTCAAATCAGTAACATGAGGATGTATATTGATAAAACATTAAACCGAAAGCCTATTTTGTCATTTTGGGGAACTTTTGGACTAAAAATGTTAACTAGGGACTAACGATGCAAATGTTACACCGTTAGGATTAAAATGTAAATTTTGCATAATTACAAGGATCAACAATAACTTTGTTTTATTTTCATTTCCATTTCATATTTTACGTTTTGTTTCACGTGCATTTCATTTCATTTCGTTCAGCATTTATTATATAACGTTTATATTTATCTATAACAGATTTTAATGATTAACTTAACGTTTCATTTAAACCACTTTCGAGGAAATGATAATTATGATTTAAATGTCATAAAAATAAGATAATATTATATATAATATTATTTTTTAACTTTAAGCATTTTAAGCATATCATTCACTCTCATCGCCAACCACTTCGTCATTCGATACCATTTTCAATCATTATTCGTATTAGGCCAAAACCTTCAAAATCTCAGACATTCTTATTATTATCCAGGTCCTGTGTTGGAGCATTTTCCTTAATTTCATTGGTATTCATATTTCATCTTTGCCAGTTACATTCAAGCTGAGTTCATAGTCCCAATTTTAGCTTTTTAATGCTTTTAAATACGTGAGGAGATACATGTTATAAAACTGAACGCAAGTATTTTCTGTATGCTTTACCTGACTAATATTGCCTAAGTTACCGATTATTGCCTTTATTTAAAGTTCCTCCCATCATGAGCCATTAACCACTGAGGTGGACGCGAATATAGTGTACAGATCTGTGAAGGCTGACTACCTACTTGAAATATCTAGAAGGTGGCCTTAATTGCTAGCTAGATAGGTTCAAATCCACATTATTTGACTTTGAAAAAGGAAATTGGCAATATCCTATAGAGGGCCATAACACATGCCATTAATTTGGATTGTTCTGACCGTCTGTGCGGTACTGTTAAGTTTTGAGTGTCATGAGGCTTAGTGCAATGTATACAGATCACAATATTTCTTTTTCATGATAATTGCATTTATATGTAATTATAGACTTGTGTTCAAAACTGATTATGATTATAAACGCTATGATTTCACTCAACAATTTTGTTGACTTTTTAAGCATGTATCTCAGGTAATTAATAGGAGCATTGAAGGCATTGGAGTGGGCATGTAACGGATGGATTTGGTGTCTAATAAATTTCTGTCATTTACATCAAACTTATACCATCTTTTGTGGAATATTAAACACTGAAATTTCCTTTCTGTATTTGAATTTCTAAATAAATGACATTGATTTACAAATCGTCTATTTCGAGTCGTTTTCTATGATTATGACTATGATCCTACCGGTAATACACCTATTAAGTCTTCCGCTTTTAACTCAAAATTTAGGGGGTGTTACAGATTGGTATCAGAGCTATAGTTATAGAGAACCAAATGTTTTTGAAACTTTTGGACTATAACAACATTTTCAAAACAGACCAACTTTACACCATACCACGTTTCGCCCTCCGTGCCTGCAAATTTCATAACATCATGTTTACAGTATTGGATTATTGCATATTTACTTTATATACTTGATGTTATTAATTATTTACAATTACTATTTACGGGGATATTACAGTACCATGTCTACAGTATCCCACATTAGCACCTCATCATCGGACAGGGAATCCGAGGATACCTATTCATCCATCACCTCACCTATATTCCCTAGCACATCACCTGCTGCAGTGTCAAACATTGCGTCAGATGAAACAGAATCCTTTGAAGAAGGAGAAGTTGTCGCTACACCACCCATGCCACCAGTTGCATTAGGTAACCCCACCCATATCTGAAGACCCGTACGATTTAGCTAGACGGGCATATCTTTCATCAGCTCGTCCAGAGAACCTTCCCACTTATACCCCAATCCCTAATGATCTGTATATGCAGACTTAGCAATTTCTGCCTGCAGAAGATTCTGAAACCTCATTATCTCCACCCCCACCTGCACCGATAGTCCGGCGCAGACGAGTCAGAACCTTAGAACCCTATGAACCCGAACCATTTATGGTACCATTTCGGAGTTACCCCAACGGTTGCATTAGGATGCACACACCTCGCAAGGGGGTAAGATTACCTGTAGTTCCAATTATGCCACCACCTCTATCCCCTACTTCACCTCTAGACATTATTAGGATAACGCCACCATCATCTCCTGAGCATCAAACCCCTCCAGCCCGAGTTTTTGAGACTGGAGAAAACTCCAGAGCAGCAGGTGACCGCACACCTACCCTATCCACTATCATGACGCGTTTGGAGCGTCATGAGGAGCAGATCAATATACTTATGAGACTCATGGAAGACATGCAGGTCCAATATCAAACCGATATACAGAGACTTCTGGATCAGATTTCAGAACTCACAGGACCCATGGATGAGACTTCCAGCAGTTAGACATAGCAGACATCTATATAGTTTTGAGGCATCTTAGCCTGCATATTGTATTAATAAAAGACCTTGTGAACATTCTGTTTTGTAACAAAATCGATTCAAGTTAATAATATATGTTGTTAGTTATGATTTACTATATATTGATGTTGATCTATACTACTGTGGTTATTCATGTGAATTGTGATCAAACAGGTCATAATGTTATGATTCTTTCGATATTACAATTGAGATGTAATTACAAAAATTATAACAAAGAATATTTCAAGAAAAAATTGACGAATGAAGAGAAAGTTGCTGAACTTCAGCTTTTGTAGATGATGAATTCGTTTGTTCCTTAGCAATCCCATACCAAGAGTTGATCATTTATTTATGATAATACCTAAACATGTCGTGATTTATGATTCTCAATTTGTTATGATTTTGCATTGTGACCATATTGTTAGGAATAGTATGCAATTATCTTGTTACTCGAATTATTCTAGCATGGTCATTATGTGAATTCTAAATTATGTTTTCTTGTGATATTAATAGACATATGGCTCGCACAAGAAATAAAACTGCCAGTCCCACAACAGCTTTGACCCCTAAAGCTATTCAGGGAATGATAGCTGATGGTATCGCAACAGCTTTGGAGACTCAAGCGGCAACCATAGCCCGCTCGAGCAACAACAACAATCGATCCACTGCGGAAAGTGAGGCATCTACGTCTCGCAAATGTACTTTAAAGGATTTCATAAGTTGAAAGCCAACTCATTTCAAAGGGTCAGAAGGAGTGACCGAATTGGCTCAATGGTTTGAGCGTACAGAGACAATGTTCATGAGAAATGAATGCCCAGAAGACAACAAAATCACATTTGCTACGGGAACCTTACTGGAAGATGCTTTGTCCTAGTGGAACGCAACCGCCCAGACTATGGGAATGGAAGAAGCGTACCAAATTTCTTGGGCAGAACTGAAAATAAAAATGCTCAAGAAGTACTGTCCTCGTACGGAGATTAGGAAGTTAGAGGAGGAATTCATCGGTTGACTGTGAGAGGAAACGACATCAAAACCTACAACCGAAGGTTTCAGGAACTGTCGGTGTTATGTCCGACCATGGTGCCGGATGTTGAAAAGACATTGGAGAGATAGGTCGAGGGTTTGCCTTCAAACATAGAAGGAAATGTCACCTCTTCCAAACCATCAAATTTGGAAGAAGCTATTTCCATAGCTCAGAAATTGTTGGAACGGGAAATTAAAAGGAGTTCTACCTCCGGAAGCAACGATCACAAGAGGAAACTAGATGATCGTAGAACCACCACCTACAACAACAACAACAGGAACAACAACAATAACAACAACAACAACAACCGCAACCGTAACTACCATCAGAACCGCAACAATCACCACCAACAGCAGAACCGTAGACCAGAAGCCGCCAAGGCTTATATGGCTACACCCAATGAAGGAAGGGGGTATGCCGGTGTCACACCCCCAAAATCGGGTCCAGCGGAAGCATACATGCCACTAGGGTGCAACTCAATTGGTATCACAACACAAGTGCAGAGAACGATTTTCACCTCAATCATTTAGATTAAAATTGTTTAACAAATGTGTTGAATTTAAATTGATAAAAGTAGTGCGGAAATAGGCCCTTAAAACAATTAAAACGGTCCCCAAATGAATATCAGAGTCTCCTATGACCATGCCATGTCCTGCCAAAAGCCTCCTGTAGCGTGCTATTACTTAATACCTGAAATTAAATGCTAAAAGTGTCAACACGAGGTTGGTGAGTTCATAGAGTTTAGTGAAAAATAAAATGCGTTTGAATGAAGATTTCCTAGCAAGGGCATTGTAAATCAACCAAGTTCCAAGTCCCGCCCATACAAGACTTGCAACCTGTATGTTTACAACCCACTGCCAAATATGATTTGGTTTAAGTGAACGTCAAATGATTTATGGACCACAAAATTTAATGTTAAGTGTGACAATGTCGCTATATAAAGGTAAGTATGATAATGTATCCATAACAATGTTGCCATATAAATAAATCTGACAATGTCGCCATATAAATAAATCTGACAATGTCGCCATGACAATGTCGTCATAAGATAAATTCTGATCTAATCTAGCAGTGTCGCCATGACAATGTCGCCATACATATATATCTCTGACAATGTCGTCATATAACTAAAATAATACGAAATTAACAGTCCATAACATAGGCAATATGAAATAGCTTAATGTACTAGTGTCCATAATGAAATGATCAAGGGTGGACAATGTAAACACAAAATACTTCCGAGCAACGACTCAAGTATTTTAACCAATCAATAATGTTTGAAAGACAACTCACGTCTCAAGCAAAACAATCATGGAGTTTAAATGTAAAACGAGCATAGAGTTTCATGAAAAACGAGCATGTATTCTCCCCCAAAACAGTTACAAAACAAGTAAAAGGAGGGGCTATGAAACTCACCTGATGCAATAGCTACGATGACAAAATGGATACACTGAAATGAGGCACGATCTCTAAGCGCAACCTAATATGAATGATAGGATCTTATGTAAGCAATGAAATGATGCTACACATGCAAATACGTATGTTAACGATACCACTTGTTAGTTGTGAAAATAACGTTTATTGACGAAAAATACATTTTTGACGTCTCGTTAAGTTATAAACTACTTTTCATGTAAATATGTTGAAACGGTACTCCAAGATCCTTGTTTGGTGTTCTATCGGTAAATAGAATGTTTCCGTTGCAAAATATCACTTTTCATAACTTGTGAAAATATGCCCAAATGGCCTCGTAAAACTAGTCCTGAAATATTGTACGCTAAGTGTTAGTAAATAAGCTTGGCGTTTTTAGAAACCTCATATCTTTGTCTTGAATTCATATGTTTGTTATTTTGATCATACGCGTCGCAATCCATGAGAAAATAGGCTCTCAATGTGACGTAGTGCAAAAACTGTTTTTAACTTAATAATATTTTCTTATTAGAAAGCTGATGGAATTTTAGTGAAGTTGTCGTACTTTAAACGCGTATATCTTCGTCGTTATGAGCTCGTTTTCTACGTTCTTTATATCCATGGCTTCGTATTAGTATGAATTAACATATTTTCAGTAGGTCGGCTCCTCTAGATCACGTCTAATGCCTCGTTTTATCCCTTGAAGTTCGGAAAAACAGCAAGCTATTTTCAGAAATTTAGTTTTCGTCGTCAAACTTTGAAAAATCATAACTTTCTCGTCGTAAGTCGGTTTTTAGTGATTCAAGCGGCCACGGTTTCGTTTTTGAAAGAAATTTCTGAATATGAAGGCCAAAATATACCTTGGGTTACTGAGTTTTCCAGATTACACGATTTTGGACAGTAGCTATTTCTATTGTTGAAAAATCAATGTTTAAGGTTCAAGACTAGTTCAAAACTTAATCAAACCACTTGAAATCAACACCACAACCTATCTAATCTTACCATACACCTTCTCAAGGTGTCATGGAGTCCTAAACATCACCAACAATGGTGGATCTCATGATGATCATACTAAAATCCATAGATCTATGTTAAAAATGAAAAATTAAACATTTAAGTGGTATGTAACATATATATATTTGTATGATTTGTTAATAGATCTTGAAAATACATCAAATGGAAGGTATGAAAAGTTTGAAAAGTATATGTAGACACTTACTTGAAGATTGATGAGAAATGCTTAAGAAACTTTGAGGTTTTATTCCAAAACCTTAACTAGTGACACAAATGGAGATTAGATGATACTTGATCTTGAAAAATTGATGGGTTCTTGTTGTGTTCTTGATGTGGCCGGTTCATATGGGAGGAAGAAGAGAGTGTTTTTGATGTTTTTAGCTAGTGAAATTATGTAATGAAGTGTTATGGAAATTAAATCTAGTTTTAAGTATACATGGGCATTAATTGATTTTGGTTTATTAGGCAATGGGAGGGGGCGGCATCACATGGAAGAAAAAGAGAAATTTGGGCTATTTAATGATCTTGTCCCCCTATTTAACAAGTATTAGTTGGTTTATGTATACATTAGGTGTTATCGGGTACCGGGTTAACTAGAAATAAATCGTGACGAGTTGAAATAAAATACGACGAAGTTGTAAAAATTATAAAATCATATTCCTTGCAAGAACCGGGTGTTGAAATAATTATCGTGATGAAATATCGCAAACCGACGGAGTTATAAGCTCCTAACGGAAAATATAGCAATTGGTTTAAAAACACCGGGTAAAGTAATAATATAATCTCTATATCATTATAATTTGTTTGAAAATGTATTAGGATCATTGTCGGGAGTATTGGGTATAATGTTAATAGTAATGACTGAGTGGTAACGTTTAACAAATAAACGAACATACGTAAATGACAAACACACAAACCCGTGCATGACTTAATATGATAATGATGCTACTGATGATATGCAGACTACTCTAGTATGTATGAAGTGTCCTTACTGAGGATGCATGAATACGCAGCTAAACCTTATTGGTTACGCGAATTTGAATACCCGTAAACCTAGTTTACGTAATGATGAATGATGAGCATGAATAGTGATTTTCCTCCGGGAATGAATAGTGTTACGTGAATAGTGAAAATTTTGACGACTTCTCAAAGTCTCAAACTGACTTCAAAAATGATGAATAGTGAATGATGAATAGTGATTGGTGAATAGTAACACATGAATAGTAATTTCCTGAGATGAATAGTGACATTTTGAAGCTTTGAAAAAGGACCTAAAATTACGGGTTGTGACAGTCGGAACACTACCTCAGTGTAACAAGTGTAGACTACATCACACTGGGCCTTGTTCGTCCAGATGCAGAAAGTGCCGCCAAGTGGGCCACACAACCAATGAATGCAGAGCCATTGGTGCAAACCTGCAGCCAGTAACAGTAGTGTGCAACGGATGTGGAGAAAAAGGGCATTACAGGAACCATTGCCCAAAGCCGACTGCAACCCAGAACAATGTTGCTCGTGGGAGAGCATATGTGCTTGGTGATGGGAATGCACCAACGGATCCTCACGTCGTTACGGGTACATTCTTATTAAACCAACATAGTGCTAAAGTATTATTTGATTCTGGAGCTGATAAGAGCTTTGTTTCTACTTCATTTGCTTCATTGCTTAATATTGCCTCAGTAGAACTAGATACCACCTATGAAATAGAAATAGCTAACGGAAACCTCATAGGAACCAATAAGATTATCCAAGGATGCACCCTAACCTTACTCAACAAACCTTTCTCTATTGACCTCATGCCCATCCAACTAGGTAGTTTCGACATCATCGTCGGCATGGATTGGTTATCCAAGCATCATGCCAAAATCATTTGTGACGAGAAGGTCGTCCAAATCCCACTCAACGGTGAAACTCTTATTGTTCATGCCGATCATAGCAAAACCCGACTTAACATCATCTCGTACATCAAGAAGGTGAAATACATGAACAAGGGATGTCATGTGTTTATGGTTCGAGTGACGGAGAATGAACCAAAGGAAAAGCGAATTGAAGAAGTGCCAATCATCAAGGAATTTCCTGAAGCATTTCTGGAAGACTTGCCCGGTATCCCACCAGTTCGGCAAGTAGAATTTCATATTGACTTAGTGCCTGGAGCGGCACCTGTTGGAAAAGCACCTTATCGGTTAGCAGCATCTGAAATGAAGGAGTTGTCTAAGCAGTTGACGGAACTGCCAGATAAAGGATTCATCCGACCAATTTCATCACCTTGGGGAGCCCCGGTCTTATTTGTCAAAAAGAAGGACAGGACTTTCCGGATGTGTATTGACTACAAGGAATTGAACAAACTTACTGTCAAGAATACGTATCCATTACCTAGGATTGATGATTTATTTGACCAGCTGCAAGGATCGAGCGTCTACTCAAAGATTGATCTAAGATCAGGTTATCATCAGCTAAGAGTCAGGGAAGAAGATATTCCCAAAACAGCTTTCCGAACACGATACGGGCATTATGAATTTCAAGTAATGCCATTTGGTCTTACCAATGCGCCTGCAATATTCATGGATTTGATGAACCGAGTATGCAAACCATACTTGGACAAATTCGTGATTGTGTTCATCGATAACATCCTAATCTATTCACGCAGTAAAGAGGAACATTCTGAGCACCTGAGAACCATTTTAGAGTTACTCAAAACAGAAAATTTGTACGCCAAATTCTCCAAGTGTGATTTTTGGCTCCCAGCAGTACAATTTCTTGGCCATATCATCAACAGCCAAGGTATCCACGTGGACCCTGCCAAGATTGAAGCAGTTAAAGGTTGGGCATCTCCCACAAACCCAACCGAGATTCGTCAATTTTTAGTGCTCGCTGGTTACTATAGAAGATTCATCGAAGATTTTTCGAAGATTGCAAAACCTTTAATAGAATTAACCCAGAAGAACAAGAAGTATATCTGGGAAGAGAAACAGGAATCGGCTTTTCAATTCTTGAAGCAAAAGCTTTGTGAAGCACACATCCTAGCACTACCCAAAGGAAGCGAAGACTTCGTAATGTATTGTGATGCATCGCATCATGGTATAGGTACAATGCTGATGCAACGAACCAAAGTGATAGCCTATGCTTCTAGACAGCTTAAGAAGAATGAGGAAAACTATACCACTCATGATCTAGAATTAGAAGCAGTAGTCTTTGCTCTTAAGATGTGGAGACATTACTTATACGGTACAAAGTGTATGATTTTCACCGATCACAAAAGTCTTCAGCACATACTAGATCAAAAGGAGCTGAACATGAGACAGCGCAGATGGTTGGAATTAGTCAACGAATACGACTGTAAAATTCGCTACCACCCAAGGAAAGTAAATGTCGTGGCTGATGCATTAAGCAGAAAGGAACGGATCAAACCTCTCATAGTCCGATCTCTGGGAATGACCATTTGTTCACCACTTCCAGAACAGATTCTCATCGCCCAAGAAGAAGCTCTAAACGAAGAGAATCGACCCCATGAGAAGATTTACGGAATGCAAGGGAACGAAAATGGTTTCGTAAAAAGATCAAACGGAATGTTATGCTTTAAAGAAAGAAGTTGGGTACCTCTCTACGGAGGTATTCGTGATATCATCATGCATGAATCTCACAAGTCCAAGTACTCATTCCACCCGGGTTCTGAAAAGATGTATCAGGATCTTAAGAAGGTCTATTGGTGACAAAACATGAAAGCCAACACAGCTGAGTAGGTTGGAAAATGTTTGACTTGTTCGAGAGTCAAGGCGGAAAGTCAAAAACTGTCGGGACTACTTGTACAACCTGAACTACCAATGTGGAAATGGGAGAGAATTACTATGGATTTCATTACTAAGTTGCCAAGGACGTCCACAGGTTTAGACACCATTTGGGTCATCATCAATCGACTCACCAAATACGCACATTTATTACCGATCAAGGAGACTGACGAGATGAGCACTCTCGCTCAATTGTATCTAAAGGATATAGTGGTTCGACATGGAGTTCTGATCTCCATAATCTCCGACAGAGATAGCCGATTTACCTCAAGATTTTGGCAGTCTCTACAGAATGCTATCGGTACACGTCTAGATATGAGTACCGCTTACCATCCTCAGACTGATGGTCAGAGTGAAAGAACGATTCAAACCTTAGAAGACACGCTCATGGCATGTGTGATAGACTTCGGAAAAGGTTGGGATAAACACTTACCATTGGCTGAATTCTCCTACAATAACAATTACCATGCCAGCATCAAGGCGGCACCATTTGAAGCACTTTATGGTAGAAAGTGCAGATTACCTCTTTGTTGGGCAGAAGTAGGTGACGTACAGCTCACGGGACCGGAACTAATCCAAGATATGACAGAAAAGATTTTCAAGATCCGAAAATGACTTCAACCTTTAGTATTTCAAGTTGGTGACAGGGTTATGTTGAAAGTTTCTCCATGGAAGGGAATGATACGCTTTAGAAAGCGTGGAAAGTTAAATCCCAGATATATTGGACCATTCAAGATTCTTAAAAGGATTGGTCCAGTTGCTTATAAACTTGAGCTCCCAGAAAAGAACTCAGTAGAGTACACCCCACATTTCATGCTCCACAACTAAAGAAGTGTTTGTCAGATGAAACGCTTGTTATTCCACTGAAGGAAATCAGATTAGATGACAAACTCGTGTTCACGGAAGAACCGGTAGAAATAATGGACAAAGAAGTGAAGCAACTTAAGTAAAGCCGTATTCCCATTGTCAAGGTTAGATGGAACTCCAAGCGAGGACCAGAGTATACATGGGAGCGTGAAGATCAGATGCGCGACAAATATCCACATTTATTTCCATAGGTAACCCTAGAAAGTACCTTAGATTTTAATTCTGGGATGGAATTCTGTTTGACTGGTGGGTACTGTAGCAACCTGTAAAATTAACCAGTGATTTGTAAACGTTAATCAAGTATTAATTATCATTACAGTTCAGTTAACCATTTTTACGAGCAAAATTTAAAATTTTGTTTATTGCATTACATTAATTTCCAAAACGTTGGAACGAGCTCACACACGGACCACGGATAACCCAACTCATTCAATATAAACCAAACGGATTTATATACTATTCCTAAGCCCAAAAATTCAGTCCATTACTATTCATTAAGCCCAACCCACACTTTTAATTTATTTTCTTTCTAAATTTCATTCGACTAAGAGTCCTAAGCTTTGCCTCGTTTAATCTCCAATTCGACACATAAGTTATATCAATTTTAATCCCACTCGATTCCCTATACTCCCAATTACTGGGATGTCAAATATTACTTTCCATTTTAATCATTTGATAACTTAACGAAGTCCAAAGTAAACTCACATCGCTACAATTGTTAACCCGTATCACATATTTCATTTTTGTTCCAATTCGATCCAAACCAATTCCTACTAGATCCTTTGACTTCCTAATGCTTGTTTTGAGTTTATAAACTTGTTTTCTCACCTTGTCTCACCATTAGTCACGTTAAAATCATCTTTGGACCTTTTAATAAATCGTACGAGCATAAACATATACACATAAGTCCCATTCGGTTTCTATAAGCTTGCCTATGACCCTAAGCCCTCTCCTAAACTCATAAATGCTGACAATATTCCTTATCTCATCTCAATCCCTGCACAAATCAAATCTCACACACCACTTGCACAAGTTGATATCTATAAAACATATACATGCATGCATTTCATTCGAACCATACGTATAACCAATTTCCCACTTGTATTACACTCACACACACTCTCTCATACTTGTATAATCTCCTGCCAACTCAGTTCGAGAAAGCCAAGGTCATTTGATACCAAATCGAGTTCATTACCAACCTTATAATCCTCATTCGAACCATTTCTTGATCAACCAAACGTATAACTCCACCTTTGTGGTGTTGTAATTCTCTTAGACCCTTCTTAAATCCTTTCTATTCGTATTCCTTAAATCATGCATTGTTTTTTTAATTATGTAGAACGTATATATATATATATATATATATATATATATATATATATATATATATTTCATTTCGTATGCATTTAATTATTTTACTTTATATATATATATATATATGCATTGTCTCCTCTATGGAAGGCTAGGAACTCATTTACGCATTCATATTTCATATTTACACTTGTTTCATTTCATTTCGAACTCATTTTAATTAGTTCTCATATCGCATTTCACATTATTTATTATTTCGTTATTTACTTACTTATGTCAAACTCGATTAGAAATGATCCTATAAGGACTAATTCTTAAAGGCGACCTGCTATTCTTATTGGCTATCCTGATTCGTCACAACCTTATTAACCAAAAACTAGTTTTATGATTCCCCTCACAAACTCTTAAAAGCTCTTGAAAATCGTCAAACCAATCGTTAGTCGCAAACTTTTTAAAACTCTTATTAGTTAAGGAGTGGGCTTATAAGCCCAATAAGCTCTTTACAGCTTATTTGAACAAGCAGACCTAAAACCAAGCCCAATGTTTTCCAAAAGCCCACGTATCAAAATTCGTTATTGGGCCGAGTTTTAAAGTGTTAAAAGCCCATTTAACTCAAAAATAAGCTATACGTACAATAAGCAGTTAAAAAGCAGTTGGATAAGCTTTATAAAACTTATAAAAGCCTCGAAAACCTTTTCCTACTCTTTTTGTTCAAAAAGGACTAAGTTTGCAAATATTTTCAACCACAAGGACCAAAACTGCCAACTTTGTAAAATTGGGGTGTAAAATCGGGGATGTATATTGATAAAACATTATATCGAAAGCCTATTTTGTCATTCTGGGGAACTTTTGGAATAAAAATGTTAACCAGGGACTAACGGTGCAAATGTTTCACCGTTAGGGTTAAAAATGTAAATTTTGTTTAATTACAAGGATCAACAGTAACTTTGTTTTATTTTCATTTCCATTTCATATTTTACGTTTCGTTTCACGTGCATTTCATTTCATTTCGTTCAACATTTGTTATATAACGTTTATATTTCTATATAACGGATTTTAACGATTAACTTAACGTTTCATTTAAACCACTTTCGAGAAAACTATAATTATGATTTAAATGTCATAAAAATAAGATAATGTTATATATAATATTATTTTTGAACTGTAAGCATTTTAAGCATATCATTCACTCTCATCGCCAACCACTTCGTCATTCGATACCATTTTCAATCATTATTCGTATTAGGCCAAAACCGTCAAAATCTCAGACTTCCTTATTATTATCCAGGTCCTGTTTTGGAGCATTTTCCTTAATTTCATTTGGTTTCATATTTCATCTTTTCCAGTTACATTCAAGGTGAGTTCATAGTCCCACTTTTAACTTTTTAATGCTTTCAAATACGTGGGGAGATATATGTTATAAAACTGAACGCAAGTATTTTCAGTATGCTTTACCTGATTAATATTGCCTAAGTTATTGTTAGGAATATAAATATTCAACTGAAGACTCGGTCACCCCGAGTACTCATTAGCATTTAATAGCTCGTAGGAATATTAGTACTATTAGTAATATTTTAGTTATCTTAGTATTTGTGGAGTGGGTCGGGTCTTTACCCACTGTGAGCTCGCTCCACAGCCCACACGAGGCACTAATATTTGTAACTATAAATACCCCTCTCCACCTAGGGAGAGGGTTGGAACTTCTCACACTTTTAATACAATATTCTCTTCACTTTCTCTCACTAAGTTCCCAACTCACTTTCTCTCTCTAAATCTCTTAACTCATTCGGCCAAATCCACACGATTTATGTGTTTAAGCGTTATGAATATGCTACAATTGGTATCAAGAGCCATGGTTAGGTTCTAGCTTTGGCATATTCTCGAATTTGTGGTAAGATTTTGGCGTGTTTTTGATATTTGTGTGGGTCGTATAGTATTGTCAAGAAAATCATTGGTTTGGCTTTGTTTGTGGTTCAAATCAATAAAACTTAGTACTTTTGTGTTCATATAGCTCTCTAGTCTAGTTTCTTGGTATTCTACGGGTGATTTAGTGTGTTTCGTGAAAGATCTAAGGAGTTTCTTGACTGCGGTTTACTACCCGGACGCATATTCTTGGCAGCGGTTTGGGTATCGACAAAAGGTTCTTATCTGCGGTTTGTGTAATTAGGGAAATTGTTGGTAGCGGTTTGCCAAGAACATCTGACAGCGGTTTGGAGCTAACCCAAAACTGGAAAGATGACAAAAAAGGACAGAAAGTGACATTTTTGTCCTCTTATCATTGCGGTTTGTGGTTTTTGTCTTGTAGAGGTTTGTCGTTTTGTCTTGCGGCTTGACTTTAGGTGCTGCGGTTTGACTCACTGCGGTTTAGGCTTTCGCGGTTTGAAATTCAGCGGTTTGGTGATTCTGTGGTTTGTCAAAGGTTGAGTTTAACCATTGCGGTTTGTCTAGTATTCCTGCGGTTTGAATCTAGCAGTTTGGCATTCTAGTTCAGCGGTTTGATCTTTGCGGTTTGTCTAGTATCCTTGCTGTTTGAATCTGGCGGTTTGGCATTCTAGTTCAGCGGTTTGTCTAGTATCCCTGCGGTTTTAATCTGGCGGTTTGGCATTCTAGTTCAACGGTTTGATCTAGTATTTCTGCGGTTTGAATCTTGCGGTTTGGTATTCTGGTTCAGCGGTTTGATCTTTGCGGTTTGTCAAGTATTCCTGTGGTTTGAATCTTGCGGTTTGATCTTTGCGGTTTGTCTAGTATTCTTGCACTTTGAGTTTTGCGGTTTGGTACTCTTATGCAGCGGTTTGACCATAGCGGTTTGTCGTGTGTGATTGCGGTTTGGGTACTGCGGTTTGAAACTAAAGTAATACTATTAACTGTGATTTGACTCAAGTTATCAAATAACGGTTTAATCTTGATTTTGTAAAATCCCGCGAAAGAACTTATTTCTCGGTTTAAATCAAAGAATTATAAAATCCCGTTCACTTTAACATCATGACGAGCACAGCTTCTAATGATATTCAAGCTGCTGGGTCTGACACCCGTCCTCCTATGCTTGATAGGACAGACTATGAGTCGTGGGCACAACTAATTCGACTCTACTGCTTGGGAAAAGAGAATGGAGTTAACATTCTCAAATCAATTGATGAAGGACCATTTCAGATGGGAACCACAAGAGATGCTGTAACTACTGGTGAGGATGGAACGGTAATGTTTGGAATTGATAGGCCACGCACGTACAATGATCTGAATGAGGAAGAAAGGAAGAGGTACGATGCAGACATTAGGGCCTCCAACATTGTCATTCAAGGTTTGCCCAAAGATGTTTACAAACTCATCAATTTCAACACTGAAGCAAAAGCAGTTTGGGATAATGTCAAGATGCTTCTAGCTGGACCAGAACTTACAAAAGAAGATCGTGAGTCACAGCTATATGATGAGTTTGAGCATTTTGAAGATGAACCTGTTTGAAAACATCACTGATTACTATGTGAGATTTCACAAGCTGGTGAACGACATGAGAATTATCAGAATGACAATGATAAACATCCAACTCAACTCAAAATTTGTAAACAACATGACACCAGAATGGGACAGATTTTTTACTGTAGTAAAACTCAACAAGGGATTGAGGGATACAAATTATGAACAGTTGTATGCCTACCTACAACAACATGAAAAACATGCTGCTTATGATCATTTGTTGAGAGAAAAACTCAATCCAACAGCACCAAGTGACCCACTTTCATTTGTTGCAAATATTCAACCAATCAGCTAATCTCCATCTGAGCATGCTTATCATCATTCCTATTCATCATCATCTGCCATGAATCCACAACTGGACTCAGGTTACTCTCACACCGACAAAATGATTGATAACCTCACCAATCAAGTGTCCTTACTTGTTAAACAATTTAAAGCAACACTCCCTCCAACTAACAATCAACTCAGAACCTCATCAAACCCACGCAATCAGGCAACTGTGGAAGATGGAAGAATTGTGGTTCAGAATGTTCAGGGGAGGCAGAACATGAATCAAAGGAACATGGGTCGAGGTAATGTGCAGATCAGAGTAGGGAATACAAATCAGGGTTAGGGGAAGCAACGCAAGTGTTATAACTGTGGTAGACTTGGACACATTGCCATAAACTGTAATCAACCAAAACGTCCACAGAACTCTGACTATTTCAAGAACAAGATGTTGTTGATGCAAGCTCAAGAGAATGGAGATGTGTTGGACGAAGAGGAATTGTTGTTTTTTGCTGGAGATGGGGGAAATACTTTTGATGCCAATGTGGACGACCAGCCAGTTCAGGACCTTGCACTTAATGATCCCAACATTTTCAAAGCTGATGATTGTGAGGCTTTTGAATCTGATGTGGATGATGAACCAACTGCTCAAACAATCTTCATGGCTAATCTGTCCTCTATTGTCTCATCACCTCAACAAGCTGGTCCCTTCAATGCATCTGTGATTTCTGAGGTACTAAAGCTTTATGACACATATAACGTAGTTGATAAACAAAAGATTCCCAACGAAGTAGAACAGACAGATGTGGTTGATTCAGATACTGTTGACATGGGAAATAGTAATATTATTCCATATGAACAATTTGTGAATTACAACAACGTGTCTGATGTACAAGGTGGTACATCTTCTGTTGAAAATATTGCTTGTGTGGTAGATAATGCTTGTGTGTGGCATGAAAACACTGAGTTTGTCCCTGATGACACCTTGACCACTAGACTAAACATATATAAAGATCAGGTGGCAATTTATGAACAACGTGCTAAATTTGAACTAACTGAACGTGAGCAGAAAATGGATAGTCAAATGCGTACACTTATAACTGAGCGTAATTTAAGGGAGGAAACGTTAAAACAAGAGTTGATTTCTTTGCAAAAACAGCTAGACCAGACTGTTAAACAAAAACAGGAGGCCCAAGAGCACGTAAATCCACTAAAACAAGATTTCAAGGAAAAAGAAACACAACTCTTAAATGATTTCTCAAGACTTAAAACTTTAAAGAATAAGCTTGAAAACAAGTTGTACACACAAGAACAAACCAGACAGACTGCCCAAATGATTCAGAAGCACAAAAAGTTGTGTGATAAGCATAGTGAAAGTAATGTAGGTGAACCTAAATTAGCTCTCCTTAGGAACGCTAAAGTAGCCCAACCTGCCTTATATGATGCCAATGTGATGATTATGCCTAGTCATGCCCCAAATGATGTTTCATCTTTAGAAGAGAGTAATGAGATAGAAGTGAGAAATAGAGAAAGAATGAATGAGAAAATGAAGGATCCCAAATGCATAGCCAATCCAATAATAGTCAAACCCCATGATTATTATGAGGAGAATCGATTGACTGTATTTGCACCTCAAAAGAAGTTAACGCCTGAACAAATATTTTGGTCTTTAGATATGGAAAAGAGAAAGGCCGATGAGTTTGAAGCCAAAACTCCATCCCTTAGGAAAATTGCAACTGCGACGGTGTATCCTCCTAATACACCTAGGCATTTGGTTCCTTTGACACTTCCTACTAAATGTAAAACCTTAATTAGCACATATGTACTTTTTCAACTATTTTCTGATTTTTATATAACATGCAAGAAGAGAATTACACCAACCGGAATTACTGAGGGGGAAAGGGGTTTTGAACAAACAAAAAGGTGTTACTTAACTGAGGTCATTCCATTCTTTAAATTACTCAAGGAACAGTTTGAAGGAATGAAAAACACCCTTAGAACTGAAGTAAATGAAATGAAAGTAGTGTTTAAAGATATGGAAAATGAGGTAGCTTATAATGCGATAGAACTTAAGAGCCGTGAGATCGAGAGAAAGAACATTCTCATCACCAATGAGAATTTGATTGCTAGATGTATTGCACAGGATATATTTTATACTGCCACTGATTCTGCTTTAACTGCCTGTCAATTTTATGAGTATTCTATTGCATTGAATGTTATCCAGAATCGTGTTGTTGAGCTTGAGGGGGAGAATTTGAAACTGCAAAAGAAAATTTAAAATGATGACCATGATAACATGGTCAAGCGTTTTTCAAAACTAGAAGTTGATCATCTTAATTTACAATTAAAATATCAACACTAAGAAGAAAAATGTAAAATATCAAATGCCAAGACATCTCTGGATGCTCCTGAATTTGATACATATGTTGAATTGAGTAAACGTGATGAAAAAATTCAAGCTCACACTAACACGATTCGACAATTGAGGGCTCAAATTGCCCAATTAAAGTCAAATAAGAGTGAAGCAATTGGCAACAATAAACCATCGTCTTTGGATTCTCAGAATTTTCACTATCAGGACACTATCAATAAGTTAAACTAAGAAAATGAGTGTTTTCGAGCTGAAAATTCAAAAATCAAACAGCATTACAAAGAGTTATATGACTCAATTAAAGTCACACGAAGCAGTCATAATGAAAAGATAATTTCTTTGTTAAATGAAATTGAGAATCTTAAGACTCAGGTGAAAGGGAAAATGCCAATTGGCACTTGTGATAATGTTGCTCCAAAGGTTGCTGTTGTTAGAAAGTATGATGTTGATGTTGTGCCTATTCCAATTCCCCTTAGGAACAATAGGTCTGCCCATCAAATTTATCTCAATCACCTTAAGGATAGCCTGGATATACTTCGTGAGATTGTAGAGGAGGATAGGATAGAAAAACCACTTGATAAAGCGGTTGTGGATGCCTGCTTCCTCACTGAAAGGTCTCAGGAATTTTTAGAGTACGTCATTGGCACTGGCCCTAAGATTGATAACAAAAGAGATAGATTTGTTGCATCATCATCTACGACTAAAAACAAGCACGTAACCTTTGATCTACCACTGAGAACATCAGAACCCAACATATCAAAATCAGGATAGCAAATGATAGTAAAACAAACTAATGTTCCCATCATTACTTCTACAGGAGTAAAATGTGACACCAACGCTAGCGGGTCAAAGCCTAGAGGCAATGCAAGGAAAGATTGGATTGCACCGGCTAAGAGTGGTCACGAGAAGAAAGTAGAAGCCCAACTTAGGAACAATAAGTTTGCAATGAATAGAATGAATCGTGTTGATTCTAGTATCAAAAGTACTGTAATTGATTCGAATTCAAATGCTGTCTGTAAAACATGTAACGAATGTTTAATTTCTGCTCATCATGATGATTGTGTTGTGTCATTTTTTATGTCTCCTGTACAACCCCATGTTAAGAATGTTAGGAAAACTAAAACAAGTAAGAAAGTTTGGAAAGCAACAGGAAAAACATTTGAAAATGTCGGGTATCGATGGAGACCCACTGGAAGGAAGCTCACTTTAGGAGATTAGTGCTCCTTAACTAAATTGAATAACCATAAAGTAGTGAAGGTTAAGGAATGGAAACCAACTGGTCGAATGTCGCCTTTAGTGACACAATGCCCTGCTACTAGGTCAATTGCTTCTTCTAGTGTAGTTTCCACTGTAAATACAGTAGCATCTGTGAAACCTGTAGTTCCAGAACTTGTGTGTGCTAACTAAATGGACCCCAGCTGTACATGGGGATCCACATTTTTCAGTTATCCATCGTTGTCTGTTTTCAAATGCAGGTCGTACAAATCGTCCTTTGGTATTTGGACTTAGGCTGCTCAAAACATATGACTGGGGATCGCTCACGGCTCAAGAATTTCGTGAAAAAGTTTATCAGGACAGTTAGATTTGGGAATGACCATTTTGGGGCAATTATGGGTTATAGAGATTATGTGTTTGGCGACAGTGTAATTTCTCGGGTATACTATGTGGAAGGACTAGGACATAACTTGGTTTCTGTTGGTCAATTTTGTGACTCCGTTCTTGATGTTGCTTTCAGAAAACACACTTGTTTCATTAGAGAGCTGGATGGTGTTGATCTTCTTAAAGGCAGTCGTGGCACCAATTTATACACCATCTCTATTGAAGAAATGATGAGGTCCTCTCCTATTTGCTTGCTTTCAAAGGCCTCAAAGACTAAATCTTGGCTTTGGCGTCGTCGTTTAAACCACTTGAACTTCAGCACCATAAATGACTTGTCTCGCAAGGATCTTATACGAGGCATGCCCAGACTAAAGTTTGAGAAAGATCATCTTTGTTCTGCATGTCAATTGGGCAAAAGCAAGAAACATACTCACAAACCCAAAACCATCAATACCATCATGGAAGTTCTTCACACCCTTTACATGGATTTGTGTGGAACAATGAGAGTGCAGAGTATCAATGGAAAGAAATATGTTCTTGTGGTGGTCGAAGACTACTCTCGGTTTACATGCGTAAAGTTTTTGAGAACCAAGGATGAAACTACAGAGGTTATCATCAAACTAATCAAGAAGTTACAAGTAAGGCTGAACAAAACTGTCAGAATCATCCGGACGGAAAATGTAACTGAGTTTGTTAACCAACAACTCAGTCAATTTTATGAAAGTATTGGCATAACTCATCAGAAGAGTGTTGCACGCACTCCTCAGCAGAACGGCATTGTTGAAAGACGAAATCGTACCCTAGTGGAAGCTGCAAGAACTATGTTAATATATTCTAAGGCTCCGATGTTTCTTTGGGCAAAAGCAATTGCTACTGCGTGTTACACCCAAAACAGTTCCTTGATACATACTCTTCACAACAAAAGTCCCTACGAGCTGATACATGGCAAGAAACCAGATCTTTCCTTTCTTCAAGTGTTTGGTGCTTTGTGCTATCCGACAAATGACGGTCAAGACTTAGGAAAGCTAAAGGCTAAAGCAGACGTAGGTTTCTTCGTTGGGTATGCACCAGATCGCAAGGGATATAGAATCTACAACAAAAGAACCCGACAAATCATGGAAACTATTCACGTGACATTCGATGAGCTGACTGAGCAAACGGCTCCTGAACAAACCGGTTCTGGACCCGCACCTAATCTAGTGTAGTTCAGGTCTTGTACAGAATCCCACGCCTGCAGTTCCTTATGTACCTCCCACCAGTGATGAGTTGAAGAAGTTCCTTATGCACCATCTGCCAGTCAATCGCCCTCATCATCAAATATTCAGTCTTCTTCAGTGCAGCAAGGTTCTGCAGAAGACAATTCTTTTGACGTGAATCCTTTTGCTCCTGTTGATGATGTTCCATTTGAAAATGTATTTGCTCCTGAGTCTTCCACTGATACATCTTCAGGAGATCACAACACAGCAACATCAGTTCAAAACCCTCAACCACATGATCATCTCAGAAAATAGACCAATGATCATCCAATTGACAACATCATTGGTAATCCGTCTCGTCCGATATCCACTCGAAAGCAAATTGCTACCGATGCACTGTGGTGCTTCTTTAATTTCGTACTCTCTAAAGTCGAGCCAAAAGACGTCAAAGAAGCCATGTCTAAAGAAAGTTGGTTTACTGGTATGCAAGATGAAATTCATGAGTTTGATCGACTTGAAGTTTGGGAATTAGTGCCTCCTCCAGAGTGTGCAGTGGTTATCGCTCTAAAGTGGATCTTTAAAGTGAAACTCAATGAGCACGATGATGTTTTAAAGAATAAGGCACGACTTGTTGCAAAGGGGTATCGACAAGAAGAGGGCATAGACTTTGAAGAATCATTTGCTCCGGTTGCTAGAATTGAAGCCATCAGAATCTTTTTAGCTAATGCTGCCAGTCAGAATATGATTGTCTACCAAATGGATGTAAAGACAGCATTTCTAAACGGTGATCTAAAGGAAGAAGTCTATGTCAGTCAACCAGAAGGTTTTGGGGATCTTGATCATCCTACTTACGTCCACCGTTTGAAGAAGGCTCTATATGGGCTAAAACAAGCACCCAGGGCGTGGTATGATACTTTATCAAAGTTTCTTCTGGGTAATGGTTTTTCCAAAGGTGTTGTTGATCCTACACTATTCACTAAGAAATCGGGCAAACATCTACTTCTTGTTCAGATCTACGTAGATGACATCATCCTCGCCTCTTCCGATTCTAAGGAATGTGATAGGTTTTTTAACGAGATGAGTTCTAAGTTCCAAATGTCTATGATGGGACAAATGTCATTCTTCTTGGGTTTACAAATCTCTCAAAGTCCCAGAGGTATCTTTATCAATCAATCCAAATATGCAAATGAAATATTGAAGAAATTTGGATTTGACTCAAGTGATGCAATTGACACCCCTATGTGAGAGATCGAAGTTGGATGAAGATCTCTCTGGGATCCAGGTTGATCAAACAAAGTTTCGAAGCATGATCGGATCTCTAATGTATCTCACTGCTAGTAGGCCAGATTTATTGTTTGCTGTATGCATGTGTGCTCGATACCAGTCCAAGCCTACAAAGAAGCATCTGGAAGTAATAAAGCAGGTCTTTCGATACCTTCAAGGGACTGTTCACATGGGTCTCTGGTATCCTAAGGAAACTTCAATGGAACTCACAGCTTATGCAGATGCGGACCATGTGGGGTGTCAAGATACTCGTCGAAGTACTTCGGGTGGTGCTCAGTTTCTTGGGGAAAAGTTGGTTAGCTGGTCTTCAAAAAGGCAAATGAGTACTTCAATATCATCCACAGCGGCTGAATACATTGCCATATTCGCTTGCTGTGCTAAAATTCTTTGGATGCGATCACAACTATCAAACAATGGTTTTGCATATAACAAGATTCCTCTGTATTGTGATAACAAAAGTGCAATCGCTCTTTGCTGCAACAATGTCCAACATTCCCATTCAAAGCACATCGACATCAGGCATCACTTCATAAGGGAACATGTTGAGAAAGGGATAGTTGAACTCTACTTCATGAGGACGGAGTTTCAGTTGGCTGATATCTTCACTTAGGCACTTCTGAGAGAACGGTTCCAATTTATTCTCCCGCAGCTTGGCATGAAGAGTTTGTCTCCTGAAACACTTAAGTGTCTTCAAGAAGAAAAGGAGGAGTAAAGCATTTACTTCACATATCCTTGTATATACTTGCATATATCTTAAAATCAAAAAGAAAATAGAAAAATATAAAACCTATAAAAACCATAAAAATAAAAATAAAAATACCAAAAATAGTTCTTCTAGGCATGTCTTCTGTTTATCGATAACATTTACGGCCCTAGAAATGTCATTCAATAATGACACGGGACTTTAAATGAAGCTCGAGCAGAAGTTATATTAACTGGTTAAAACATGTCTAATCGGCTTGCAGTTACTTCAGACTGCAACCCTTGCTCTACTATGGGGAAAGCATGTCGCCAAAAAGACACTTGTTCCTCCAACTGGGTGATGTTCACCTGGGCATGGATTACTTTATATCCATGTTTCTTCGATCTGATGTACGTTTCAGTACATCATTTCTTGTATAAGAAGAGAAGTCTTATGTGAAAACTTATTTTAGAGGTTACTAACAATAAGTTTTGTGATTGTTTATTGGCTCAAGGTTGTTAAGCCTTTATCTAGGATTTACTATGATAAGCATAATGATAATATTAGCGGAATATTCAAATGAAAGAAACAATATTATCACAACAAGGTTTTGCCAAACTTTCTCTTTTGTTATAAAATCAGCCCCAATACTACTTGATCAATAGCAGTACGATTACACTCTAATCAGGGATCAAAGATCCTTGAGGCTAAACAAACATAACAACATCAGACCCCATGTCTGATGTTCCCACACACACACTTTGATGTTCACATTATTTCACTGTGAAGCATACATTTTATCTAAGGGTAAGATCTCCTTTTATAGTCCAAGGAGACCTTTTACAATATGATAAGACTTTGTCTGCTACTTGCTTGGTATGTTTCAGTCATTAAGATACAACTTGTATCTTTGCTTACAACCTTTTTGACTGATAACATATCTAGATATTATCTACCGTATATAATTGACTCATATACAAAATATCTTTTTCAAACATATCCATCCAGCAGTAGTATGAGTCACTCAGTTATCCATCCAGCAGTAGCATCTTTGCACTAGCAGTACCAACTGCTATCTTCTTTGCACAAGCAGTAGTAACTGCTAACTTCTTTGAACCAGTAGTACTAACTCAAGTTAGTACTGTTTGTTATAACCTGAGCAGACTTAACCAATACACTAACAGACTTAACCAGCAGACTTAACTAGGTACCAACCAGACTTAAGTAGCAGACTTAACCAGGTACCAGACTTAATCTTTTATCAGCAGAAGCTTCATTTGTACTAGTAGTTGCTTATCATTTCAGTATTCTTCATGTTTCATTCTTCTTGTTCTGTGATCATCAAATCTATGAAAATATAATTCCCAACAATCTTCCCCTATTTGATGATTACAAAACAAACACGTTCTTGTACGAATTTCCCTAGACGAAGTAGAGAAATTGAGATAATTAAATCTCATCATGAATGAAACCATACTGTCTTCCCCTTAATCTATGCTATCCACCACATCTCTTTCCCTTTTTGTTATCAACAAATAGAGAATATTACAAATATGATCTTTACAATTACAAACTAATACTACACATCTAATTCATCCTTCTAATATCCTAAATTACCCTCCATTAAGTTTTTCGCACTAAAAATGAACTTGGAGACAGTAAAAATCTAAACCATTAGTAGTAATACTAATCAATAATAGTAAGAATCAACAACTTTCCCTTGTGGTGATGCACATATATAATAAACGGTTATACATCTAAACATTTAAGCTTCCCCTGAAACCCATATGTTAACCATTTCTTGATTCTTCAAACCTGTAGAATTTTATGACTGATGAAGAAAAACCAACCATTACTAACATGTTGATGAAGCTGAATAAACCAACCTTGTGTTTTATGTCTTGTACTAAAACTGACTTCGAACATGTACCCAACTTTCTTGTATAGGGAGACCGCAATCTCATGACAATAAACTCATCTCTTATGAGACAATGAGTACTACAACGTATCTCCTTTAAGTGTTTGTCATTTCGTAGTCACTTGAACGAACGAACAAGTTATCTTTAAAGTTTAGTCAACCACTTTAAGATATGATAAGAACATAATTTTGAAAAATTCAACTTTAACTTCAAATAAGCAACAAATAATATTTTTCACCAATAATAACTTGATAAACTAGCATTTAATCATTTAAGAACAAAAACCAACTCTCTTCCCTCTGAGTGAGTGTTCTTTCCCTTTGTGTGTGTAAACCAAGAAAGAAAACCAAAAATTTGACCATACCTTAACTATTTCTGCAGCAGTTTTCAATGATGCATATCTTGCAACCTAAGGCTCATATTGAAGATCCCTCCGGTGTGAATCTACCTTGATATACCAAGAACCTCCAGTAAAAATTTCAGACCGATCCAACGGTTAACGAAGGAGTTATCGCCTTTTGAAAACAGCCCTGCAGTGAGTTACGAAAATACGAACCAAATCCAAATTTTTCTTCTTTCTTTAGCTAAAACCTTTTCTTTTCCTAGATCCAGAGCCCCCCCCCGCTCAGATACCAATTGTGGACACTTATTTTAGAAGTTACTAACAATAAGTTTTGTGATCGTTTACAACTTGTATCTTTGTTTACAACTTTGTTGACTGATAACATATCTAGATATTATCTACCGTATATAATTGACTCATATACAAAATATCTTTTTCAAACATATCCATCCAGCAGTACTATGAGTTACTCAGTTATCCCTCCAGCAGTAGCATCTTTGCACTAGCAGTACCAACTGCTATCTTCTTTGCATAAGCAGTACTAACTGCTACCTTCTTTGAACCAGTAGTACTAACCCAAGTTAGTACTGTTTGTAATAACCTGAGCAGACTTAACCAATACACTAGCAGACTTAACCAGCAGACTTAACTAGGTACCAACCAGACTTAACTAGCAGACTTAACCAGGTACCAGACTTAATCTTTGATCAGCAGCAGCTTCATTTGTACTATTAGTTGCTTATCATTTTAGTATTCTTCATGTTTCATTCTTCTTGTTCTGTGATCATCAAATCTATGAAAATATAATTCCCAACATCTTCTTTACCCCACAAACTCTTTATCTTCTATGATTCTTCAGGAGAGTTTTGGTGTTTCACAAGGTGGTAACTGGACTTAAATTTTCACAAATACTTGACGCTCAATTGAATGACCACAGCTCTATAAATAGAATACGGGTCATTAATTGAGGGGGAGAGTATTTGTTCAAAATTTCTGACACCTTTTTAAGTATTGTGCAACATCAGTAGTGACACTCTCTCGTAGTTTAAGGGGGAGCATAGTAGGCTTCATAATCAGAATATATATTAAAACCTTACCACATTTTCTCCCAAAATTTTTAAACATATTTAAATCAATTGGGATCACAAATCTCAAATGGTTTGAAATTTTTGATCGGAGGAGAGAATGTGATTTAAATATGAAATCTGATAAAAATGTGATGTTTTGGACTCAAGTGTAGGCTCTCCCATATTTACTAAACTCTTTCGTATATCGATGCACATATTAAGGGGGTGCGAATGGATGAAAATGGACGTGGCATCGCATGTGAGCACGACTCGGACTTCACGAATGAATTGACGAAACAAAAACTGTCATTAATCGAAAGGACATATCCTGGCCGGGTAATAATTTCAAGCTGGTCTAATGTAACACCCCAACCCGACAAGGGTAAAGATGTCACAACAATGGTTTCATATCAGAACAAACACAAGCATAAGACATAATAATACAATTGAATTTCAATGGTTACAATAGAAAATCTGAAACTACAAGGTTACAAATGAGAAATACAATAAATTACTAAGTCTAAATATAAGTTCTTCTAGTCATCTCTAATCCAAAATAGCTAGTAAGGTCTTCTAAGTCCAAGGTACTCTCCACTCATACCCAGCTTCCAAACTAAAACCTGCCGCAGGAAAAGAAATGCGGCTGAGCTTAAAAAGCCCAGTGAGCAGATATAAAGGTAACAAGCAGTAATAATGGGATAGTGAAGTAAGTGAAACAATGCAAGGTATAACAAGAGTTAGGAAAGAAAGAAAAATAAAAGGTTATGCAGATATATCAAGAGTTAAGAAATAGTTACAATAGAAAAGAGAAAAAGGAACAATAATCCCAACCCAAGCCCAAGTCGTATCAAGTCAAATCAAGTATCAAGTCAAGTATGTATCCGGAGGGGTGACCTCGGAATACTAAGTACAAGGTTATAAGGTAAAGGAAACAGTAATTCACTACGAGCCCAAATCAAATCAAATATCAAATCAAATATGTGTACGGAGGGGAGACCTCGGTACCAAATATGAGGGGATACCTCCAAAGGGTGGAGTCGCGGGCTCCCAAATATGTGAAAGACGTGTATCGCACACACCATCAGTCACCAAATGTAACAAATCAAGTATCAAATCAAATATAATGGCAAAGCCCAAATAACAAATCTAGGATGCATCCATAGCCCCAGGTGGCCAAAGTTGCCTCTACGTAACAAATCAAATCAAATCAAATATGGGACGGGATAGGTCATCACTCTCCTACCCTAGAGTCATGCCATTGGTGCATCAATGACATGGACATGAAACCCTCATGCCTAGTGAATGGCTCGTAGTCTCAAACCGTGGGTCAAGGGTCAAATATGAAATGTCCAAATATCCAAGTTCAAATTTCATATCAAGTGGTTAAAGTCAAATTTCCATTTCAATTATATCATAAGGTTCATATCAAATGTCTTATATCAAATGGTTCATATCAAATGTCTCATATCAAATGGTTCATATCAAATGGTTCATAACAAAAGGAATCATAGCAAAGGGTTTATATCAAAGGTTTATAAAGCAAAGTTTCATAGGAACGGTTCATTTAAAAAGGTTTCTATTAAAAGTCCATTTAAAGCAGTCTTTCAATAATGGTTTTCATGAAAATGATCTTACAAAATAGTTTTCATAAAAATGGTCTTTCAAAACGGTTTTCATAAAGATAGCCTTAAAAATAGTTTTCTTAAAAACTTTAAGTAACTTTCATTTAAAAGTAGTATCGCATCTTTTTAAAATAGCTTTTCTCAACCATTTTCATATATAATTAAGAAAGGTTTTCACATCCAGTTACCAAAATCAAATGAACCTTCAAAGTATCAAGTGATTCGAATATTCATGTTACAGGGTGACGAACAAGTCATATCAAGTATCAAGGGAACATGGCAAGGTTCCGTTATCAAGGTTCACAAATCAAGGGAAACATAGCAAAGGCATAGATTAAATAAGAAAGCCCCAAATAAAAAGGCTCAGATCATAATCGAACCAATATAGAAAGATGTAAGTGAAACATGAAGAACGAATCAAAGTATAAGGGAACGTAGCAATGGCTTAGGGAACCCTGTGAATCAAGATCAAAAGTCATGAGAAGGACACCCTTACTTAGAAAGGGTAGAATATCTGTACCTCATACCGCAACTGAAAATACAACAGAACATAAAGGTCAGAAGTCAACTCTATCTTCAGCGAATCTACACGAATTCATGACTATCTTATTAATAGCTTATTTAATTCAGACTACTTATTTCAGTCGGCTTTCCTTTTTTAGCAACTTTCCTTTTTAGTAATTTCCCGTTTTAGTAAGCTTCTATTTATCACGTTTTCTGATTTAATAACGTTTAGGGTTAAAAATGCTATTTAGAAAATTTTAGACTTAATATGATAAATATTTTAGCTTAGGGTTAAAATGACACCTTTAGTAATTTTAGGGTTTAATGTGTCTAAAAGTAAAGTATGGGGTGAGATATGAAATTTAGTGAAATAAGGCTAACATATCTTATGCAGTACTGTCTACACTTCCAAAAGCCAAAAGAAAATGGTTCACCCTCACTGTCCTATGATATTTAATTCGAATGAAGACACAAAAAGAAAACTAACTCATGTTCTATATTTAACTCAACAACAAACACACACACACACTCACACGTTTTATACCACACACAAACACATGACTTCAGCCCTACGTGCCCTACACACCATCATGTACACAACAGCCCAACAGGTTACATCAAATTACACATATTCAAGTCCTTTCTTCAAGTTAATAAACATGCACGCCTCTTGTATTTCTTTAGGTTTATTGTCAGTTTTTAATGTCGATATTCGAGATCGAAATGAGTGTTCTAATGACCCAATCAAAACGTATATCAAAACATATTCAAATGCTCCAAAACGAGAATGAGTCGACACATAAAAGCTTCATGGCTTCGTGATTTCATGCTTCGTTTATATTTGGTTTAGGGTCGACAACAACTGAAAACATGACACAAGAAAAGTACTACACACGCCATACGTTCCATCTATATATCACGACACATACACAGCCCTTACGTAAAATCTCATGTGCTCAAACCTTAATCAATATATGGTTCATATAATATCACTTACACCAGTAAAACAGATTTACGAGCCATGTTTTATACGTTTTACATATAGTTAACGAGACAACCATAAACAACCCACAACACTTGACATTCATGTAAACCAAAACTTTATGATTTTATGTGATGAAATTATTTTACAACATGTGATCGTATTAATGCGAGATAGAAGCAAATCACATTTTATAGATTAAGGTTTGTATGATATTGAATCGTATCCGGCCAGGTTTGTGTTTTAAGCATGACAAAGATAGCAATCGGTTTACCTTAGGCTGCACTAGGATTTATCGAAGAGAACAGGAATAGCGGCACTCGAAGGGAACAACACACGGTCACAAAAGTCTTTTACTACTTTTGAATAACAGCACACGATCACAAGGAACCCTAACGCAATCGAACCACTCCTGGAGATAACACGATCATAGTCCTTAACTAAACTGGGTTATGCTTGCCTTTGACCCTTGTGTATTTGCTGAGAAAATACTTGGGCTGAATACGGTTTGAGAGTGGTTAAAATAGGTTACCCAGTATTATACACATGCAATGGGATGAAGTTGGAATTTATTTAGGTTTGGAGAAGGGACCAAGAGACAGTTGGACTTTGTTGTACGTTTTGAGAGAGATGGAATAAAAGTGATAATTGTCATATTGCTGTGAAGAAGAAAACGTGTGAAGGAGATTTCTTAATTATGGAATTGCCGTGTGATTGAAATGTCATGCCACAATTCATGGGTCGAATGGCCTAATAATAGGAGATGATTGAGCCGTGAATTTGGGATGTGATTATCAATTTAGACGAAATTTTATGCGGGTCAAATAAGGAGGTGATTATTACTTTTAGTTTCCATATATGATATCAAATGAGTGTGTACAATTTTTAATTAATTTGGCCCATACGGAACTTATTAAACGTGCCATGTTTTATATTATAAGGTCCATACATAATTTCATATTTTACTTTAGGTTATAAGTTCATATCGTATGGTTTCGAGTCATAACATGATATATAACTCAAGTTTTAATTTATAGCGTATTTTATAAGTTCTTGAAATTTCAAAATTAGAGGGTATTTTGGTCATTTCGGATTGTGGTAATTTTGGGGTTTTACAATTTCTTCCCCTCTAAAAGAAAATTTTCGTCCTCGAAATTTGAAGTCGCAAAGTTAGACGAAGTCGTAGCAAATCGCAAAAGATCGTCACAAACATTCTCACGCCCGGGGAGGTTCTTCCAAAAAGGATCTTCAAACCAAATAGTTTCTTATGACTCAATCAAAACAAGGTGGGTTCAAATTCCTTAGAAGGAGACAAATTAGGTTGATTCTGATCAAAAGGTCCATGCAACATAAAATGGATGATAGGTGAATCTTTTGAAAGCTCATATGGAATACGAACAAAAATTTCAAATCAATTTAACTGTATCAACAGTAGCTCTACAAGGAGTTTAAGATTCGTAACTGAGGTCAACAGAATGCAAAACGAGAGTTCAATTCATCCAGATATCTAATGAACGAATGTAGATTATACGCATATGTAGAATGAACCTATAGTCTCACTAATCACGGATAATCCAACGGAGATCAAATTCTAAACTACTTAGGCACTTCCTGAAATATCCTATGCCCACAACAAGTGCACGTTATATGATGTAAGTGTTATCACGTTGGCCAGACGTCATAATACTAGCATCATATAAATATGCCCTCATGATGGTCATACTTATCTCAAGTCGTGAACAAATTAACCTATCTTAGTCCACCTAGTACTTCTACAGTCTCAGAGGTCAACAAAATCAAATGTCATAGTCAAGAGGGAAAATAAAACTACTCGCAAGAGTATCGGAACCCCAGATTACCTAGCATAAGTAAGGTACGCCGTCCACAAGCATCAGATCTTCCACCATTCGCCAAAATTCCCAAAACAAAGCCATCATCGAACATACGAAAAATAAACACGGAACTGAAAGGCTTCTAGGGAACTTAAATCATTAGAGGATTTTTATTACTATATAACGAAGCTTAAGTTAGTCAACGGAAGTGAAAATTAGTCGTCAATAACTTCGGCCTTCACAGAATCAATTCTTCCAAACATAAAAGGTCTGTTTCAAAAATTCGTTCATTCAAAACATCCAATCTCTTCAAGTCCGGTTAATCTGTCTTCGTCTATCCATCAATCTGGAAGTGAAACAAAATTGTAAACTTGTGTCTTGTTCTTCAAGCCTCCTGCAGTTCTTCATGGAATGTTATGGAGTAATGTGAATTTCTGGCACGATCCCTTCATCATCCAGTCTGCTTCCGCTCTCAATTCATCTTAGTACAACCAAGATGAATAGGGAAGTTAGACTGCATGTCTTTATCAGCTCCAGGTTCGCCATCTTGACTAGACTTTCTTCTTTTGCATTGCCAACACTTCTGCCTTTTAAGGGATGTCTTCACTTTTCAAGGTAGCCACCGTTGTTGTCAACTCCAGGTCATGCAGTGAAGTAATTCTTATGATATGCTTCTAGTTGTCTCAACAAATATTAACCTCCCAGAATGTACAAATGATCATCAAATTTCTAAGAAGGTGCAAAAATGATTTTCATGCTCTTCCTCGTCTCCGAATGTACTATTTAGTCATACAATGACCATTTGCCCAAGTACTTCACGAGAAAACATTATTTATCAAATTCACAAAACAGTCAGAGCTTTAGCTAATACTATTAGCATCACTAACCGTCATAGCAGTCGTTACGAATACGGAAGGCGATTTCAAGAATAACCTCAATTCATACTTCCATCTGAAGGAAACTTCGCGCTCTGAAATTAAACAGATACATAGTCGTTTCAGGGTGGAGAAATAATGGTTCCTAACAGCAATATGGTTCAGCTTCCAGTAATCAATACATATCCCTGTCACCATCCTTCTTTATCGCGAATGAAACTGAAACACGCCCAGAAGATACACTTAAGCAAACTCACTTCCTGATCTTCGGTTGCTGCTCTTCCCGGTTACTCAAATCAATTGGTATGATCCAAAAGACATCTTCGCTTGGTGACTAGACAATCTCTCGGTATCATGTCGAATCCTACTTCACACTCCGGTGGAAAACTTGGTGGTTCGTCCAGGAATCATATTCAGAAAACTCAGGGTGCCAATTAATTCTCAAGATAAGGTTCATTCATTGGTGTACGAAATAGGTTCTAGGAAAACTTCATACCCGCGAAAGTAACGCACGAGTCTCCAGAGTAATAGTGATAGCCAAAAGTTTAACAATCGGTAATCATGGTAGAGAGTTCAAAATTGTTTCAAGCGCCAAAGGTGAGACATAGGAGGATAGTTGCCAATATTTTGAATGCTCAATCAACCAATCCCTTATCAGAATAAAATCGAAGTTAACTATCCAAAGAAAGACAAATCGACATATCAAATCTTATCATTCGAAAGTGAGAGGGAAACATTCTTATACTCGTGGTTAAACACCACAAGACTTCTCATAGGGATAGAGATGGGTAAGACGAAATCAAATAACGTCGAAAGATTCATAGATGCTTATCAAAAGCAAGAGACAAATAACAGAATGTATCAAGTACGTCATCGCCATGGAGATTCTCAGAATGCCCGAAGAGGCATCAAAATGATTAACAAAAGGAGCAGAGGTCAGAGTCGGAATCTGAAGATAAGAATCAAATAGTGTCAGGCAATTACTATGCAATTCTCAATGCCTTCAAGATTTACTTAGGTTTCAATCTTAGGTGGTGCAAGGCATAAGCTTTCAATCTCCAAAAGTGATCTCAACAGGCTTTAACCAAAAACAAGGCACGAATCAGAGTGATGCGGAAGAAAAGATACTTAGACAAATGCCTTATAGTCTACCCATTCCTCACTGGTCAAAACTTAAGTTCATATCAAGAAATCCTAAAGCAAGTTCAAGGTGTTCTCTTATGTTCTTACAGTAGAAGCCTAATGGTCCAAAACTCTCAGGTCAAGGGTAAATGTATTACGAGTCGCAGCCTGTCTCTCTGATACCATAAATTGTAACACCCCAACCCGACAAGGGAAAAGATGTCACAACAATGGTTTCATATCAGAACAAACACAAGAATATGACATAATAATACAATTGAATTTCAATGGTTACAATAGAAAATCTGAAACTACAAGGTTACAAATGAGAAATACAATAAATTACTAAGTCTAAATATAAGTTCTTCTAGTCATCTCTAATCCAAAATAGCTAGTAAGGTCTTCTAAGTCCAAGGTACTCTCCACTCATACCCAGCTTCCAAACTAAAACCTGCCACAGGAAAAGAAATGCGGCTGAGCTTAAAAAGCCCAGTGAACAGATATAAATGTAACAAGCTGTAATAATGGGATAGTGAAGAAAGTGAAACAATGCAAGGTATAACAAGAGTTAGGAAAGAAAGAAAAATAAAAGGTTATACAGATCTATCAAGAGTTAAGAAATAGTTACAATAGATAAGAGAAAAAGGAACAACAATCCTAACCCGAGCCCAAGTCGTATCAAGTCAAGTCAAGTATCAAGTCAAGTATGTATCCGGAGGGGTGACCTCGGAATACTAAGTACAAGGTTATAAGGTAAAGGAAACAGTAATCCACTACGAGCCCAAATCAAATCAAATATCAAATCAAATATGTGTATGGAGGGGAGACCTCGATACCAAATATGAGGGGATACCTCCAAAGGGTAGAGTCGCGGGCTCCCAAATATGTGAAAGACGTGTATCGCACACACCATCAGTCACCAAATGTAACAAATCAAGTATCAAATCAAATATAATGGCAAAGCCCAAATTACAAATCTAGGATGCATCCATACGCCCCAGATGGCCAAAGTCTGCCTCTACGTAACAAATCAAATCAAATAAAATATGGGACGGGATAGGTCATCACTCTCCTACCCTAGAGTCATGCCATTGGTGCATCAATGACATGGACATGAAACCCTCATGCCTAGTGAATGGCTCGTAGTCTCAAACCGTGGGTCAAGGGTCAAATATCAAATGTCCAAATATCCAAGTTCAAATTTCATATCAAGTGGTTCAAGTCAAATTTCCATTTCAATTATATCATAAGGTTCATATCAAATGGTTCATATCAAATGGTTCATATCAAATGTCTCATATCAAATGGTTCATATCAAATGGTTCATAACAAAATGAATCATAGCAAAGGGTTTATATCAAAGGTTTATAAAACAAAGTTTCATAGCAACAGTTCATTTAAAAAGGTTTCTATTAAAAGTCCATTTAAAGCATTCTTTCAATAATGGTTTTCATAAAAATGATCTTACAAAATAGTTTTCATAAAAATGGTCTTTCAAAACGGTTTTCATAAAGATAGCCTTAAAAATAGTTTTCTTAAAAACTTTAAGTAACTTTCATTTAAAAGTAGTATCGCATCTTTTTAAAATAGCTTTTCTTAACCATTTTCATATATAATTAAGAAAGGTTTTCACATCCAGTTACCAAAATCAAATGAACCTTCAAGGTATCAAGGGATTCGAATATTCATGTTACAGGGTGACGAACGAGTCATATCAAGTATCAAGGAAACATGGCAAGGTTCCATTATCAATGTTCACAAATCAAGGGAAACATAGCAAAGCCATAGATTAAATAAGAAAGCCCTAAATAAAAAGGCTCATATCATAATCGAACCAATATAGACAGATTTAAGTGAAACATGAAGAACGAATCAAAGTATAAGGGAACATAGCAATGGCTTAGGGAACCCTATAGTGAATCAAGATCAAAAGTCATGAGAAGGACACCCTTACTGAGAAAGGGTAGAATATCTGTACCTCATACCGCAACTGAAAACACAACAGAACATAAAGGTCAGAAGTCAACTCCATCTTTAGCGAATCTACATGAATTCATGATTGTCTTATTAATAGCTTATTTAATTCAGACTACTTATTTCAGTCGGCTTTCCTTTTTTAGCAACTTTCCTTTTTAGTAATTTCCCGTTTTAGTAAGCTTCTATTTATCACGTTTTCTGCTTTAATAACGTTTAGGGTTAAAAATGCTATTTAGAAAATTTTAGACTTAATATGATGAATATTTTAGCTTAGGGTTAAAATGACACTTTTAGTAATTTTAGGGTTTAATGTGTCTAAAATTAAAGTATGGGGTGAGATATGAAATTTAGTGAAATAAGGCTAACATATCTTATGCAGTACTGTCTACACTTCCAACAGCCAAAAGAAAATGGTTCACCCTCACTGTCCTATGATATTTAATTTGAATGAAGACACAAAAAGAAAACTAACTCATGTTCTATATTTAACTCAACAACAAACACACACACACACTCACACATTTTATACCACATACAAACACATGACTTCAGCCCTACGTGCCCTACAAACCATCATGCACACAACAGCCCAACAGGTTACATCAAATTACACATATTCAAGTCCTTTCTTCAAGTTAATAAACATGCACGCCTCTTGTATTTCTTTAGGTTTATTGTCAGTTTTTAATGTCAATATTCAAGATCGAAATGAGTGTTCTAATGACCCTATCAAAATGTATATCAAAACATATTCAAGTGCTCTAAAACGAGAATGAGTCGACACGTAAAAGCTTCATGGCTTCGTGATTTCATGCTGCGTTTATATTTGGTTTAGGGTCGACAACAACTGAAAACACGACACAAGAAAAGTACTACACACGCCATACGTTCCATCTATATATCACGACACATACACAGCCCTTACGTAAAATCTCATGTGCTCAAACCTTAATCAATATATGGTTCATATAATATCACTTACACCAGTAAAACAGATTTACGAGCCATGTTTTATACGTTTTACATATAGTTAACGAGACAACCATAAACAACCCACAACACTTGACATCCATGTAAACCAAAACTTTATGATTTTATGTGATGAAATTCTTTTACACATGTGATCGTATTAATGCGAGATAGAAGCAAATCACATTTTATAGATTAAGGTTTGTATGATATTGAATCGTATCCGGCCAGGTTTGTGTTTTAAGCATGACAAAGATAGCAATCGGTTTACCTTAGGCTGCACTAGGATTTATCGAAGAGATCAGGAATAGCGGCACTCGAAGGGAACAACACACGGTCACAAAACTCTGCTACTAATCTTGAATAACAGCACACGATCACAAGGAACCCTAACGCAATCGAACCACTCTTGGAGATAACACGATCACAGTCCTTAACTAAACTGGGTTATGCTTGCCTTTGACCCTTGTGCATTTGCTGAGAAAATACTTGGGCTGAATACGGTTTGAGAGTGGTTAAAATAGGTCACCCAGTATTATACACATGCAATGGGATGAAGTTGGAATTTATTTAGGTTTGGAGAAGGGACCAAGAGACAGTTGGACAGATGGAATAAAAGTGATAATTGTCATATGGCTGTGAAGAAGAAAACGTGTGAAGGAGATTTCTTAATTATGGAATTGCCGTGTGATTGAGATGTCATGCCACAATTCATGGGTCGAATGGCCTAATAATAGG
Organism: Artemisia tridentata subsp. tridentata; assembly: GCA_021014915.2. Lineage (NCBI taxonomy): Eukaryota > Viridiplantae > Streptophyta > Magnoliopsida > Asterales > Asteraceae > Artemisia > Artemisia tridentata. The sequence goes on from CP139504.1 coordinate 340,875,805, forward strand.
AGATGATTGAGCCGTGAATTTGGGATGTGATTATCAATTTAGACGAAATTTTATGCGGGTCAAATAAGGAGGTGATTATTACTTTTAGTTTCTATATATGATATCAAATGAGTGTGTACAATTTTTAATTAATTTGGCCCATACGGGACTTATTAAACGTGCCATGTTTTATATTATAAGGTCCATACATAATTTCATATTTTACTTTAGGTTATAAGTTCATATCGTATGGTTTCGAGTCATAACATGATATATAACTCAAGTTTTAATTTATAGCATATTTTAAAAGTTCTTGAAATTTCAAAATTATAGGGTATTTTGGTCATTTCGGATTGTGGTAATTTTTGGGTTTTACATCTAACCAGTGATGTAAGCGTGTCTCGAAAAGGATGTGTCTGAGTAGAGTGTACCGTTTCGAGAAACTTTCTGTGAATTTGACCAGGCCGGGTAATAATTTCAAGCTAGTCTAACTAGTGATGTAAGCGTGTCTCGAATCGGTCATGTTCACTGAAAGTGGATCAATTCAAAAAGGGCAAGCTCTACCCAACATGTGCAAATTTTAAATTAAAACATATGAGCACATGTTAAGGGGGAGCGTTTGAAAAATATAAAACTCTCAAAGTGTTAGGAAAATGTGTTTCATAATCATGAACACTTTGAGAGATTTTTCAAGGATTTGGTAAATGGAAACATAGGATAGTCATGAAGTTATAAGGTGGCTAAGGTTAGGAAAACCGTCCTATGATCCGCCAGAACTGGAGGGATCTACCCATGGACAATACCAAATAGTTAGTATTAGAAAGCCCTTAGGTATGATCAAGAAAAAAAGGAGTAATATGAGAAAGGAGAAAGAAGGGGTTGAAGAATTAAAAAGAAATAAAATGAGAAAGGGTGAAAAGAAATAACCCTCAAGTTATTCAACCTTAGGGCAGAAACTGGTTTCAATTCATATGCTACTGGTTGTTACTAAGGTAACAACGATATTGAAGACAAGACGTCATGGACCCAGTGACACACTGCACTAAAACCTTCTAAGCCACTCAAGTTCTATTAAAAGGACTTGTTTCATTCTCACGGGGAATGCTGCATAATCTATCGACCGCTCATTACGAGCTATGTTGATATTGAAACAGGAGACACCGCTCCTGTCTCCGACTACCAAAATTGCACTTATCGAGTCTAGAGCCACGAGATGCATTATAAGATCTCATAGGAACACATGTTACTTCTACACTGGTTGCTCAACATTAAGGACACCAGTTGTAAACTTATGAGTCCTACCAGATCTTAGCAATCTGCCAGAACATTTATGAGGGAATTTACAAATGTAATTCTCAGTGATTGAATGAAAATTCCTGCCAGGGTCAACATTAAACAGCCCTGAAAGCAGGTCACTTCGGTAATTCCTTGTGGATTACACTTAGTGGTCACAGCGGTTTCAAACGGTCTACATTTGTGGAGTGAACTCCAGCGACTCACCTAATCGTTGATTTACTACGGTAGATCTTGTAAACCCTCTGTGCGTTTTCGATTGAGGAACGTCCTTGGTAAGGATTAGAGAGAGTTTTCACACTATGCTGTTAACAATCTCGAAGTCCGAACCTATAAGTACCGGACGTTTTATTGCTAACTGTCGTATGCAGGAATTCCTGGCGGTTGTAGCTGATTGTAGAAAAGATGCCAATCCATCACCACATGCTCACACTTCACCATCATCGTATTCAAAGTAGTCATGATAAATTGAAAGACCTTCCACACTGCTTCTGCAAACTCTAATGCTGAAAATCATGACCCATAATAGAGTGAGCATGTCGGTCCAAAGATCGTAACATCACATGGAGACATACTGCTAAAAGATGACTTGGAGACATACGTTGGATGAAGACATCAAAGAATCACCAAAGATCATCCAAGACAGAAGAACGGTCATCAAAGGTTCACTGCTGAATGTAAAAAGACTAATGAATTTAAAGAATCAAAGACTACGAGCTATGATGTCAATTTCAGAAAATAGAATGCTAGAATTCATAATATTATTTCTGGGGTGACCTCCCTTAGAGAGAGATTGTTAGGAATATAAATATTCATCTGAAGACTCGGTCACCCCGAGTACTCATTAGCATTTAATAGCTCGTAGGAATATTACCACTATTAGTAATATTTTAGTTATCTTAGTATTTGTGGAGTGGGTCGGGTCTTTACCCACTGTCAGCTCGCTCCACAGCCCACACGGGGCACTAATATTTGTAACTATAAATACCCCTCTCCACCTAGGGAGAGGGTTGGAACTTCTCACACTTTCAATACAATATTCTCTTCACTTTCTCTCACTAAGTTCCCAACTCACTTTCTCTCTCTAAATCTCTTAACTCATTCGGCCAAATCCACATGATTTATGTGTTTAAGTGTTATGAATATGCTACAGTTATCGATTATTGCCTTTATTTAAAGTCCCTCCCATCATGAGCCATTAACCACTGAGGTAGACGCGAATATAGTGAACAAATCTGTGAAGGCTGACTGCATGTTTGATATATCTAGAAGGTGGCCTTAATTGCTAGCTAGATAGGTTCAAATCCACTTTATTTGACTTTGAAATAGGAAATTGGCAATATCCTATAGAGGGCCATAACTCATGCCATTAATTTGGATTGTTCTGACCGTCTGTGCGGTACTGTTAAGTTTTGAGTATCATGAGGCTTAGTGCAATGTATACTGTTCACAATATTTCTTTTTCATGATAATTGCATTTATTTGTAATTATAGACTTGCGTTCAAAACTGATTATGATTATAAATGCTATGATTTCACTCAACAATTTTGTTGACTTTTTAAGCATGTATCTTAGGTAATTAATAGGAGCATTGAAGGCATTGGCATGTAACGGACGGATTTGGTGTCTAACAAATTTCTGTCATTTACATCAAACTTATATAATCTTTTGTGGAATATTAAACGCTGAAATTTCTTTTCTCAATTTGAATTTCAAAATAAATGACAATGATTTACAAAACGTATCTTTTGAGTCGTTTTCTATGATTATGACTATGATCCTACCGGTAATAACCCTATTAAGTCTTCCGCTGTTAACTCAAATTTTAGGGGGTGTTATTGAACTTCTTGGAGAACATCTTCAAAGTCAGAGGACTCAATCCTTGAAGTAGTACCCACCTTGTGCAACCTCTTAAATTTGTGAGAGGTGGACTTCTTTCCCTCCAGCTTCTTAACCTTCTTCTTCAACATTAAAATTTCATTTGCCTGTGAAGAAGTGGTCTTCTTTAATTCATTAATTTCCTTCTACTAAGAGGTGGTGAGTTTCTTCAAGTCAAATACATCCTTATGAAGCTTTGTACACATAGCCATCAATTAATTATTTTGTTGCATACTACCCTCAGCACTTCGGAGTGTGTTACCTCTCCCGAGTGATGCATGATTGGGAATGTTAGACTCAGCCTCAAACCAAGTTTGAGCTTCTGAACCCCCCATGGTTTCTTGGCGCCTGGGGTTTCCATCACCTGGGTCAGTTCCATGGGAACTTGACCCATTAGATGTTGCCTTGGATTAGGTCTTGACTATGTTACTATTGTCCTGCACTGCATCTAAGCCAGTAGCAGTAGTAGCAGCCCTTTCCAAACTACCTTCCCTCTCCTTATTAGTAGCTTCATCTGCATCCATATCAGCATTAGCCTGAGGTAGCTGAGTGCCCTTTTGTGTAAGCCTACAGGTATAGGTCTTTTTAGGTTGAGATGTGGATGGTAAAATTGTGGGTGTGTGCTGGGTTTCAGTTGGGATTACTGAACCTTCAACCTGATTTTGAGATTGGACTAGAGCCACAATAGAAGGAAATAATGGTTTCACTCTTCCTGAAAAATCTTTACCCACCCTTCTCATGTTTGCAAAAAGTTTTTATTGAGTAAGGGTGCATCAAATGTTCTTTTATGAACTTTATTTTTAGTGAATTGGTTGTCTAAAAAACAATTATAAAAACCTTGGATAAAAGTAATAGTTGCTTGATTTATCCAAGTTCTTAACCAGACTATCCAAAATCATTTTTGAAAAGTTAAACTTCTAACCGTTAGTCAAGCATATTATAGCAGAAGCCATAGTAGTGCCAAACTCATTCCAGCCAATTGTTTTGGGACTTAAGCAATGTGAGATGGTATGGATTATGAATTTCCATTGAGGGGAGAATAGTACTTTGTAAAATTTTAAAGAGTTTTTTTTCTTCTCATATCCCATTAATTCAATGTTTTAAAAAATTGCAGAATTTAAGAGACACTCAATACTAGTATGATCATTTGCTAGTTGAAGTGATTGTCTAACAGATGACTCAGTAATAAGTATATCTTGGCCATCCACAGCATCCTTAATTTGTACTTCTCCATTAGTAGTTGTGGCCTTAGCAGTGGACCAAAACTGTTTAATGTGAGAAATGTATATAGTAGGATTCACAGTTAATGCAAACCTTTTAGGGTTTATATTCAAGAAATCAATGATTTATGTGAACCCTTTAGACTCTTTGTGTTTTTCTAAAAATGCTACCATGTTATGTGTATCATCAAATTGACGTGATGACATAGTGATGATTTGGGGGTTTTGGAATCAAATAATGAAAAGAGTGTTGTTAGCCTTAAAAGTAATGTTATATTCGAGAATTGCATTGTATTTAAGTATAGGGACTAGTTTAGCAATTAGCGGATAGTTAAGCTAGGGTCTTAGTATAAATACCCTCCTAGTTGAGACTAGGAGGTGAGGGAATTCTTGTATCACTTTGAAGGTGTGTGTGTGATCTCCTCTCTCTCTCTCGAAAACACACACACCTTCCCCCATTCTTAATCTAATAAATACCATGTTTAACCTTTATTTTGAGTTCCCCCGACCTCCTGAACACTTATCTTGATCTCTACAATTGGCATTGGAGCTAACCAGGGGCGAATCGTGGGGTTTTGTGGTGAAATATTTGTGATTTGAGGTGTTTCTGCTCGGTACTGTTCATCAGAGGGTCATTTTGATCGAACGAGAAAATGTGATCGAACGACCAACATTGATCGAACGAGGTTTGTCATCGAAGGTGCATTCATCGAATGAGACAATGGTAGTCAAGCTAGACTTACTCTTCCAAATTGATCGAACGACTTAGTCGAACGACATAGTCAAATGACATAGTCGAACCAAGTTAGGCTGATCGAACGAGTACCTTGTCGAACTAGACTAGTCGAACGAGCTACTGTGATCGAACGGGGTACATTGATCGAAACAATATAGTCGAACGACTAATGTGATCGAACGAGCAGCAGCAACAATACTATGTCATCGAAGCAACTCACTTTGATCGAACCAACTCTTGATAAAACAAGCACTCTCATCGAAGCACATCACTTAATCGAGCTAGATTAAGTTGATCGAAGGATTACTTAGTCGAACGACTATTTTAGTCGAACGACTAAATAGTCGAACGACTATTTTAGTCGAACCAAGGAGTATCTAGTTGAAGGAGCTTCTGTGATCGAAGGAGCTAGGGTGTGATCAAAGGAGTAGCTAGTCGAATGGGCAATATAATAGAACCAAGGTGATCTAGTCGAACGAGTTGTTGATCCAAAGAGCAGAATAGTCGAGCTATATAGTCGAACAAAAGGCCATCTAGTCGAACGAGCTATATAGTCGAACGAAGGTCATCTTGATCGAACGAACAAGAACTTCATCGAACCATACTCTAGTCGAGCCAAGTTTAGTCGAAGTTGTTCTAGTCGAAGCAGTATTGTCGAGTTACTTCATCATAAGCTTGTGTTACATGTGTTGAAGTTTAATGTTTGACATGAACAATCTTCACAGTATTACACAAGAGTGTGGTTTGCAAAAAGCTTTGCATGTGGTGTTAAAGTATATACGTGTTGCATGAGAAGTGTATAATATTAGAGAAAGCAAACTATTGAGTTCCTATTGACGTGTAATATTATACACTTCACATGTGGTTTGCAAAAGCTATGTATAATATTGAGTTCCTATTGACGTGTATTTGCATGAGAAGGGTTGCATGTGAAGTTTGCTTTTGACGTGCACTTTCAACTTTTGAGGTGTGAAAAAGATATTAGTATCACATGTGCACTCTTTGACGTATGAGCTTATCATCTTTCATGTGTATGCTAGTGACGTCAACTGAGTGTGGGTTTAATATGATTTTACTTGCTGACAACTTTTTAATAAGTTTGTAGACTTTAAGTGTTTGTGACTTTGTCACTCTCAAATTCGCACCACACCTCAATCACAAAAATATTATTGGCCTACATCCTCAAAACACCACGTATCGCTTAAACGATCCTGATCAAGATTCAATATCAAATGACAATGGCTAAAGTTTACAATGAATTGTGACTACGGGGATGATTCGTTATTATTCATTTGGATTTGAAATAAGGTTATATGGACGCGTGTACTTATTTCATCTTCTTTCTTTCTACCCTCCCGCGAAGATGACTTGTTTGGGCATATATTAATGGTGACGAAGACTTGGATATCTAGTTACTTTTGTGATTCTTTCTCACTATACTCACAAAGTAGTTGAGGATACGTCAAGAGGTTTTGTACTAATACTTTTGTTGAGGGTATAGGGTACACCGTTCTTAGTCACAAGGATCGTACAAGATTAAGTCAAAAATCTGGGTGATTTTACTTCATTCTCAAGTTCGTCATGTTGGGTTATCTTCTCATGTGGTTACTACAAAAAGCCGTTGTTTTTGATACAGGAGGTTGATAAAGAGTTAGACATCTTAAATGGTATTGTTAGTAGATTGGGTTTATTGACATCTTCTCATAGGCTGATTGGATTAATGATAAAGTGCTTCCAGTTAATACTTCACGTACACATCATTATGCTGATTCCGATAAATCGTAACCAGCAGGGGAGAGAAATAGGTACATCAAGGATGCACAACAAGTTCACGTGATCGGGCTTAATGATTTATGATATGATTTGTGTCGGAGATTGGTTGATTCTATGTCTTATCTTCCACTCATCTTATTCTACGTACTTCTACCTTATCCACCTTCACCAATTTCGGGCAACAAAAATCAAGATGATCAGTGGTTCAACTTGTTACTTTGGTGTTATCATTTCATGTGTACGTTATGGGCTGAGTTATCATATGAAAGATAACTGGGATGCATTTGGTGAGATGAAGATGTTGATACTCTATTCCCCCGAATGGATAATCTTGAAGAAGGTCGAGTCTACAGTCTGTTCTACATTTTCCACTGCGTGTTAGAAGACTAAAGACGGGATGCATTTAGTTATCAAAAGACTTCTTCAGAATTCAGGGCATTCATTTATCAAAAGAATTCTTCAGAATTCAAGCATTCATCAGAAAGGTTGTCAGTTTGGGGGAGAGCACTAATTAGGGGAGAGCACTCAGGGCACCCATAATTAAACCCTAATTAGATTTTCTCACATTCTTCTGCAAGTAAAGAAATGAAAGCTGAGAAGATTCTGTAAGCTGAACGAAGTAATGAAGTTTGAAGACCATTTTCTGTGCTTATGGTTTATATTTTACTTGTAGGGAACTTTGTAAGCAATTCCAGTATAACATCACTTTGGGGAGAGATTGTTAGCCTTAAAAGTAATGTTATATTCGGGAATTGCATTGTATTTAAGTACAGGGACTAGTTTAGCAATTAGCGGATAGTTAAGCTAGGATCATAGTATAAATACCCTCCTAGTTGAGATTAGGAGGTGAGGGAATTGTTGTATCACTTTGAAGGTGTGTGTGTGATCTCCTCTCTCTCTCTAGAAAACACACACACCTTCCCCTATTCTTAATCTAATAAATACCATGTTTAACCTTTATTTTGAGTTCCCCCGACCTCCTGAACACGTATCTTGATCATTACAAGTGTTTAGGGTTTGTAATTGAGAGAATTATGTGCGCATAACACTGATTAAGTGATCAAATTAGGGAGTTAAACCCTTAATCGAAGTATTACAAAATAGTACCCTGCACTCTCAGACTTAGCAGCAGAAACCTAATAGCATTAAGTTATGCTTGGCAGCAGTAACTTCTGCTTAGCAGCATTAACCCAATTTCTAATCCAATAAGCTTATTTATCAGCACTCCAACACTTTCCATATTCAAAAGATTAGTCCAAAAACACCAAACCACAAACAATAACACAATTCACAATAATCACATCATCATTTGTACTTAGCAGTTGTAAACACAACTAGTAGCAGAAACCAGCAGTTCTAAGTATAACTATCAGTGTCAATCATACTTAGCAGCAGAAAGTCTTATTGACATACATAGCAGTACTAATCCAGAAAAATTTTTACAAAAACACAAAGAGATAAGAGATTTTAAAGATTTAACATTTAAAAATTGAAATCTACCCATATCAAAAGCTTTTGTGAGCAAATCTGCAACGTTATTATCTGTATGAATTTTAATGATTTGAATTAACTTATTTTCATTACAATCTGTTATAAAATGGTGTCTTATCTCAATATACTTTATTTTAGAATGATAAACAGGATTTCTAATTATGCACATAGTACTGCTATTATCAATAAAGATTTTGGTATGCATAAAATTGTACCCATAATCCAGCAATTGATTCTGAATCCAGAGCACTTGTCTACAGCAACTTGAAGCAGACACATACTAAGCTTCTAATGTGGAATTAGCAACCACAGTTTGTTTCTTGCACTACCATGAGATCAATCTACACCCTAGGAATTGACAACCTCCTGTTGTAGATTTCCTATCTAAGCTTGCTCCAGCATAGTCACTATCAGTGTATGCTACCAAATCAAAAGGTGAATCTTTTGGATACCAAAGGCCCAATTTAGGATGACCCTTTAAGTACCTAAAAATTCTTTTCACAGCATGAAGATGTGAATCTTTAGGTGTGACTAGGTATCTAGCACATGCATACACTGCAAACATGATGTCAGGTCTTGAAGAGGTGAGGTACATCAATGACCCAATCATTGATCTATACAAATGAACATCCACTTCTTCACCATCTTCATCCTTGAGCAAAGGTTTGTCAGTGACCATGGGTGTGCTTGCTGCCTTGACATTTGTATACCCAAACTTCTTAAAGATCTCAGCCACATACTTATCTTGGCTGATAAATATGCCATCTTCCTTTTGCTTCACTTGTAATCACAAAAAGAAAGTAAGTTCTCCTATAGAACTCATCTGAAACCTCTCATGCATCAATTTTTCAAACTCAATGCATAATTCATCTTTTTTCTTCTAATGAACAAAGTTTTGTCTATCTTGCCTCTGTGAAAGCCATTGTCTAACAGGTACGTTGACAATGTTTCATACCAAGATCTAGGAGCTTGAAGTAAACCATAAAGTGCTTTTTGCACTTTGTATACTTTATCAGGAAAGTCAGGGTCTTCAAATCCAGGTGGCTGAGAGACATATACTTCCTCTTCAATTGCCCCATAAATAAAAGCACTCTTCACATCCATCTAATACACGACAAAATCTTTGTATGAAGCATAAGCCAAGAACAACCTTATAGCTTCAATTCATGCAACTGGGGCAAAGAATTCATCATAGTCAATCCCTTCTTCTTGAGTGTATCCTTGAGCTACCAATCTTGCCTTGTTTCTAATCACAATGCCTCTTTCATCCATTTTGCATCTGAAAACCCATTTAGTACCAATTTCCCTTTTTCCATTAGGCAAATCAACCAGAGTCCAAACTTCTTGTAGCTTGAATTGTATAAGCTCCTCTTGCATAGCCTCCACCCAGCTTGGATCCTGTAATGCTTTAAATACATTCTTGGGTTCTACTTGTGATAGGAAACAAGCAAATAAATAGTTTTGAAGATCTTTGTGACTGTTTCTTTGCTTAAGAGATCTAGCAAAGAAACCTTGTTCCTTTAAATCCTTAGTCATTATTCTTGTTTGAACAACAGACTTTATATCTCTAATTACTTGCTCTTTAGGATGATCCTTGTGAATTCTTGTAGTTGGAATAGGACTGACAGGGATAGTATCATCCATGTTGTTTATGTCAGCCTTTGCACCAACTTCTTCATCATCAGTATCTGAATATATATTTTCCAAAGGAGGCATATTTGGATCAAATGGATATTCATCCTCATTATTAGCAATGCCATCCTTGTCATTAGTATTAACAGTTTTATCTTTGTTAATGCTATTAATGTTGTTTCCATCACCAGAAGCATTAACTTCATTAGAACTACTAACATGATCATCCTTCACTTGATCATCAAATTCAGTTGGAACTTCAACATTCCACTTTTCATTATCACTTGAAGACTTAACACAATCTTCTTTATCATCTTTTGGATCTTCATCTTGATCATCATCTTCAAAACTCCTTGGCACTTTGGTTGAGATAAGTGGATCAGCAGTCCATATAGGTAGCAAGACATAATATTTTCTAGGTCCTGTATCCTTATTAGCTTGACCTGTACTTTCACTTGTGTTTGTACCTGCAAAATCATTAGACTGTGTACCTGTAACAATTGGCTCATAATTTACTGTTTTGGTTAGTGCATCAATATTAAACAGCCAGTTTAGTCCACTCCCTGTAGCATTAGGTGTACTTTCACTAAACCTAACATTCAAGTTCTCTTGCACTAACCTGGTTCTACTATTGAACACTCTAAAAGCTTTACTATCAAGTCAGTATCCAACTAAGAATCCTTCATCAGCCTTTCCATCAAACTTGCCTAAGTGATCTATGGTATTAAGGATTGTAACTGGACATTCAAATGGTCTTTAAAAACTTAACATTGGTGCTCTACCATGTAAAAGTTCATAAGGGGTCTTGTTATGAGGCTTAACTACTAAACTTCTATTTTGCACATAACAAGCAGTATTAACTGCTTCAGCCCAAAAAGTAGTTGGTAGCTTAGAATCAGCTAACATTGTTCTAGCAGCCTCAATTAGCGTCCTATTTCTCCTCTCAGCAACACCATTTTGTTGAGGAGTTCTAGCTACACTATACTGTCTCATAATACCCTTCATCTCACAAAACTGATTCATATCCCTATTCTTGAATTCAGTTCCATTGTCACATCTTATCACCTTAACCTTATGGTTAACTAGGTTTTCTATCTTGGTAATGAAAGACTTAAGGATTCCACTGGTTTCATCCTTAGTTGCTAAAAAGAAAACCCAAGTAAACCTACTATAATCATCTGTGACAACTAGGCAATACATCTTTTTCATCAAATTTTTTCAAAGGTTGGTCCAAATAAATCCATGTGCAACATATGTAAAGGCTGACTTATAGAGTTCACTGTTTTGGTCTTACAAGAGGCTGTATGTTGCTTTCCCTTCTGACAAGCAATACAGGTTTCATCATTTTCAAAAAACTTTTGAAGGTAAACCTCTTACAATATTTCCCTTAACCAATTTATTCACTGTTTTGAAATTTAAGTGTCCAAGCCTTCTATCCCAAAGCTTAGATTCATCAGATGTAGCATTTGCAAAGAGATAAGTCAAACATCCTTTGGGAACCATGTTCTCTAAATCAACACTGTATATATTGTCTTTTCTAGGAACCTTAAGCAAAACATGACTTTCATCAGTTAACTTAAAGTAAGGTGACAAGACAAAACATTCATTGTCAGTAAAAAGAACACTGTTCTTTTTTTTCACACATTTGTGGGACAATAAAGAGGTTAAACTTAAGTTCTTTTACAAAGTACACATTCTCAAAATCTAATTTACCAGTTTTTATTGTACCTTTGCCTATGATTTTCCCTCCTTTAGAGTTACTTCCAAAGGCAACATATCCTCCATCAATTGGCTCAAAATCTGTAAGATAGGACATGTTTCCAGTCATGTGCCTTGAGCATCCACTGTCAATAACTCCTTTATCTTGTAACTCCAACTATGGATTGCCCTGCACATAAAGTAAGAAAATCAGTGTCTCTTGGGGACCCAAGCCATTACTGACTTGGATCTGCCTTGTGCATCAATATAATCAAATTTCTTTAGGACAATTGATTCACTGTCTTGTTTGGAAATATGGTCTAAAACTTTTATTTTTTGTTTCCAAACCCAACATGCTGAGGCCTTAACAACATAAAAATGATCCCCACAAACAGTATTAGTTACTACTTTTGGCTTAGCAGTATTAACTACTGTTTTTGCCTTAGCAGCACTAAATGTTGTATTCCTTTGAATGGGTCTTTTTACAGATGAATGTGCCATTTTTGAAAACTGTAATCTTGATTTAGCACCATTCACTTTTCTCTTAGAGGGATCTGTATCAACTTGTCTAGCAGTATTAGTTAATAATGTTGTTTTAGAAACATTTTACTTGGCAGTATTAACTGAGACATACTCAGATTTCAGTAGCACTGCTCCTGGAACTATATTTCTCTTAGCATTTGGGTGAGTATTTTTAGAAAAACTTTGATGATTTACCCTCCTAGCATAGTTCCAAACAAGTTTTTGATAGTTATGACAGTCATGTTGCAAGTGTTCAAAACTACCACAATAATAACAAGCTTTATTGAACATTTGAAAATCACTTCCTAGTCTTTGAGATATCTTGTTATTCCTATTCCTCTGATTCCCTCTAGGACTGTGTGTGTTATTCCTAGGTTGCTCAACAACTTTCCTAGTCAACTTACTACCAAAGTCAGGTTTGAAAAACTTTATCTTTTCTATAATAAGCTTAACTGTTTTTCTTTCAACCTTAGGTTGAGTCTCTTCCTGATCCTCATCATCTGACACCCAATCTTCAATAATTGGTGCATCAGTATACTCCCTATCAACTGTAGACTTTTCCTCATTAGTCTTAGCATTACTACACTCACCTACAGACTGAGTCTTACACAAGACAATCAGATATAGGTTTCATAAATTTCCCTGTAATGGGAGGGGGAACTTCATTATAGCCTATGCCACTACCTTTCCTCATAAGTTGGCACTCTATTATCTTGTTTACTCCTTCAGATGCATGTTTAAGCCTATTTACTTTACATTGAAAGTTATCTTATTCCTGTTGAGCTATATCTTTTTCTTTCTGAGCTATATTAATCCTTCTTCTAAGTTCTGTGATAAGCTCATCTCTTACATAAATCTCACTCTTTAAAACAATAATCTTTTCCATTAATTCAGTCTCATTGGTTTTAAAGAATTCAAATCTTTGCTCCGCAGACTCTTGACCTATTTTATAACCTAAACAAATCAACTCAGACTTTCTTAAATCTTCTAACAGTTTATTATTCCGAGTTTTAAGTGACTTAACAGTATCTAAGCAAGATTTATAAGAACAACCAGATTCATTAGACACCTTAAAGTCAGAGCTTGAAGAGGAAGATGAATAAGCCATGCGTGCAAAGTTTGGTCTTTCTGCAGCTTGGTCACTCCAATCATATCCACCCAGGCCATCACAAGACACCAAAGCTGTGGAATTAGTTGCTTCCACAGGCACAATTTTCCTTGAGCTTTCTCCATTCTTGTAGTCTTGGCTCATTGGTGACCTCCATTCCCTAGCAATGTGTCCCTTTCTGTGACAGTTGTAGCATTCAACCTTGGACTTATCAAACCCCATGTTTTCTTTCCCATTGAACTTGAAATGTCTTCTAGTATTCTTCAAGAATCTCCTTGCCCTCATTGTTAACATAGTCACCTGTTCAGATCCATCTCTTCAAGATCATCTGGATGAATCTGTTCTAAGTCCTCATGTACAATCTAAGAATTATTAGATTGACTAGACAGGAATGCATAGATAAACCCATCACTCAAGTTATCAATGTTTGTAGAACTAGCAGCATTAACCTGAGTGTTAGCAGTAGTAACCCCATGTGTAGTAGTAACTGCTAACTTGGCACTGCTAGAGTTGTTTTAGGAGGACACAAAAGCCATGTTTTATGAATTAGTACTTGAGCTAGTCCCTTTAACATATGGTTCATAAACTTTGAGGTTGTTGTAAAGATCATCCAAGCTCATTGTGTCTAAATCATCCTTGTTTCTCCACACAACAACATGTGTGCTCCATTCAGAGGACAAGCTTTTCAAAAACTTTTGATTCATATCTTCCTGAGAGAGCACTTCACCCAACATCTCTAATTAACTTATAACCTTTTGAAGTCGATCAAAGGTTTAATCCAACATCTCAGAAACTTGAGCAGAAAAGTTTTCATATTGCTGTTTCAAAACATTTTTCTTTGTCTTCTTAGTAGCATCATTACCTCCAAACCTCTTTTCAATAGCTTCCATTAGAGACTTAGCATCTTTAATGGAGTTGAACTTCAACTGATGCTCATTAGGAATGGCTATAATCAACATACTTCTTGCCATAACTTCAAGTCTTCTTTGAGATTTTTCCTCAACAGTTGTAAGAGGCACAACTGTAACAACACCTTCTGAAGATGTTGTTTTTGGTTTTTCATTTCCATTCTTAATGATATCCCAGAGTTGGAAATCCATCATCTAAATGTACTGCTCAATTCTCATTCTCCAGATCTCATACTCATTAGCCTTGAGCATTGGAACCTTTGATGTAGTAACCATATGTGTAGAGTCTGAATCCATGTCTTCAGTAAGATCTAAACAATCTCAAGCTTAAACAGGTTCTTCTTGATCACAGCAACTAAATCACAAGATTTGATACCACATGTTGATCCCACTTATATGCTTGATCGAATTCCCTTAGCTTGTAAAGCTTTAGTTATGCTAGTTAAACTAACACAACTAGTATAGAAACTATGTTGAATTTACTAAAGTTTATGTGGAATCTAAACAATAGTAATAAGAAGAACAATAACACAAGAATAAAAAAACCAACAGCTTCAATATTATTAATACGAATACTCTCTTAGTATTAAGGTTCACAACCTTGAAGCTATGAATAATACGTATCTAAGTCAATGCCCTAGGACCTCCTTTTATAGACTAAGGAGTCCTAGTCGGCTTACAATTACTTTCTATACAAGATAAATCTTTAAAGAATCTTTTCTATACTTATATTAACATTCTATACATATCTAACCGACTCTAATACTCCAACAGCACTAATAAACACTTAGCAGTACTAACTATTTACACTGGCAGCATTTAGCCTTCAGCAGTCATAACTTAGTACTAGCAGCACTAAGTTTTCTTCTAGCAGCATTAAATACTTAGAGTATTTTCCTCGAAGTCTTCCAGCAGTTACAATGTACTCTAGCAGTAGTAACTTCCATAAGCAGCTTTAACCTTCATAACTAGCAGCAGTAATGACTTAGAACATTTTTGATTAATCCCAAGAGCAGTCTTAACAATGTGAGCAGTCTTAACAATTCAAGTAGCAGTAACTCTTGGAAACTTTAAGTCCCAACAATATATATGTGTGTATGTGTGTGTATATATATATATATATATATATATATATATATATATATATATATATATATATATATATACTAGCTTCATAACCCGCCCAATGGGCGGGTTAGCTTCTTAATATTAGTTGACAAATTCTAATTTGACAAACATAAATAAACGGCAAATATCTTAAACACACAAATTGGAAAGAAAAAAAAGAAAGTGCTCTTGTAATATTTGTAAAATTAACAAGGAAACATATGAAAACAAATAATGTACATGGTCCTTATTCATATACAAAATAAAACTTCTTTGTACACAACATTGAGTGATTAGTTTGTGTATTCGTCGTTACTTGTATGTTAAGAGCATGTCATCTTGGACAATAATATGTAATGAATGGGAAATCCTCTTTCCTTGCAAGGCCTATAAATAAGACATTAATCGTAGCAGTTAGCGTTATCATGTATGTGGTCATTACTAATTTAACATAGGTTGCGTAATAACCAAAAGACTTATTGTCTAAAAAGAGTTACAACAAATAGCATGTCATCTATGATTACAGATACTAATTATTTCTATGATAATCTAATTATATATACTTGATAGACTTGAGGAGGTTTTATGCATTAAACATATTGCAAACTTCATGCCGCATTTTAAAGCATACAAACTTGTTACACTCAGGAAGTAGCTATTGAGAGGATTATATGATACACTTAGGATGTTACTCCTGTATAATGTGTATATGATACTTTGAGTGAATATGATTAATTATGCGGAATCTACTTAACCACACTTAGAAGAATATTGGTTTGAGTATTGGAACAGTAATGCTTGTTATTGGACAATTAACATGGAATGTATAACACAAAACAATTCAATATTATTGAGAATAATACGAGTGATCTTAGCCTATCACTAGGGTTACAAAATCTTGAATCTCTAAAAAATTATGACTGATGTGTTTTTCCCACTTGTGTTACTACTTGCTTGTTGTGTGTGTCAGTATCACACTTGCACATGCATGTTCTGTGTGTTCAACTTTTGCTTAAATATCTAACCTAAGATCTCCTTTTTATAGACCAAAGGAGATCTTTACAAGATAAGTATCTACCGTATATATTTGACTTTTATACCCAAAAGATCTTTCCAATACTTATCCTCTACAAAGTTGTATGAGACTGTTATCCATTAAGCAGTATCTTTGGTTGAACTAGCAGTACTAACCTAGCAGTTAGTACTGTTAGTTATATCTTGAGCAGTCTTCAATGATACACAAGCAGTTAGTACTGTTAGTGTATTTCCATTAGCAGTACTAATCTTGTGAACAATTAATTCCCAACAATCCTCCCCTAAACTTGTGATTTACCCTAAATCAACAAGTTTCTTCTAAATTAAATGGGGATTGTGAGAATCTTCCAAACACTACATAGTCAGTCTCTTGATCTGAGCTTTCCTTTGTTATGCATGATAGAATATCTTTCTGACTAACTCATCTGCCATTTGTGAATCACTTTTAACCTGGAGGGTTGAACATACCAAAGCCAATAATAATGCTGCTCTAAGAGGATACTTTTTTTCTAGCAACATATAAACTTCTAAACCATCTTTGGTAGAGATCCTGTGTACACCACAAGTATAAAATAATCTCCAAGTTATCTCTTTGATTGGAGCTTGAAACCTCCAAACAGCTTCTCCTCCATCAGGTTCATATATCCTCTTCAATTGCACCCATAATTCCTTATCTTTGTCATCAGATGGATCTGAGGTTCTAAACCTTTCCTGCACCAAACTCCATAATTTTTCCAAGTCATCTCTGTCAAAAGATTTCAGCATATCTTCAAAGAATTTGTACACCTCTGTCTTTCCTCTACCCTGATGATCTTCCACCCCTTCATTCTCCCATCTGAGAACACTTCCCAATCTATAATTGGATGCTTGGCTTGGAGTGGATTGATGTTGAGTGATTCAGGAACTACTAAAATCATGCTATGTACCTGTTCATCAGTCAATGTTTTCTCTCCTTTCTCTGCTTCTTCCTCTGCAGGCTCTTCTTGAACTAATTCTTCCTTAGTTATTTGTTTCTTAGCCTCCGCAGACTCCAATAACTCTACTTCTCTCTTCACACCTTGACTTGGCTGAGTCTCAATAATAAATCTTGGATCAACAGGCTTGTGAATTCTTGCATGAGCTTCAAAGTATGCCTTTTCAATTGCTTCATTAGACATCCCTTTTAAATAGTTATCTTTCTAGTAATCTTGATGTTTCAAGTAACTCCCCATATAGCTTAATTGCTAACTTCTTGAAGGCATCTTCTTCTTGTTTGACTTTTTATTGCTTTGTTTAGTTCTGAGTTCTTGCAATAAGCTAGCAATAGCATCAGTTTGTTCTTCTGGAGTATACTTTGCTCTTTCATCAGCTTGTAACTCTTCAGCCATTTTTTGATCCGCTAAAATCTGAGCAGCTTTCTTTTCCTCTTCATTTTGATGCTTTCTTTCCATCATATGAGCAACCAATCTTGCTTCTTCATTCAATCTCTCTTCCTTAGCAATTCTATCCAATTCTTCTTCATGAAACTTTTGAGCCATTTCCTGAGCCAATTGTTCATCAAGTGCTAACTATGATAACTCCTTCTTAGACAACTTCCTTGATGGCACTTGCTCAGTCATTATCCCTTTTCCCTTATTTGCCCTTGATTTTATAGGTTTCCTTGAGTAAGCCACACTAGCAGTACCTTGATAACCTAGAGGAATTAAATCTTGAAGACTGACTGTACCTTCAACACTAGCAGTACCATGCTCTGTCTCAGCAGTACCTTCATCAAAAGCACCAGTACTTTCATCCATTTGTTCTATATGCCTCCGCTGAGTCTCATATTCTTCATGAACCAATTGAGCATTAGGATCTAGATAAATTTGGGCAATCTTCCTCCCCTGTTTGGAAGATCCCTCACGATCATTTGATCTTTGACCTTTTGAAGAACTAGAAGAACTTGTGGACACCACCATCTTAACTGATCTTCTGCCTTTGGATTGCTTGACTTTTGACTCTAATTTCTTCACCCTTAGAACCAATTTGGTGTAGACTAGGGCAAAGTTCTTCTTATGATTCTTGAGCTCAGACTCCAAAGAGTTCACCTTAGCAGAAAATTGGGTACATAGATCCGTCAATTCATTGAGTTTCTTGATGCCCTCATCACTTCCAGGTGTGTTAACTCCTATGAGAGGTGAATCATGGGGCATTGACTCATAATCCATCCTAAGATGGGTTTCTGAGCTACCCTGTGTATCCATGTGGCTAGGGATTCCACCAGAAGTACTAGGTACTGCTGGTGTTGCCATGGTTGGGGTCTTATTGATGTTGCTTCTATCCTTCTCAGCTACTAAGCCAGAGACAATAGAAGTAGCCCCTTCCATTCTGACATTGTCTGGAATCAGACCTATGTGTTGATGAAGATGGTTGTGATGATGAACTTTCAGATTGTGTGGGTGAATGATGGGAGCCAACTGCGGTTGTTGCTCCTTCACCCTGATGTTGTAGCATTGTATCAAAAAGAGATACTGCCTCCCCACCATAACCCCTTGAAGCAATTTTCATATTGCTAAAAAGTTTTTGAGTAAGCTTGGGGGTTGGATAAATTGTTTTGTGTGGAGGCAATGCATGTTTGTTCAAAATAGATTGAATAAATCTTGGATACATCAAAAATTTTGATTTGCTATCAACATTCTTCACCATACCTTCAAAAATTATTTTTGAAAAGTTAAAAATTCTGTGTGTAGCCAAACAAATGAGAGCAGTAGCAATATTACTACTGAACTATTCCCATGAGGTTTTCTTTGGGCTAAGACAATGAAGAATGGTGTGAATGAAAAATCTCCATTGTGGGGCAAAACGACTCTTTTGAAAAGTTAAATTTTGAGATTCAGTATTGTACCCCATTCTGGACAAATTTTCAAAAATTTATGTGTTTGGCATAGCACTAATACCATCTTCATCACTAAGATGGAAATGCCTCCTGAGTGAGGATTCAGTAATAGTGATTGAATAGCCATCCACTTTAGCTGTGATTTGTTTGTCACCATTTTCAAATGTTGTGACACTAGCAGTGTGCCAAAACTGTTTGATGTGAGTGACATAGATAGTGGGATTTAAGAGTAAAGAATACCTTATGTAAGTGTTGTTCAGAAAATCCACTATGTCATGAAAAGTTGGTTCATCCTCTGACTTTTCCAAATAAGCAACTTGATTGTGTCTTTCAACAAGGGATAACGAAGCCATGTTAATTTCAGTAAAAATGTGATTTGACTGCTGTGAATAGTGAAAATTTAGGGTAGAAAGTAGAAGAAGAAAGTGAATTGAGATAAAGAATTATGATTTACTTGTTAGGGTTTCTGATTGGACCGATTTGGATTAAAATATAACTTTTAATCGAAGATAAGGTTAATAAAATATATTAAAGGTAAAAATATCCAAAAAGCAAACCCTTAAAACAAGGAAATCGTTATTAAAAATCCCAATTGACTTTCAACGGCTAGTTTCAAAAGACGGTTATTTCGCACAGTACTAACGTCTATCCAGCAGTACCATTTTAGCCTACTTGTACTAACTTTAAGCCTAGCAGTACAAACTTTTTAAGAAACTTTTGACTTAGCAGTATGAACTTGATTTTAATGAAAAATCATACTGCTAACAACCATTTTAAAGGGATTAAGTGTAATAACAGACACTTAATCAAGATTTCAATTTAATATAACCTCTGGTTGTATGAGAATCAATGTATTCAGTTATAAATAACTACCTATGTACAGATAAACCCATTCAAAGGGGTTTCTTGACAGGGTTTCCAGCTCGTGGTAGTTGTTGCCTCTAACACAAGTGTTAGATTCACATTTGCTCGTTGTTCTTTCTATTAGATGTCCTTAGACTAACTCATTATACTAATGAAAGTATAAAATGATATAAAGTGAGTTGAGTCAGTTACTATCTGACCAACTAAGCCATCAAGACAATACAAAACATCATAATAAGTTTCAAGAGAGAAGTTTTAAAGAATTTATTAACTTAGGTATAAATCTTTGTTAATGAATTCCCAAAGTCTGTCCATCATTAACCTATTACATCAGCAACTTGAACCATCAACTTTTGCTCACACAATTGCACTTGTAAATCCTTTGTGCTTAATCTCCATATCTGTAATTGTTAGTCCAAACCAAGAAAACAAAGTGCAAAGCACTTGTCTCATAGCAGTATAATCATATGACTAACAGTATGAACAAAAACAATCAAAATTTGTACTAACAGTACAACCTTTACAATACCAGTACCAATTCACAAAGCTAGCAGTACAAAGCCAATTTATATACAAAACCACAAATTTTGAAAACATTAAGGATTAAGCATCCCAATACTTGCTACCAAGTATTGAAACCTTCCTACATCAAAGGCTTTTGTGAGAAGATCTGCAAAGTTTTGATCAGAATCAATTTTAACCACTTGAATCAACTTTTTCTCATTGCAGTCTCTATTAAAATGATGCCTAATTTCTATGTGTTTTGTTTTAGAGTGTTGCACTGGAGTTTTAATTATACAAATTGTACTGCTATTATCTATATATATGAAAATGTTCATGAAATTGTACCCATAGTCAAGAAGTTGATTTTGAATCCAAAGCACTTGACCACAGCAACTTGCAGCAGCTACATATTCAGCTTCAGTTGTTGAAGTTTCCATAGTTGTTTGCTTCTTACACTGCCATGATATGAGTCTACATCCAAGGAATTGACATCCTCCAGTTGTTGACTTTCTGTCCAAGCTTGCACCAGCATAATCACTGTCTGAATATGCTACCAGGTCAAAAGGTGAATCCCTAGAATACCATAGACCCAACCTAGGTTGACCCTTGAGATATCTAAAGATCCTCTTGACTGCAGTTAAGTGAGAAACCTTAGGAGTCACTTGGAATCTTGCACAAGCACAAACAGCAAACATGATATCAGGTCTTGATGATGTGAGATACATCAAGGAGCCTATCATAGATCTGTATGTGTGAACATCCACATTATCTCCATCTACATCTTTAAGAAGAGGCTTTTCAGGATCTATTGGTGTGCTTGCTACCTTTGAATCAGCAAATTAAAATTTTCTTATAATCTCTACAACATATTTATCCTGGTTTATAAATATTCCTTCATTAGATTGCTTAACTTGCAGACCCAAAAAGAAAGTAAGTTCCCCCATGGAACTCATCTGAAACTTATCATGCATAAGTTTCTCAAACTCTACACACATCTCCTTCCTTGTGGATCCAAAGATGATATCATCCACAGACACTGGAACTAGCAAGAGATCCTTCTTTTGCTTCTTGAAGAATAATGCCTGATCAATCTTGCCTCTTTGGAATCCATTCTCTATCAAATAGGAAGCCAATAATTCATACCATGCCCTTGGTGCCTGATGTAGACCACAGAGAGCCTTTACAACCTTGTACACCTTATCAGGATGATCTGGATCAATAAAACCTAGAGGTTGTGATACATAAACCTCATCTTCAATAGCACCATATAAGAAGGCACTCTTGACATCCATTTGATAAACTGTGAAGCCCATAAATGAAGCATAGGCCAGGAATAATCAAATTGCTTCAATTCTTGCCACTGGTGCAAAAACCTCTTCATAGTCTATACCTTCCTCTTGTGTGTACCCTTGGGCTACAAGTCTAGCCTTATTTCTAATTACAATGCCCCTTTCATCCTTTTTGTTCCTGGAGACCCATTTAGTTCCAATTACCCTAACACCCTTGGGTAAATCCACTAGCATCCAAACCTTCTGAATTTTAATTTGGAGAAGCTCCTCTTGCATTGCTTCTACCCAGCTTGAATCTTCTAAGGCTTTGAGTACATTTTTGGGTTCTGCTTGTGAGAGGAAACATACAAATAAGCAAGAGTTTGCATCTTCATGCTGCTTTAATGCATAAAGAGCATTAAGAAGCCCTTGGTGGTCTGAATTCATAAGCTACTTCCTTGTTTTCACTCCAGATTGCACATCACTAATCACATTGTCCAGGGAGTGGACTTTGTGAATCCTTGTGTGTAGAGTAGTAGGAACTGGATAGTTAGGAAGGAGATTGTTGAAATCCACCTCATCTTCTGAGAAATTTGTATCATTTGAGTATGATGGGCCAGTACTATGAACATTTGACTTAGCAGTATCAATAATTGGCCTAGCAGTATCAATATTTGGCATAGCAGTATCAAGTTAGGGCTCGGCAGTACAATCATCAGTAGTACTGTTAACTTGATTTTCTTGTTCCTCAGTCCCATCTACATTGATTTCATCTTCAATCCCTTCTTTAGTTGCATCAGAAGAAGGTCCACCATTCATTGAAGTTGAATCAACACTTGACCATATTGGCATTAACACATGGTCTTGATCTTTCTCCTTTCCCAACTCTGCTTCATTTGTTGCATCATGAGCTTCTGAACCTGCAAAATCATTAGTTCCTGCAACAACTGGCACATAGTTCATGGATTGGGTTAGAGACACAAGATCAAATAGCCATTTTGGTCCTTCTCCTGCAACATTAGATCTGTTCTCTAAAAATTCCACATGCAGGTTTTCCTCAACTCTCCTAGTTCTTGTGTTGTAAACTCTAAATGCTTTGCTATTGAGAGAATATCCAACCAAGAATCCTTCATCTGCTTTACCATTAAATTTGCCTAGATGGTCTAAAGTATTTAGAATGGTCACATGACACCCAAAAGGTCTAAGAAATCCTAATGCAGGAGTTCTACCTCTAAAAAGCTCATAAGGTGTCTTATTGTGAGACTTAACTACCAAAACCGTGTTCTGGACATAGCAAGCAGTATTAACTGCTTCATCCCAAAAAGTGATGGTCTAAAGTATTTAGAATGGTCACATGACACCCAAAAGGTCTAAGAAATCCCACTTCTGACACCAGCTTCTATGAGTGTCCTATTTCTCCTCTCAGCAACCCCATTCTGCTGAGGAGTTCTAGCAACACTAAATTCTCTTCTAATACCTTTTTTCTATGCAGAAATCATCCATAACTCTATTCTTAAACTCTGTCCCATTATCACATCTAATGACTTTTACCTTATTATCCATTAAGTTTTCTATCTCAGTAATGAATGTCTTAAGAATGCTAGGTGTCTCATCCTTAGAACCTAAAAAGAAAACCCATGTAAACCTGCTATAGTCATCAGTAACAACAAGATAAAACCTCTTATGCTTAATACTACTCACAGAAGTAGGTCCAAATAAGTCCATGTGAAGCATAAACAATGGTTGATCAATAGAGTTAAAAATCTTGGGCTTACAAGAAGCCTTATGTTGTTTGCCTTGGAGACAAGGAACACAAGTTTGGTCATTTTCAAACCGTTTATGAGGAAAGCCTCTTACCAAACCATCTTTTTCAATTTTATTAATGGTTTTAAAATTAACGTGACTAAGTCTCCTATGCCATAGCATAGATTCATCCAATGTGGCCTTTGCAACAAGACAAGTAAGGGCCTCTTTAGGAATAGTTTTCTTCATATCAACACTGTACATGTTGCCCTTTCTTGGAATTTTGAGCAATACCTAACTTTCATCAGGTAGCCTAAAATCTGGAGAAAGCACAAGACATTCAGTGTCAGTAAAAAGAACTTTGTTCTTTTTGTCACACATTTGTGATACACTAAACAGGTTATACTTAAGCTCTCACACATAGTACACATCTTCAAAATTCAATTTACCGGTTTTAATAGTACCATTACCAGTAATTCTTCCTCCTATTCCTCCCCCAGAGGTAACATATCCTCCATCTAATGATTGAAAGTCTGAAAGATTAGACATGCTGCCTGTCATATGCCTGGAACACCCACTGTCCGCATATCCTTGATCTTCATCATCTGCTTGTGAATCTCCCAGCACATGAAATTAGGAAATTAGTTTCCTTGGGGAACCCAAGCCATCACTGACTTGGGTTTGCCTCGTGCATCAATATAGTTAAATCTTTTTAGAACAGTT
This sequence comes from Artemisia tridentata subsp. tridentata, assembly GCA_021014915.2. Taxonomy (NCBI): domain Eukaryota; kingdom Viridiplantae; phylum Streptophyta; class Magnoliopsida; order Asterales; family Asteraceae; genus Artemisia; species Artemisia tridentata. The sequence continues at coordinate 340,900,142 of CP139504.1, forward strand.
GATGCACCATTGGATTGAAGAGGTCTCCAAATCCAACATGCTGAGGCCTTAACAAAATTATCCCGCTTTTCCTTAGCAGTGTTTTTGATATTACCAGTACTAACTACTTGGCTAGCAGTATGAACTGCTGGCTTTGCAGCTGTACCCTTTGGTTTCCAAATTCATTTTTGTACCACTGCTTTTGTTTGAAAAGGCCTTTTAGCAGTCTTTAATGCATATTTGAAAGTGGTTTTTGCACTTTGAGCTGCTGGTTTTGGGTAAAATGTCTTAAATGGTCTGGCAGTACTAACTGCTGGTCTAGCAGTATGAACTTGTTTTGGTCCAGACTTTAATAAAACTGCTCTGGGTGACATTCTAGCAAAATTATAGTAAGTTCGAGATTTAGGCGTTCCTAAGTTCACCCTATGATTTGAATGCCTAGTTACCCTTTTGTTGCAGAATGCTGCAAGATGGTCAAAACCTCCACAAGTGAAACAAGCTTTCTTATAGAAGACAAACTCATTACCTAGTTGGTGAGACTTGAGGTTGTTCCAATTCTTTTGGTTACCTCTGGGCTTGTTTGTGGTTCTATACTTTTCACAATATCTTACTGGTTGCCTAACATGTTTAACATTTGTTTTAGGCCTAACAGTATGATTCTTGACCAGCTTAGGAACACTTGTTCCTTTTATCTTAACAACATCAGGTTTAGCAACAATCGGTTCTTCCTCATCATCATCAGATGTCCAGTCCTCAATGATTGGACCATCTGAATTCCTACCAGAGGAAACCTTGTCCTCAGGGAGTGAAGTATCACTTACACTCTCAGGCTTATCAAAAACTACATTTTCTTTTGGCTTAACACCATATTCTAATTCAGGTTGTTGAAATTCAGGCAAGCCTGTATGTTCTAGGTCTTTCCCTGGGAGTGCAGGGATTCCTTTGTGAGGAGGTGGAACACTCCTATAACCTAAACCAGACTTAGCTTTGTTGATTAATTGACATTCAATTAGTTTGTTTACACCCTTAGAGGCATATTCTAATGTTTCTACACTTAATTGAATATTTTCATTAGCCATTTTAATCCTATCCATCTCAGCTTTCAAATGACTAATTTCAGCATTTCTAAAAGTTAAGTCCCTTTTAAGAACTCCTATATCATCAGCCAAACTAGATTCATTGTTCTTATAATGCACTATTTGCTCCTCTAGGACAGCTAAACCTCTCTTATGATTTGACAAGTTATAATGAGTTTTGTTTGGTTCTATCCTTTGATCATCATAATGTTTTTCTTAAAGTTTCTAGTTCTTTAAGAGAAGTGCAAGATTTAGAAAAACATTTATCAGATTGTACCTCAGTATAAGAGAAGGCCATGAGTGCCATCTCAGTAGGTTCTTCCTCCTCTGCTGCCATGACACTCCAATCAAACCCTAAGCCATCAATGGCTACCATAGCCTTTGAATTTGGCTCAGTGGTCTCCACAGCCTTGGCCTTGCTTCCATAACCTTTGCTCTTGCCATCTTGTTACCTAGGTCTCCTGCATTCCCTTGAGAAGTGCCCCATCTTGTAGCAATTGTAGCATTATATCCTTGATTTGTCAAAACCAGCAGTATCATTGCTGCTGATGGTGATCTTCTTCCCTGTTCTTTGATAGAATTTCTTAGCCCTCATGTTAAGAAGAGAAATTTTCCATTTGAGGTCCATCTCCTCCAAATCATCATCATTGATTTCCTGGAGGTCTTCATGTATAAAACCCTAAAATTTGAAAGCAAACAAAAGGACTAAAATGCCCCTACAACTTTGAAATTTAATTAAAGAGGTTACAAGCACCAAATAAATCTCGAACTTCTGGAAATGATCAAGATACTAAGTAAATTAATTTTGCTACTACATGTAACATTTTGTAAGGTACCAAAAACATATTTGAACACACAAAATGACCTATGTGCCGAAATGTTTAAAATAAATACTTATGTTATATTTAAAATCAAATAAAACCAAATTAAGATATGTAAATATGGAAAATGGGAATCAAAATAAATATATTGATTTAAGATTGATATGGGCCGAGATTTTTGGTCAAATCCCTCCCCTAGGACTCGGCAATTCTACCATTTAGATAAGCATCATCCTTCCTTGTGAAAACCCTAGCCGATTAAACAAAAACACACACATAAATTCATTGTGCCTACATCCGATTTTCTGGAACCTCAAGACCATTTTTCCTGTGTTGTTTGTCATCCATAGAAGCTAGGAAAAATATGTTTAAGGTTGTGCATTGCCTGGTTCGATCCTGGTGAAATTATCCTTGTCGCTAGATCAAAAGTGAGGTAAATTCCAAATCAATTCATTCGACCTTTGTAAAATTCATTTAGTATTTTTCTCATGATCCTCATATCATATATACTCTGTGAAAAATGGCTCTAAGGTCGTGGGAGGCCGATTCAAGTCGTGGTGTATTTTGGTGTCGATTTTATCCACTCGATAGGAGCAAAATTCGTTTCTCTTGATCCACACGTTCTAATCTTGGTCTGGTATTTTTCTCACATCACTTACATCATATAAGCTCTACATAAAATGTTCAATTTGATCCATGCAAGATCTATGAAATTTATGTGAATTAAATCATTAAAACGTGTGAAAATCATATAAAATACTATACGAATTTTCTGAGAACGAAATATATTTTATTTAGACTTCTTATGACTTATATATTACTGGAAAAATGTCGAAATGATTTGTCATGGCCTAGATCTTTTAATTTCAAATTTACTTATTAATCGGGTTTTAAAATAAAACGTTAAGAAAGAAAAGGAAAAAATCATACGATCTGGATTTTAAGAACTAGGGTTTGTTTTGATGTTAATTAATGATGTTAAATGATGTTCTAATGATTAGAAATGGTTTTGATATGTTAGGGTTAAGGTTTGTATTTTTTAAAAGGCTATACGATTGAGATTAAAATGTTTTGGGTGTGTTTTGTAACTTTTAAAACTCAAGGGTTATTTTTAGAACTTAATTTGGACTATGGATAATTAGTATAAAATATAACTTGAGGGTGCCATGTGTAATTTTTGTATTTAAAAGGATTAAAATGTTTTATTTGATAAATTGTAAATCGAATGGGAAATTATAAGTAGAGGGGTTAAAAGTGTAATTTCTGGAAAGTTAAGGTGTATTCGTGTATTTCAACATGTTAAGGGTGTGTTGTGTCATTTGGAAGATTTAATGGATTAATATGTAATTATTGATAATTAAAGATTGAAAATGTAACATTAAGGGTTAAATATGTAAGTTAATTAATTTGAGGGACCTATTGTGTAAATTATGGAAACTTGAAGGTACATTGTATAACTTTATAAATTAAGTACTAATTGTGTAAATTTGATAAACTAAGGGCTTAATGTGTAATTATGGATAATATAAGGTTTAAAGTGTAACTTATGTAATAAAAGGGTGTAAAGTGTAAATTGTAAAACCTTAAGGACCAAATGTGTAAATCTGATAAAATATATCTTATTTTCATTAAATAATGATTTAATTAAATTATGTTACACAATATTACTAAAGATGGAAGTTACTAAAAATGGAAAGTACTTAAAATGGAAAAGGTTGTAATTCTTTTCTACCCCTCTAGGTATGAAGAAGGAGAGGACCTGATTCTGTCCCATCTTATTCATTCTTGGTTTGTATTTTCTTTTGGAATAAGGTACAGATATTTTGACCTTCTCTGTATGGTTTCCTATGATCTCTGTCATGTTCTGATCTGTTTAGCCTCTGATTTGATACCTTTGCTATGATTCCTTGCTTTGAACCTTTGACCTATGATATGGACCTAGACTGTGAAAACCTCTTTAATTCTGACCTGGAAATGAGTTGAGAAAAAGCTATTTTAAAATGATGTTTACAAATATGATACAATACTCTTTTAATTGGGATTTTACTAACTTTTATGAAAACTATTTAAAAATACTATCGTTATGAAAACCGTTTTGAAAGATCATTTTATGAAGACCATTATTAAAAGATTGTTTTAAATGGACTCTTAATTAGAAACCTTTTAAATGAACTGTTACTATGGAACTTGGATTATTTGACCTTCTGATATTGACCTTCTAATGTTGACCTTCTGATATTGACCTTCTGATATTGAATCTTGTGATATGACACTCTGATCTGATATGATATCTGACTCTTAGTTTGATACCCGAGCCAAAATTTGTGACCCTAGCCATGAAGGTAACATGGCCGTGTCTGTGATGCACCACTGGCATGACTAGTGTGTAGCCCTAGTGATTTGGTTACACCGTCCCCATTCTGATTCTGATATGTGCACACTACTGTTATTATGGCCAATATGATTTGTTCTGGGGGGCGTATGGATGCATCATAGATCTGTTCTGTTTAGTGGATTTAACTATATATGATATGATTTCTGTTCTGGTGACTGGTACTGTGTGCAATACATGCCTTTCACATATGTCTGGGAGTTAGCTACTCCATTTGAAGAATGAGGACACCCCTCATATTATCTGATTATCTGAGAGGTCTCCCCTCTATATGATTATGAAGATTTATGGTTACGATATGATATGATCTGTTTCTGGGCTCGTGGTGGATTACTATCCCTTTCTCTTTCCCTTATACTTATTCATTGACTTATCCCTTGAACCATATTACATCTGTTTGACCTTTGTTTCTGTTATTCTGTACTATTTTCTATTTCTGTTTATTATCGTTATATCTGTTCTCTGGGCTTTTTAAGCTCAGCCGCACGTTTTCTTTTCGTGTGCGGCAGGTTATAAGCAGGACGACGGGTTTGGGTATGAGTGAAGATACTTTTGGACTTAGAAGACCTTGATAGTTATTCAGAAGTAGAAGTCATTAGAAGGATTGATTTTGCAGACTTAGTAATTAGTTTTGTGTCATTCTTAACCTTGTAATGTTAGTATTTCAATTGTAACCTTGAAATTTATTGTATTACTATTGAAGTATGCTTTGTTTGATCTGATATGAAACCATTAACGTAACATCTTTACCCTTGCTGGGTTGGGGTGTTACAATTATGGTATCAGAGATACAGGCTACGACTCGTAATACATTTACCCTTGACCTGTGTAAGTTAGGACCACTAAGCTTCCACTGTTGGCGCTCATAAGTTAACCTTTAAGTTTTGCTTTAGGATTTCCCTATAAGAACTTAAGTTTTGACCAGTGAGGAATGGGTAGACTATAAGGCATTTGTTTAGGTATTATTACTTCCGCATCACTCTGATTCATACCTTTCTCTTGGTTTAAGCCTCGTGAGATCCCTCTTGGAAATTGAAAGCTTATGCCTTACACCACCTAAGTTTTGAAACCTAAATGAATCTTGAAAGCATTAAGAATTGCATAGTAAATTCCTGACACTATTTAATCCTTACCTTCAGATTTCGACTCTGACTTCTGATCTTTGTTAATCATTTCGATGCCTCTTAGGCATTTTGAGAATCTCCATGGCGAGTAGTTTGGCTTTTCCTCTTGATTATGACATTTGTTTTTGTTGACCTCTGAGACTGTAGAAGTACTAGGTGGATGAAGATAGATTGTTTTGCTTACGACTTGAGATAAAGTATGGTCATCATGAAGGCATATTTATGTGGTGCTGGTATTATTAATGTGATAATACTTACACCATATAACGTGCCCTCATTGTGGCCATAGGATATCTTGGGAAGTACCTAAGAAGTTTAGAACTTGATTCCCGATGGATTATCTGTGATTAGTGAGACCTTAGGTTCATTCTACCTATGCGTATACTCTGCCTTCGTTCGTTAAATATCTGGATTAGTTTGGATTCTCGTGTGGCATTCTGTTGACCTCAGTTATGAATCTTAAACTCCTTGAAGAGCTCTCTGCTGTGGATACAATTAATTCGACTTGAAATTCTTGCTCGCATTCCGTATGAATATTCCGTTCTCTTTCTCTCTGCTTCCTGCAAATTTCGAGGACGAAATTTTTCTGTTAGAGGGGAAGAGTTGTAAAATCCTAAAATTTGAAAGCAAACAAAAGGACTAAAATGCCCCTACAACTTTGAAATTTAATTAAAGAGGTTACAAGCACCAAATAAATCTCGAACTTCTGGAAATGATCAAGATACTAAGTAAATTAATTTTGCTACTACATGTAACATTTTGTAAGGTACCAAAAACATATTTGAACACACAAAATGACCTATGTGCCGAAATGTTTAAAATAAATACTTATGTTATATTTAAAATCAAATAAAACCAAATTAAGATATGTAAATATGGAAAATGGGAATCAAAATAAATATATTGATTTAAGATTGATATGGGCCGAGATTTTTGGTCAAATCCCTCCCCTAGGACTCGGCAATTCCACCATTTATATAAGCATCATCCTTCCTTGTGAAAACCCTAGCCGATTAAACAAAAACACACACATAAATTCATTGTGCCTACATCCGATTTTCTGGAACCTCAAGACCATTTTTCCTGTGTTGTTTGTCATCCATAGAAGCTAGGAAAAATACGTTTAAGGTAGTGCATTGCCTGGTTCGATCCTGGTGAAATTATCTTGTCGCTAGATCAAAAGTGAGGTAAATTCCAAATCAATTCATTCGACCTTTGTAAATTCGTTTAGTATTTTTCTCATGATCCTCATATCATATATACTCTGTGAAAAATGGCTCTAAGGTCGTGGGAGGCCGATTCAAGTCGTGGTGTATTTTGGTGTCGATTTTATCCACTCGATAGGAGCAAAATTCGTTTCTCTTGATCCACAAGTTCTAATCTTGGTCTGGTATTTTTCTCACATCACTTACATCATATAAGCTCTATATAAAATGTTCAATTCGATCCATGCAAGATCTATGAAATTTATGTGAATTAAATCATTAAAACGTGTGAAAATCATATAAAATACTATACGAATTTTATGAGAACGAAATATATTTTATTTAGACTTCTTATGATTTATATATTACTAGAAAAATGTCGAAATGATTTGTCATGGCCTAGATCTTTTAATTTCGAATTTACTTATTAATCGGGTTTTAAAATAAAACGTGAAGAAAGAAAAGGAAAAAATCATACGATCTGGATTTGAAGAACTAGGGTTTGTTTTGATGTTAATTAATGATGTTAAATGATGTTCTAATGATTAGAAATGGTTTTGATATGTTAGGGTTAAGGTTTGTATTTTTTAAAAGGCTATACGATTGAGATTAAAATGTTTTGGGTGTGTTTTGTAACTTTTAAAACTCAAGGGTTATTTTTAGAACTTAATTTGGACTATGGATAATTCGTATAAAATATAACTTGAGGGTGCCATGTGTAATTTTTGTATTTAAAAGGATTAAAATGTTTTATTTGATAAATTGTAAATCGAATGGGAAATTATAAGTAGAGGGGTTAAAAGTGTAATTTCTGGAAAGTTAAGGTGTATTCGTGTATTTCAACATGTTAAGGGTGTGTTGTGTCATTTGGAAGATTTAATGGATTAATATGTAATTATTGATAATTAAAGATTGAAAATGTAACATTAAGGGTTAAATATGTAAGTTAATTAATTTGAGGGACCTATTGTGTAAATTATAGAAACTTGAAGGTACATTGTATAACTTTATAAATTAAGTACTAATTGTGTAAATTTGATAAACTAAGGGCTTAATGTGTAATTATGGATAATATAAGGTTTAAAGTGTAACTTATGTAATAAAAGGGTGTAAAGTGTAAATTGTAAAACCTTAAGGACCAAATGTGTAAATCTGATAAAATATATCTTATTTTCATTAAATAATGATTTAATTAAATTATGTTACACAATATTACTAAAGATGGAAGTTACTAAAAATGGAAAGTACTTAAAATGGAAAAGGTTGTAATTCTTTTCTACCCCTCTAGGTATGAAGAAGGAGAGGACCTGATTCTGTCCCATCTTATTCATTCTTGGTTTGTATTTGCTTTTGGAATAAGGTACAGATATTCTGACCTTCTCTGTAAGGTTTCCTATGATCTCTGTCATGTTCTGATCTGTTTAGCCTCTGATTTGATACCTTTGCTATGATTCCTTGCTTTGAACCTTTGACCTATGATATGGACCTAGACTGTGAAAACCTCTTTAATTCTGACCTGGAAATGAGTTGAGAAAAAGCTATTTTAAAATGATGTTTACAAATATGATACAATACTCTTTTAATTGGGATTTTACTAACTTTTATGAAAACTATTTAAAAATACTATCGTTATGAAAAACCGTTTTGAAAGATCATTTTTATGAAGACCATTATTAAAAGATTGTTTTAAATGGACTCTTAATTAGAACCTTTTAAATGAACTGTTACTATGGAACTTGGATTATTTGACCTTCTGATATTGACCTTCTGATGTTGACCTTCTGATATTGACCTTCTGATATTGAATCTTGTGATATGACACTCTGATCTGATATGATATCTGACTCTTAGTTTGATACCCGAGCCAAAATTTGTGACCCTAGCCATGAAGGTAACATGGCCGTGTCTGTGATGCACCACTGGCATGACTAGTGTGTAGCCCTAGTGATTTGGTTACACCGTCCCCATTCTGATTCTGATATGTGCACACTACTGTTATTATGGCCAATATGATTTGTTCTGGGGGGCGTATGGATGCATCATAGATCTGTTCTGTTTAGTGGATTTAACTATATATGATATGATTTCTGTTCTGGTGACTGGTACTGTGTGCAATACATGCCTTTCACATATGTCTGGGAGTTAGCTACTCCATTTGAAGAATGAGGACACCCCTCATATTATCTGATTATCTGAGAGGTCTCCCCTCTATATGATTATGAAGATTTATGGTTACGATATGATATGATCTGTTTCTGGGCTCGTGGTGGATTACTATCCCTTTCTCTTTCCCTTATACTTATTCATTGACTTATCCCTTGAACCATATTACATCTATTTGACCTTTGTTTCTGTTATTCTGTACTATTTTCTATTTCTGTTTATTATCGTTATATCTGTTCTCTGGGCTTTTTAAGCTCAGCCGCACGTTTTCTTTTCGTGTGCGGCAGGTTATAAGCAGGACGACGGGTTTGGGTATGAGTGAAGAGACTTTTGGACTTAGAAGACCTTGATAGTTATTCAAAAGTAGAAGTCATTAGAAGGATTGCTTTTGCAGACTTAGTAATTAGTTTTGTGTCATTCTTAACCTTGTAATGTTAGTATTTCAATTGTAACCTTGAAATTTATTGTATTACTATTGAAGTATGCTTTGTTTGATCTGATATGAAACCATTAACGTAACATCTTTACCCTTGCTGGGTTGGGGTGTTACATCATGAGTCAGCATTGACCCATCATTCTGGCTTGTCAGGAAAGCACAACAGGTTTTCTCATCCAGAATACCAATAGTACTGCTTGATGAACTAGCAGCACTAATATTTGAGCTAGCAGTACTAACTCCTACATCAATCTTCACATCTTCAACTGGATTTGAGTTACTAGGAGATGACACAAAAGCCATGTTCCCAGTGCTTGAACTAGATCCTCCAGACATCTTTACATCTTGTTCCACAATTTTGAAGTTGCTGTATAGATCCATTAAGTTCATAGTGTGAATGTCTGGCTTGTTCTTCCAGACAACAACATGCATAGCCCACTCTTCAGGTAAGCTTATCAGAAATTTGGAGTTCAAATCTTCCTGAGGTATATCCACACCAAGAATAGCAAGTTGGCTCACAATCTTCTGAAGCCTGTTAAACATGTGATCCATTGATTCATTGCTCGTTGAAGGGAAGTTTTCAAAGTTCTGCTTGAGAAGAGTCTTCTGGGTCTTCTTGGTGGCTTCATTCACACCATACCTAGCAACAATGGCCTCAAATAATGTCTTAGCATCCTTGAACTTACTAAAATTCAAAAGTGGCTCATTTGGAATGGTCATCATCAGCATACTTCTGGCCTTGAGGTCATTCTTCTTTTGTACCCTCTCTTCTGCAGTCACTGGGTTGGTATGCACAGTTGTCACTACTTTACCATCAACTGTTGATGTAGAAGTTGAAGGCTTGAAAGAGTTTCCTTCTTCAATAATTTCCCAAAGTGTATAGTCTTGTACCTGAAAGTACTGTACTATTCTTAACCTCCACATATCAAACTCACTCTGCTTGAGCATTGGCAACTTAGCAGCCACATTCGTTTGAGTAGTCTCCATGTCCATCACTTCTTTTAAATCATTAGTATCAACCTGGCTCTGATACCACTTGAGAGGATTATATGATACACTTGGGATGTTACTCCTGTATAATGTGTATATGATACTTTTAGTGAATATGATTAAGTATGCGAAATCTACTTAACCACACTTAGAAGGATATTGGTTTGAGTATTGGAACAATAATGCTTGTTATTGGACAATGAACATAGAATGTATAACACAAAACGATTCAATATTATTGAGAATAATACGAGTGATCTTAGCTTATCACTAGGGTTACAAAACCTTGAATCTCTAAAAAATTATGACTAATGTGTTTTTCCCACTTGTGTTACTACTTGCTTGTTGTGTGTGTAAGTATCTCACTTGCACATGCATGTTCTGTTTGTTCAACTTGTGCTTAAATATCTAACATAAGATCTCCTTTTTATAGACCAAAGGAGATCTTTACAAGATAAGTATCTACCGTATATATTTGACTTTTATACAAAAAAGATCTTTTCAATACTTATCCTCTACAAAGTCGTATGAGACTATTATCCATTAAGCAGTATCTTTGGTTGAACTAGCAGTACTAACCTTGCAGTTAGTACCGTTAGTTATATCTTGAGCAATCTTCAATTATACACTAGCAGTTAGTACTGTTAGTGTATTTCCCTTAGCAGTACTAATCTTGTGAACATTTAATTCCCAACAGCTATGGCATTTAAATTTACTACTTTAGTATCTACTAATCTTTTGTAAAACTATGAAAATGTGCAAACAAAAAGTGCTTCAACTCAATTTAAAACATCATTTCAATAGCCATATCAAATCAAAGAAAATATAACTTGCAAGTACTAACATTAACAACAAATTTGAGTTGTAGATTATTATCAAATACGACCTCAATATATATCAAAGTAACTACATGTTAACAGATTCCAATCTATAGAGATATTAAGATTAAAATTGAGAAAGATAATTAATTAACATCGACTTTATTATAGAGATAAGAGGAAAGTTTGAGCACCTTAACCAAAAATGCAATCCAACTATGGACAAGCCACTACAAACTAACCACCATCATATATGATAACATGCAAAGCAAACTATCTTAAGAAACTTGCAGTTCAATATAATCTTCATGTCACACCCCCAAAATACGTGACTTGTAGCGGAATAAAACATTCGAGGGCGTGACTGATCATACAGCACCATAGTTACAGTTATATTGAACGACCTAAAGTGTCGTTTAGAAAACACGTCGTTTGATTATTTAAAACATTCAGAGTATACAAAAGCTGGTCCCAAAAGATGTTTCATGTTTTCAGAAATCAGATCATACAAATCAAACGACAATTAAGTGCATAAACTATAGGGTGAGACACGTCGACTCCGCGACTCCATGATATGCCCTTATGCAAGACAACATGCAATACCTTAATTACCTGAAAATACATTGCTAAAAATTGTCAACAATAATGTTGGTGAGTCCATAGGTTTATGTAAATAAAATGTTTCTACGATAACCATAAGTATAAAATGTATGACAAATGTCACATAAAATTAATACATTAGCTCTTAAGCTCATGACCCCGAAGCTAGACTGAAATAAATGCCCCAAAAGGGAGTGTTTTGCCAAACACTCTGAATGATTGAAATGAAATGCGTTCGTTTGACAAGTTGGCGCTACCAACCCGAACGGAGGCGTCACTCTCAATAGATCTATCCACTCACCTTCGCTTGCTCACAATTAACGGTCCATGATAAATAAAAGGGGACTTTAAATTAGCAATGATGGTAACTTAAGCAATGTAAATGAGTTTGATACTTTGGTCCATATGAAAAATGGTGCAATGTATTCTCCCCCGAGAATTTAGAAATCAAATGATAAATTTAAAACGGGGTTATGAAAACTCACCTGCTATGATAGCAACAATGACAATGATGAAATGAGGCTCGGTCTTTAACCGGGACCTATTATGAATGATATGATCTAAGGTAAGCAATGATACAATGCTTCACATGAAAATATGTATGTTATCTATACCACTCGTTAATTTTGAAAATAACGTTTACCGTCGAAAAATACATTTTTGACGTCTCGTTAAGTTGTAAACTATTTTTCGTGTAAATATGTTGAAACGGTACTCCATGATCCTTGTTTGGTGTTCTATCGGCAAAATATAATGTTTTTGTCGCAATTTAATATTTTCCTTAACTTGTGAAAATACGCCCAAAATGGCCTCGTAAAACTAGTCATGAAATGTTGTACGTTAAGTGTTAGTGATCAAACTCGATGTTTTTGAAAACCTTGTAACAATGTCCAATTGTCGTGTTATTTAACTTTTGATCATACGCGCCTCGATCAATTAGAAAATCGGCTATCAATGTTATGTCTCGCAAAAACAGTAGTTTTTATACTTGAATTATTTTCTATTAGTGGGCTGTCAAAAATAATAATGGTTCGTCGGGTTTTAAACGTGTATATCTCGGTCGTTATAAGCTCGTTTTCTATGTTCTTTATATCCACGGATTCGTAGTAACATGTACTAACATAATCTCAGTAGGTCGGGTCATCTAGATCACGTCAAAAGCCTCATTTTGTCCTTTGAATCTCGGCGATTTGCAACTAAATTCTCAGATTTTAGTTTTTCGCCGTCAAACGTTGAAAAATCATAACTTTCTCGTCGTAAGTTGGTTTTTAGTGATTCAAGCGGCCACGGTTTCTTTTTTGAAAGAAGTTTCCGAATACGAAGGCCAAAATAATTCAATATTTTCTGAGTTTTCCAGATTCTACAAAAATGGACAGCACCTATTTCTATTGTTGAAAAATCAATGTTTAAGGTTCAAGACTAGTTCAAAACTTTATCAAACCACTTCAAATCAATACAACAACCTATCTAATCTTACCATACACCTTCTTAGGGTTTCATGGGGTCCTAAACATCACTAACAATGGTAGATCTCATGATGATCATACTAAAAATCCATAGATCTATGTTTATAAAGAAAATGTGTAACAAGTGGTATGTTTAACATGAATATTTGCATATCTAGTTAATAATATAACTTGAAAATCAATCAAATGAAAGTATGAAAAGATTAGAAAGATGATCTTGAAGCTTACTTGAATATTTGAGGTGTTTTGATGAGAAATGTATAAGAAACCTAGGGATTTTTATTTCAAAATCCTAACTAGGGATGTAAATGGAACTTGTTTAATACTTGATCTTCAAAAATTTGATGGATGATCTTGGTGTTCTTATGTTGGCCGAACAAGGAAGGAGAGAAAAGAGAGAAAATGATGAACTTTAGCTAGTTGATTATGTTTGTATGTGTTTTTCTAAATAAATCAAGGAACATATAAGCTACAACATTTAATGAAATGGTACTTGTAATCAACTGAAGTGGAAGATTAGGGGGTTTGGGGGGGGGGGGTGGGCACATGGGATAAAATGGAAGGGATTTGATGTGTAATTAAAGATCTTGTCCAAGTATTATAACTATTAGTGTGTTTAGTGTATACAATAAGTGTTATCGGGTACCGAGTTAACTAGAAATAAATCATTATGAGCTAAAATTAAATACGACAAAGTTGTAAAAATTGTAAAATCATATTCCTTGCATGAATCGGGAGTTAGAATGATTATCGGATTGAATTATCGCAAACCGACGGAGTTATAAGCTCCTAACGGAAAATATAGCAATTGGTTTAAAAACACCGGGTAAAGTAATAACATAATCTTTATATCATAATAATTAGCATGAAAATATGTTAGGATCATAGTCGGGAGTGTCGGGTATAATGTTAGTAGTAATGACCGAGTGGTAACGTTAATTAAATAATTAAACATACGTTAATAAAAATCACACAAACCCGTGCATGACCTAATATGATACTAATGTTACTGATGATATGTAGACTACTCTAGTCTATATGATGTGTCCTTACTGATGATGCATGAATGCGCAGCTAAACCTTACTGGTTACGCGAATTTGAATACCCGTAAACCTAGTTTACATAATGATGAATGAAAATCATGAATAGTGGTTTCCCTCCGGGAATGAATAGTGTTTCGTGAATAGTAAATTTTTTTGACAACTTCTCAAAGTCTCAAACTGACTTCAAAAATGATGAATAGTGAAATGATGAATAGTGATCGGTGAATAGTAAATGATAAATAGTAACTCATGAATAGTAATTTGTCGACGTTTGGAAAATGACTTGAAATTGTGATTTGTCACAGTCGCCCACCCAAAAAGGAATTCAGTCCCTGAACTCAGCTGGTGTTGGTCTCTGGAGTGGACTCGGTGAAAAGGTGTGGGTATTTGAGCAGCATCTGGTCTTCTCGTTCCCAAGTAAACTCAGGACCTCTACGATAATTCCATCGAACTTTCACAATTGGAATTCAACTTTATTTCAACTATTTGACCTCACGGTCCATGATTTCTGTTGGTTCCTCCACAAAGTTAAGCTTATCGTCGAGCTGAATTTCTTCCAATGGGATTACGAGCTTTTCGTCTGAAAGACATTTCTTGAAGTTTGAGACATGAAACGTGTTATGTATGTTGCTGAGCTCTGAAGAAAGCTCAAGTCTGTATGCCAGTCGGCCGATTCTAATTAGAATCTGAAATGGTCCAATATACCTAGGGTTCCATCTCCCGTGTTTCCAAAATTGTGTCATGCCTTTCCAAGGCAAGGCTTTCAATATAGTTCGTTCTCCAACTCGAATCCTAATGAATTGCTGGTTAGGGATACCTAATCTCAACGATTTTTGCATCCTGAACTGACCTAACTTTTCTATTGTTCACTTGTTGCTTGTAACTGATTCTTGACTTGTACAATTTCCTTTGTTGTTTAACAATTGAGTTCTAGACTAGTGAACTGGACTTCCCGATTTTGGTCTGTCAATAGGTAATTGGTACTTCAACCATAGGGTTTCTTAAAGGGATTAATGGCATATGGTTAGCCCAACCATTTCTGAAATCAATCACACATGCCTGGAGCATATCTTCCAATGTTTGAATCGTTCTCTCGCTCTGACCATCGGTTTAAATCTTGTAATGATTGCCAGAAGTTTGAAGTAAAGCGACTATTACGTCTGAAATGATAGAAATGGGTGCAGCATGTTTTGAGGCTATTTCCTTGACGTAAAGTCTGGTAGATTGATCCATAGTATAAGTCTCTCTGATTGGAATGAAATGGGCTGATTTGGTGAGACGATCGACGATTACCCAAATAGCGTCGAATCTACCTAATGTTTTGGGAAGTTCAAGGGCAATCCCATTGTAATGCGTTCCTATTTCCATCGGCGAATCTCAGGTTGCTGAAGTAATCATGATGGTTTTTGATACTCGGATTTTACTTTAGCGCAAGTAAGGTATTTGCTACATACATAGCTATGCCTGCTTCCATATTCGGCCATCAATAAAGTTTCTTAGGATTCTGATACATCTTATCAGAATCTGGGTGAATGGAGTACTTTGACTTGTGTGATTCGTGCAATATCAACTCTAGTATTCCACCATAGAGACGTATCCAGCTTCTGTCCTTGAAGCATCATACTCTGTCTGACCTCTTTACTAATTCATTTGCATCCTTTGGCATTCCATAGGGTTTTCGTTCTCTCAGTTTTCTTCCTTGATTGCCTCGACTTGAGCCTCGAGAATTCGTGATGGAAAAGGTGAAATGATTGTCATTCCCAATGATCTGACTCTCAAAGGCTTGGGCATTAGCTTTCTTAATTTTCCATTGGTTTGATGATGGTAGAGCGTGTGTATATCTGATTGGAAAGAAAATATCTTAAGGGGATTGTCAGAAGTTTAAGGTGCAGCGTCTATCCTTTATTAGGAGCCTTTGAAATTTGTACAACGTGTCTAGTGACAAATCCTACAACGGTAGGTTCGTCGAAAAGGTGTTATCGAAGAACAAAGCTATGGTAACGGTTTCTGATTCCTTGTGCCCTACTCTAACAGATATCAAGACATGAGTCTCTCTTCACCTAAGATGCTTGGTCTTTATTGCTAAAATTCGCGCTGTTTAATAGTTTTTCCTTAGATCTCCTTCGTCAAAAGTTTCCCATGCTATGTTTGTCAATCACAAGATCCTGAATGTATGAAGTGTCTTTGTATGGTGATTGGTTTTCAAAATGTGACTCGATATGGAGCGTTTTGATTGAAATCTTCCTCTGAACAATTAATTTACAAGTTTGGAGTAATGAATCTGACAACTTGAATAAATGGATTCCACAAGTGTGAATAAATGAAGTTTTATGTTTGAATGAATAAACCTTTCTTTTGATACAGAGTGTTTTCTTTGTAATCTTCCTTTGAACCAATGGATTTACAAGTTCAAATAAATGAATTTATAGGTTTGAATGAAATTTCTAAATCTGAACAAATGAAATTTCTCTCTCAATATGGAGTGTTTTGTTTGTAATCTTTTTCCTGAATAAATGAATTTTTCAAGTTTGGATAATTTCAGTGGTTATGCAAGTTTGTACTATTTTCAAATACGACCCAAGATTTTAGAGATAGGTTTTCGACATGATGTGGATAGGAATGTCTTAGTAAGTTTGGTGTTAAATAATGCCTATTGGTTAATCTTGGGTAAGACTTGTGGGTATGTATATCCAACTTGCTTGATCCTTTCTAAACTGGATCATGACTTAGGTTCGTTGTCCTACTTGGTCTAACTAGTACTTCTGAAATGATAGGATTTCGTGACTATGCCAACTATAGTGATTTAGATTGCCTCGTGAGATCTTATGTTTTTCCGTTGCGATACGAATCAACTTACTGTATATTTCTAGTCCTTGTTTGTAGTTTCGTAATCCTTCCATTGTTTTCTTAGGTCATGGAATACTCTTCGTGGATAGAAAATCTTTCCTGGAAAGGTCAAGGGTGAAATTCCAACTTAACGGTTGAGTGAGTATCATGTGGTGTAGGCATCTAGAGAGGGTCTGTCAAAAGGGATGTTTATGAAGAATATACTTGTTTACAAAGCTTTTGAATGAAAATTGTTACTATGAACTTTTGAAAAGATGATTATTTCTTTCATGGCATAATCCTCCCTGAATTAGACATTGGTGATCAGGCTATGTATAATTAAGGGCAAATGATGCGATGCTCGGTTTAGTCAAGGTAGCCTTATATTTCTCAAAAGTTTTAGATGATGTTCAACGTGTTGTTTGGTAAAATAGTAGTAAATAGTTGGTAGAACGACAGAAAATCAATTTATAAGGCGGTAGTAACGTAACTTTTTTTTTGAATGTTGTGAAATTATTCCCTGAGATGGTAGTAAAATAACTTGAGGTAAGGTTATGTGAAACAGTTTTATAAAGTGGTAGTAATATATCTTGTAACAAGATTTTTAAATGGGTTATAGGACGTGTATGGAACATCTTACGGAATGGTAATAGTCTTTAATCAGGGGCGAAATTTACCTAACTCCTACTAAGTTAGCGGTATGGTGTTGCGATATGATTGAAAATTGAGCAAATGGAATAGGAAATGAAATAAATGAAAATTGTGATCATGGTGGAGATGCTAAAAGATAGGGATTACATTAGATAGAAGAGTACATGGTACAACGAGGTTACAAGAAAGTACTTAAGATAGATTACTTAAAGAAATACAACCCTAGCGGGCTCCATCTATGGTTTATTATTAAGGCAGAAGTTCCTTGTGCTTAAACATGGTTGCCATCCTCAATGTTGTTGATCTCCTGGCAAACTCCTTCTCTGGTGATATAAGCTCTCCCAAGAGCTATTCCACCCTGACTCCCGGTTCCTTGGTTCCTCTGTTTTGGACAATCACACCTGTAATGTCCTATCTCCCCACAACCAAAACATGTCATTGGAGGTTTCTGATTTCTGGTAGTGATTGGAAAATTGCATTTACTGATTGAGTGACCACTCCTCTTACAGTTGCCACATGGAGAAGGACAATACCCTGGGTTATGATGACTTTGACACTTGTTACATTTGGGTAAGGTACCTCTGTAACCTTTCTTTCCAGTTGGCCCAACAGGACAGGCTTCTACCACTCCTTGTATCTTAGGTGGTTGTTGTGCAGTATGTCACACCCTGAATTTACCTGTTAATGGCAGCGGATATGAATACCTTGGTGTGACTTTCATGGCGTCTCATACAATGGATATATTGAACGACCTAAAGTGTCGTTTTGAAAATACACGTTTGATCATAAATAAAATCAGAGTTTACAAAACATAGGTCCCAAATGTTGTTGCAAGTTTATATAACAAAACCATAGTAGATCAAACGTTTACATAAGTGCATGAAAATAAGTGATGCAAGTCGACCCCGCGACTCCAAAATAGCCAAATGCATGTCCACACGCTAGCTAATTACCTGAAAATACATTGCTAAAAACGGTCAACATAAAGTTGGTGAGAGATCATAGGTTTAATAAAATGAAGGTATACGATAGCCACAAGTATAAAGTGTATGACATAAGTCACATAAAAATGGTGTACAATAGACTTAAGCTCATGACCCCGAAACTATGACTGAATCTGTGGTGCCCCTCAGAGTGTTTTGCCAGGCACTCTAATAAAAAGACATGAAATGCATCCGCTATCGGTTGTTGGTCAAAGCCAACACGGATGGAGGCGTCACCCTCGATAGATCTATCCACTCACTCTCGCTTACAGGTAAATTAACGGTTCATGATATAGGGGACTTCCATATGGCAACAAGGTAACTTAATCTATGTACAAGGAATTTGATACTAGGGCTCGCATATAAAAATGGTTGCAATGTATTCTCCCCCGTGGGATTTGAAATGAAATAATAAATTGAAAAACGGGGCTATGAAAACTCACCTCAAGTGATGGTACAACAATGCTATGAGTATGTGATGAACGGGAACAACAAGGCGCGTACACTAGCCGCTACCTATCATGAATGAGCATAATCTACTTAGATTATGAGGCAATGTAGTGCATGTACATGTATATGTAACCTATACCACTCGTACTTTGAAAATAATAGTTATCGTTAATATGTAAGGTTCTTCCAAAACTTGATATAAATATGTTAACTTGTTTCGTCAAAACTAGTCATGTAATAAAGTGTATAAAACGTTCGTTTTAGTATCGGCGTTTTGAAAACATGAAATGTAATATGATAGTCGTGTTAATAAGTCTTTGATCGTACGTGTTCCAACGGGTAAGAATTACGGTTCTCCATAGTCGTTACGTGAAAAATATAGTTTCTAGTACGTAAACATTTTCTAGTTAAAAAGCTGTCAAAATGAAAGGTATATTATCGATGTTTAAACGCGTGTATCTTGTTCGTTATTAGCTCGTTTTCGACGTTCTTTATATCCGTGGGTTCGTATAAACATGTACTAATATATTTTCAGTAGCTCGGGTCATCTAGGTCGCGTTAAACGCCTCAGCTTGTCCGTCGAAAGTCGTGTAACAGCATGTTATTTTCTGAAAATTAGTTTTCGTCGTTAAACTTTGAAAAATCATATCTCCTTCGTTATTAACTCGTTTTTATCCCCGTTTTCGGCCACGGCTTCGTCTCGGAATGTATTTTCTAAATATTTGGCCAAAAATTATCTCACACCTACTGATTTTCCCACGTTTCACTTTTAAGGACAGAATGTTTTATATACTTGTTAAAACTTGATTTTCTAGTTAGTAACTTGTCCAAAAATGTCACAAACAACAACCAATCTTTCTAAAACTTACCATATATCTTTTTAAAGTGTCAAGGGTCCTAAACATCATCATCCATGTAGATCTAACAAGGATCTAAGTATAAAACACTTCTAGGGCTCATAACTTGCAAAAAGATTTAAAAGGAGTGGTATAACTAACATATACATATAGATCTTGCATAAAAATGATATGAACATTATATTAACTTGGTAAAATTATGAATATGAGTTTTGACAACTTACTTGAAAGATTAGTGATAAAAAGATGATGAAAACCTAAGAAACCTTTGAGTTTGTATTTCAAAACCCTTAAAGGAATACTAGATGGACTTGTTTATGTAATGAGCTTGTAAAATTGGTGATCCTTGCTTGTGTTTCTTGTGTAGGCCGAGCACCAAGAGGGGGAGGGAGAAGAGAGAATCTTGTTAGTTTACTTGAAGATTATGTGTAAAATGAAGTGAAATAATGTGGTTAAGTATATATTAGACAAGATTTGATAGGCATTAATTGAGATAGGAAGTTTGCAAGTGTTGGGGTGTTTTTGGGGGCTCATGGCCGGCGCACAAAGGGACAAGAGGGGGGGGGGGCCTCTTTTGATTAAACCATGTGAGGATTACATTTGTTTAAGTGTGTAATTTTAATTAGTTTTAGGTGTAATCGGGTACCGCGTTTGCTAGAAATAAAATTTAACGGAGTTAGTCGGGACTTGACGAAGTCATAAAAATTACAAAAATATGTTGGGTACAAATATTGGGTGTTCGGGTAATATATTGTTTAGTTTTTACGAAAACCGTCGTAATTATTTTAAATGAACGATATAAATTAAATAAATTCGCAAAATACCGGGTAAATGAATTTTATAATTTTCTTGATGTTAAAACGAGTATAAAATATATCGGGACCATCGTGGGGATTGTCGGACGTGTTAGTCACATTTATCGATCGCGCGTTAACGTTTTAATTAAAAGTAATTATACGTAAAACGTCAAATGTAACAAGAATATTAATTTGATAAACCTACGAGTGGAATAGTATGAAAATGTAAATATGATGATATGCAGACTATTACTAGTCCGTATGCAATGATCCTACTGATGATGCATAAATTTTGCAGCTAACCCAAACCGGTTACGCTGAAATGAATGATGAATGATGGACATGAATGGTGATTTGTCGAGGTTAGGAAAGTGACCTGAAATTACGGGTTGTGACAGTCGCCCCTCCAAAAGGGAATTCAGTCCCTGAATTCAATTGTTGTTGGTTTCAGAAGCAGGTTCAGGAAAAAGGTGTGGATACTTGCGTCGCATTTGGTCTTCTCGTTCCCAAGTAAACTCGGGTCCTCTTCGAGAATTCCAGCGAACCTTCACGATAGGAATTTGACTCTGCTTCAATTGCTTGACCTCACGGTCCATGATTTCTACAGGTTCTTCCACGAAATTAAGCTTGTCATCTAGTTGAATTTCTTCAAGTGGAATAACGGACGACTCGTCGGAAAGACACTTCTTGAGGTTTGCAACATGAAATGTGTTATGAACGTTGCTGAGTTCTGGCGGAAGTTCAAGCTTGTAGGCTACCGGACCAATCTTTTCCAGAATCTTGAATGGCCCAATGTATCTCGGGTTTAGCTTCCCGCGTTTCCCAAATCGGATCACGCCCTTCCAAGGCGAAACCTTCAACATGACTTTATCTCCAACTTGAAATTCCAATGGTTTGCGTCGAACATCTGCATAGCTTTTCTGTCGACTTCTAGCTGTTTCGAGCCTTTCTCGAATTTTAACAATCTTCTCAGTTGTATCTCGTACCATCTCTGGACCGGTTAATTGTACTTCACCAACTTCGGCCCAACACACTGGGGACCGGCATTTACGACCGTACAATGCCTCAAATGGTGCGGCCTTTATGCTCGAATGATAACTGTTATTATAAGAAAACTCGATTAATGGCAAATGGTTAGCCCAACCATGTCCAAAATCAATCACGCACGCCCTGAGCATATCTTCTAATGTCTGAATCGTCCTCTCACTCTGACCATCGGTCTGAGGATGGTAGGCAGTGCTCATGTCTAATTTGGTGTTGAATGCATTTTGTAGTGACTTCCAGAAATTTGAAGTAAAACGACTATCTCTGTCGGAAATGATGGAGACTGGTGCACCGTGCTTTGAGACTATTTCCTTGACATAAAGTCTAGCGAGTTGGTCCATGGAATAAGTCTCTCTAATCGGTATGAAATGGGCTGATTTGGTGAGACGATCTACTATAACCCAAATAGCGTCGAATCCACCTGAAGTCTTAGGAAGTTTAGTAACAAAGTCCATTGTAATACGCTCCCATTTCCATTGGGGAATCTCTGGCTGTTGAAGTAACCCTGACGGTTTCTGATTCTCGGCTTTCACTTTAGCACACGTAAGACATTTGCTAACATACCTCGCTATCTCTGCTTTCATATCGGGCCACCAATAAAGTTGCTTGAGATCCTGATACATCTTATCAGAACCTGGATGAATAGAGTACTTCGACTTGTGCGACTCATGCATAATCAACTCTCGTACTCCACCATAAAGGGGTATCCAACTTCTGTCCTTGAAGCATAACACTCCATCGGATCTCTTTACAAATCCATTCTCGCTCTCGGGCATACCATAAATCTTCTCGTGTGGTCGGTTTTCTTCTTTGAGTGCTTCAATC
Source organism: Artemisia tridentata subsp. tridentata (assembly GCA_021014915.2). Taxonomy (NCBI): domain Eukaryota; kingdom Viridiplantae; phylum Streptophyta; class Magnoliopsida; order Asterales; family Asteraceae; genus Artemisia; species Artemisia tridentata. Next base: position 340,922,689 of record CP139504.1, read on the forward strand.
TGAGCCTCTAAGATCTTTGATGGTAAAGGTGAAATAATTGTCATTCCCAATGACCTGACCCTCAAAGGTTTGGGTCGTTCTTTCCTGCTAAGAGCGTCAGCTACAACATTAGCTTTTCCCGGGTGATATCGAATCTCACAATCGTAGTCACTAAGCAACTCTAGCCAACGACGTTGCCTCATATTGAGTTCCTTCTGATCAAGTATATGTTGTAAGCTCTTGTGATCGGTAAATACCACACACTTGGTGCCATAAAGATAGTGCCTCCAAATCTTGAGTGCGAAAACTACAGCACCCAACTCCAAATCGTGCGTAGTGTAATTCTTCTCGTGTTTCTTAAGTTGTCGTGACGCATAAGCAATCACTTTCTCGTTCTGCATTAACACAGCTCCAAGCCCTTTGTGTGATGCATCGCAATATACCACAAAATTTTCAATTCCTTCTGGTAGTGCTAAAACCGGCGCGCTACAAAGCTTCTGTTTCAACAACTGAAATGCGGACTCTTGCTTATCTCCCCATTCGTACTTCTGATTCTTCTGTGTCAACTTGGTCAGCGGCTTAGCTATCTTGGAAAACCCTTCAATGAACCTCCTGTAATATCCGGCAAGTCCTAAAAATTGGTGAATTTCTGTCGGAGACTTGGGCGTAGCCCAATCTTTAACTGCCTCAATCTTTGCTGGATCAACTTGTAGTCCTTGACTATCAATGACATGACCAAGAAATTGAACCCTTCGTATCCAAAAATCACACTTAGAAAATTTGGCATACAATTGCTCCTTCTTGAGCAGTTCTAGAATCGTTCTGAGGTGTTCTTCATGCTCTTGCTTACTCTTGGAATAAATTAAGATGTCGTCGATGAATACAATCACAAACTTATCAAGATACGGCTTACACACCCTATTCATGAGGTCCATGAATACCGCAGGTGCGTTAGTTAATCCGAACGGCATCACTTGAAACTCATAGTGTCCATAACGTGTTCTAAATGCGGTCTTCGGGACATCCTCCTCCCGAACTCTAAGCTGATGGTAACCGGACCTCAAATCAATCTTGGAGTAATAACTAGAACCTTGCAACTGGTCGAACAAATCGTCAATCCTAGGGAGTGGATAACGATTCTTCACCGTCAACTTGTTCAGTTCTCGGTAGTCAATGCACATCCTGAAAGATCCATCTTTCTTTTTCACAAACAAAACTGGTGCTCCCCAAGGCGAGGAACTCGGTCTAATGAATCCCTTGTCCAGTAACTCTTGTAATTGGTTCGACAACTCTTGCATTTCGGAGGGCGCTAAACGATACGGTGCTCTTGCAACAGGTGCGGCTCCTGGCACTAAGTCGATCTGAAACTCAACTTGACGCGTAGGTGGTAGTCCAGGTAATTCTTCCGGAAAAACCTCGGGAAAGTCCTTAACAATTGGCACATCCCCAAGTCGTTTCTCATCCGACTTCTTCTCAGTAATGTGAGCCAAAAATGCATAACAACCCTTCTTGATGTACTTCGCGGTCTTGATGCATGATATGATACTAAGTCTAGTCCCGCTTTGCTCTCCACGAACAACTAATGTCTCCCCATCATGAGGAAGATGAACAACCTTCTCATCACAAATAATTTTTGCACGGTGACGGGACAACCAATCCATGCCGATGACAATGTCAAAACTACCAAGTTCTACGGGCATAAGATCTATGTTGAATGGATGATTAAGGAAATTGATGGTGCAATTACGGAGAATTGTATTGGTACTAACTAAAGACCCATTAGCTAGTTCAACTTGAAATGAAATGTCTAGTGCGGTTGGTGTAATGTTGAGTAAAGGTGCAAACGTAAGTGAAACGAAACTTTTATCGGCTCCCGAATCAAATAAAATAGAAGCATAACGATTATTGACAAGGAACGTACCCGTGACAACCTTCGGGTCTTCGAGGACATCACCTCCACCCATGACGTAAGCTCTCCCTCGAGCTATTCCTCCTTGATTCCTTACCTTCGGGCAATTGTTCCTAAAGTGTCCCACTTCTCCACAACTATAACACGTTGGCGATGGATTCTGATTGTTTACCCCAGGAGCAGACCTACATCCATTAGCTTGATGACCAACTTTCCCACAATTTTGACAAGGCCTAGGGCAATCTCCCGGGTTATGATGAGTTTGGCACTTGTTACACTTTGGTAGAGTACCGGAGTAACCTTTCTTTTCTGTCGGACCAGCGGCATAGGCCTTTGCAGTCTCTTGCCTCTTGGGTGGTGGTTGGTTGGCGTTGTTACCTTGGTTGTTATCCCATTTCCTTTTGTTGTTGTTGTTATGGTTGGTGTTGTTTCGGTTATTGGAGTAGTTGTTGTTGTTCCGGTAATTGTTGGTGTTATTGTTGTTGTTACGGTTTCGGTTGGAGTTATTGTTGTTGTTGTTGGCGGGTGTCACTTTCTTCAGAACTTGAGCTATGAGCTTTTGAGACATCCTGATTGCCTCATCAAGAGTTTGCGGATCAAAAGAAATCACATCACCACGGATGTTTTCGGGCAAGCCACCAATGAAATTCTCAACCAACTTTTCATTATCAGGCACCATAGATGGGCATAGAGCGGCTAACTCTTGGTACCTCCTAATATAAGTCTCGATATCATTCCCCACGGTTACCAGATCATAAAACTCTACCTCTAACTTCTTCACTTCGGTTCGTGGGCAAAACTTCTTAGTTACCAACTTTTTGAACTCGTCCCATGTGACCTTGTAAGCATTCTCCATCCCTATGGGCTTTGCATAGGAGTTCCACCACGATAAGGCTTGATCACGAAGCGTACTAACGGCAAACTTTACCTTGGAATCATCCGGACAGTTGCATAAGATAAACACGGATTCGGTATGTTCGAACCATCGAACCATGGCAGTAGCCCCTTCAGTACCCTTATACAAAGTAGGATCTCCACTCTTGAAATCCTTGTACGTACATTTCTTTCCATTAGTCCCGTTGCTAGCTTCTCCCGATGTTTCAATCCGAGAAGCATCTTCGGCAGCTCTTGCGGCAACTGCGGCTCTTTCAATCTCTAGAGCTTCGGCTATACTATCCCTAACGAGCTTCCTGATAGCAGCTTGAGTCATATCTGGGGTAGCCGTTGCAGCAGCCTTGGATCTTGTTTTCCTAGGTGCCATAATTCTGGTACATCACAACAGAATACATCAACCACAATCATACTAGAAATGATTATCGCACAAAATATATACAACCACAACCTGTATGTATATAAACACAACATGTATAAATACAACCACGACATGTATAAATACAATGAAATCACGATGAGAACAACCACAACATGAAATTTCATAGAATAATCACAACACATGAATATCATACATGAAAATTTCGGCCTACGTGGACCGATATCATAATAGCACAACCAAATCCTACATAGTAGAGTCATACTTGATACATTTGTTTGTACTACAACCAAAAGACAACAAGTTCATAACTATGTCCCACACCCCGGGACTAGGATGATAACAGTACAAGCTACATGATAAAGTCTAACACTAAGCACTCCCTGGTGCTCCACCTGGTCCACCTGGTCCACGCTTCCAAGTTTTGACCACTTTGGCCATGGAAATAGCAACCTTCTCCAGCTGCTCCACTCGCAACTGAAGATCGGTCTCTCTGCTCTGTGATGCAGTCAAAGCAGCTCTAACTGATGCCAACTCAATAGCCTGGCGGCGTAGCTCCTCCTGAGTCTGCTCGGCTCTGTCCCGAATCTCGGGTAACTCATCCCTCAACTGGTCAATCAACTCCTGATGCGCTAGCTGACGTGTCTCCAGTCCATGATAAGACACATCAATAGAAACTCTACCCTGAACCAAATCCTCTACATCCTCCTCAACCACATCTAGTCGAGGCGCAAGGATCTCATCTACTCGGTAACTCAATCTAGCTAACTGCCCCTGCTGATCAGTCAGCTGGGCATCCAAGGTAAGAGCAGTGGGTACCCTCGCAGCAGCAGCCCGCGAGCTCTCTCCAATGTGGTAATGTGCAGGTGGTGGTAAATCTGAAATCTGAGTAGTGGGTAAGGCTGGGGTAGTGCATCTTGCACGCTTTTTAGGCGGCAAAGATAGAGCAGGTGAAGGAGTAGTAGCAGGTGTAGTAGTGGGTAAATCTGATGATGGTGGTAGTGTAGGAATGGCTGGTGTCCTGAATGTAGTGGTAACACGACGTACGCTCTTACGAGCACCAATGATCGTCTTGCGACGAGGAAACATAAGAACAGGTTCGGCGGGAACTGATGAAGTATGGGATGATGACTCTGTCAGAGGACGGGTAACAAGAGGTGGTGCAATGGGTGAAATCTGAGGAGTAGGAGCAACCTCATCCTCGTAGAAAGCCTCGGTATCCTGTGCCAAAGGTGGTGAAAGTGGTGCAGGCTGAACAGGTGTAACCATGGGTATAGTGGAAGACATAGCGTCCTCAATGTCCACATCGGAAAGTATGATAATCGGGCGGGAGTTAGAAGACATATCTCTGGGGAAACAATGCAAAATGAAATGAATAACTCATGTAATGAAACTCATAAATAATAAATATGCACTTATGATGAAATGATGAGACGCTACCGTTGGGGTAGTTATAGTCTAGGGTATGAGGACAGCCTAGTTCGCTATAACCATTGCTCTGGTACCAATCTTTCACACCCTGAATTTACCTGTTAATGGCAGCGGATATGAATACCTTGGTGTGACTTTCATGGCGTCTCATACAATGGATATATTGAACGACCTAAAGTGTCGTTTTGAAAATACACGTTTGATCATAAATAAAATCAGAGTTTACAAAACATAGGTCCCAAATGTTGTTGCAAGTTTATATAACAAAACCATAGTAGATCAAACGTTTACATAAGTGCATGAAAATAAGTGATGCAAGTCGACCCCGCGACTCCAAAATAGCCAAATGCATGTCCACACGCTAGCTAATTACCTGAAAATACATTGCTAAAAACGGTCAACATAAAGTTGGTGAGAGATCATAGGTTTAATAAAATGAAGGTATACGATAGCCACAAGTATAAAGTGTATGACATAAGTCACATAAAAATGGTGTACAATAGACTTAAGCTCATGACCCCGAAACTATGACTGAATCTGTGGTGCCCCTCAGAGTGTTTTGCCAGGCACTCTAATAAAAAGACATGAAATGCATCCGCTATCGGTTGTTGGTCAAAGCCAACACGGATGGAGGCGTCACCCTCGATAGATCTATCCACTCACTCTCGCTTACAGGTAAATTAACGGTTCATGATATAGGGGACTTCCATATGGCAACAAGGTAACTTAATCTATGTACAAGGAATTTGATACTAGGGCTCGCATATAAAAATGGTTGCAATGTATTCTCCCCCGTGGGATTTGAAATGAAATAATAAATTGAAAAACGGGGCTATGAAAACTCACCTCAAGTGATGGTACAACAATGCTATGAGTATGTGATGAACGGGAACAACAAGGCGCGTACACTAGCCGCTACCTATCATGAATGAGCATAATCTACTTAGATTATGAGGCAATGTAGTGCATGTACATGTATATGTAACCTATACCACTCGTACTTTGAAAATAATAGTTATCGTTAATATGTAAGGTTCTTCCAAAACTTGATATAAATATGTTAACTTGTTTCGTCAAAACTAGTCATGTAATAAAGTGTATAAAACGTTCGTTTTAGTATCGGCGTTTTGAAAACATGAAATGTAATATGATAGTCGTGTTAATAAGTCTTTGATCGTACGTGTTCCAACGGGTAAGAATTACGGTTCTCCATAGTCGTTACGTGAAAAATATAGTTTCTAGTACGTAAACATTTTCTAGTTAAAAAGCTGTCAAAATGAAAGGTATATTATCGATGTTTAAACGCGTGTATCTTGTTCGTTATTAGCTCGTTTTCGACGTTCTTTATATCCGTGGGTTCGTATAAACATGTACTAATATATATTTTCAGTAGCTCGGGTCATCTAGGTCGCGTTAAACGCCTCAGTTTGTCCGTCGAAAGTCGTGTAACAGCATGTTATTTTCTGAAAATTAGTTTTCGTCGTTAAACTTTGAAAAATCATATCTCCTTCGTTATTAACTCGTTTTTATCCCCGTTTTCGGCCACGGCTTCGTCTCGGAATGTATTTTCTAAATATTTGGCCAAAAATTATCTCACACCTACTGATTTTCCCACGTTTCACTTTTAAGGACAGAATGTTTTATATACTTGTTAAAACTTGATTTTCTAGTTAGTAACTTGTCCAAAAATGTCACAAACAACAACCAATCTTTCTAAAACTTACCATATATCTTTTTTAAAGTGTCAAGGGTCCTAAACATCATCATCCATGTAGATCTAACAAGGATCTAAGTATAAAACACTTCTAGGGCTCATAACTTGCAAAAAGATTTAAAAGGAGTGGTATAACTAACATATACATATAGATCTTGCATAAAAATGATATGAACATTATATTAACTTGGTAAAATTATGAATATGAGTTTTGACAACTTACTTGAAAGATTAGTGATAAAAAGATGATGAAAACCTAAGAAACCTTTGAGTTTGTATTCCAAAACCCTTAAAGGAATACTAGATGGACTTGTTTATGTAATGAGCTTGTAAAATTGGTGATCCTTGCTTGTGTTTCTTGTGTAGGCCGAGCACCAAGAGGGGGAGGGAGAAGAGAGAATCTTGTTAGTTTACTTGAAGATTATGTGTAAAATGAAGTGAAATAATGTGGTTAAGTATATATTAGACAAGATTTGATAGGCATTAATTGAGATAGGAAGTTTGCAAGTGTTGGGGTGTTTTTGGGGGCTCATGGCCGGCGCACAAAGGGACAAGAGGGGGGGGGGCCTCTTTTGATTAAACCATGTGAGGATTACATTTGTTTAAGTGTGTAATTTTAATTAGTTTTAGGTGTAATCGGGTACCGCGTTTGCTAGAAATAAAATTTAACGGAGTTAGTCGGGACTTGACGAAGTCATAAAAATTACAAAAATATGTTGGGTACAAATATTGGGTGTTCGGGTAATTATTGTTTAGTTTTTACGAAAACCGTCGTAATTATTTTAAATGAACGATATAAATTAAATAAATTCGCAAAATACCGGGTAAATGAATTTTATAATTTTCTTGATGTTAAAACGAGTATAAAATATATCGGGACCATCGTGGGGATTGTCGGACGTGTTAGTCACATTTATCGATCGCGCGTTAACGTTTTAATTAAAAGTAATTATACGTAAAACGTCAAATGTAACAAGAATATTAATTTGATAAACCTACGAGTGGAATAGTATGAAAATGTAAATATGATGATATGCAGACTATTACTAGTCCGTATGCAATGATCCTACTGATGATGCATAAATTTTGCAGCTAACCCAAACCGGTTACGCTGAAATGAATGATGAATGATGGACATGAATGGTGATTTGTCGAGGTTAGGAAAGTGACCTGAAATTACGGGTTGTGACACAGTACTTCTTCCTTGGTCGTTGTGGTAGTCCCATTTTCATTTGTTGTTGTTACTGTTCCCTACGGCCTTGGTGTGACCTATGTGTTCCTCTGCGTCGTTCACCATAAAGACAGCTTTAAACATGGTGTCAGGTTCTAATAAGGTGACCAACATCCAAACTTCAGGGGAGAGTCCCCTGATATATCTCTGAAGTTTCTTGCTTTCCGGTTCCTCCATTGCAGGGCCTAGTCGTGCTAATTCGTAAAAACGTTTAGTATATTTGGCAACATCATCTCCTACCATGGTAAAGTCTAGGATTTCCTGTTCCATTTCTTGTATTTCGCTTCTTGAACAATATTCTAAGGTCATCATCCTTCTTAGTTTCTCCCAAGAGATTGAGTAAGTAGCGTCGACCCCTACTATCTGAACATGTTTAGTCCACCATTCCTGGGCATGATCCCGAAAACTGCAAGTAGCGAACTTAACTTTATCTTCCTTGCGACAGTTGCCATTTTGAAATATTGTTTCTACTTCTCCGAACCATTTGTAAAATCCCTTCGCGCCTTAAGTTCCGCTATAGGTGTGGGGGTTGCAATCCATAAATTCCTCATGGGTAAGATTTTCGGCGAAGGCTGTCGCTATGTTCTTGGCAATGAGTTGCTCAACAGTGGCTTGTGTCATGTCTGGAGTGGCTTGCTTTAACCTAACTTCTTCAACATCATAAGAGACCATGAGAATTTATAAGTAGTAAAGATCATCATACTCACATATATGCAATCATGACACGTATAAATGGAATGAGATCACAACAAGGTGCAATCACGAAATACCATAGATATAATCATAACACCCGTGGTTATATACCATGAAAGTTTTGGTTTACATGAACCTATATCATATATAGCACAACCATATCCATGTAGTAGAGTCAATACTTGGTGATTTCGTTGTACAACAATCAAAATACTACAAGTTTCTTTGAACTATGCCACACAATCCGTGGTTGGGATAATAGTAAAAGCTAGTAAAGGCATAAGTCTAGTCTAGAGGCTTCCTGGTGCCCCTCTGATTGGATCCTGGATTGCGGCATGTTGGGGTTGAGATGAGTCATGATGTGGGTTCTGAAGTTGTGCATCGATCATGTCTGAGTTAGTGTCGATTCCAAACCATTCTTGAGGAATCTGCTGATGTTCCTGTTGAGTCGGTGGTCTTGGTATTATCCATAAAGTGTTATCTAGCGCCTGATATGTGGGGATGGAAAAGGGGAATGACGATGGTGGTAGTGGGATTGTAGGGACAGTCTCCTGAATTCCAAAGGTCTCAGTGCCATATCTGTTAGTCTCTCCTAAGTCTAGCTCAGGTAGTGTTAATGTCTCAAATAGATGAAAATTATCACTCAATAATGGTGAGTGTTATGGAAATGTCGAGGTATAGGAAGGTGAGAGTGGTGATGTTGGTGTATTAGTGAATGAAAAAGCATCCTCAATAACCGAGTCTGCTGGAATGATAATAGGGTGATTGGGTGAAGACATCTCTGTGACAATCGACGTAAAATGAAAGTAAATAACACCTCACATTATGCGATTTGTGATGAAATGATGTATGTATGAAACCGCATGTATAGTGAATATGCACTTATGATGAAATGGTGAGATGCTATGATGATGTGGTTATAGTCTAGGGTAAATGATACAACCTAGTTCGCTATAACCTTTGCCCTGGTACCAATCTGTCATACCCCCAAAATACGTGACTTGCAGCGGAATAAAACATTCGAGGGCGTGACTGATCATATAGCACCATAGTTACAGTTATATTGAATGACCTAAAGTGTCGTTTAGAAAACACGTCGTTTGATTATTTAAAACGTTCAGAGTTTACAAAAGTTGGTCCCAAAACATGTTTCATGTTTTCAGAAATCAGATCATACAAATCAAACGACAATTAAGTGCATAAACTATAGGGTGAGACACGTCGACTCCGCGACTCCATGATATGCCCTTATGCAAGCCAACATGCGATACCTTAATTACCTGAAAATATATTGCTAAAAAGGGTCAACAATAATGTTGGTGAGTTCGTAGGTTTATGTAAATGAAATGTTTCTACGATAACCATAAGTATAAAGTGTATGAAAAATGTCACATAAAAATAATACATTAGCTCTTAAGCTCATGACCCCGAAGCTAGACTGAAATAAATACTTCAAAAGGGAGTGTTTTCCCAAACACTCTGAATGATTGAAATGAAATACGTTCGTTTGACAAGTTGGCGCTACCAACCCGAACGGAGGCGTCACCCTCAATAGATCTATCCACTCACCTTCGCTTGCTCACAATTAACGATCCATGATAAATAAAAGGAGACTTTAAATTGGCAATGATCGTAACTTAAGCAATGTAAATGAGTTTGATACTTTGGTCCGTATGAAAAATGGTGCAATGCATTCTCCCCCGAGAATTTAGAAATCAAATCATAAATTTAAAACGGGGCTATGAAAACTCACCTGCTATGATTGCAACAATGACAATGATGAAATGAGGCTCGGTCTTTAACCGGGACCTATTATGAATGATATGATCTAAGGTAAGCAATGATACAATGCTACACATGCAAATACATATATTATTGATACCACTCGTTAATTTTGAAAATAACGTTTATCGTCGAAAAATACATTTTTGACGTCTCGTTAAGTTGTAAAATATTTTTCGTGTAAATATGTTGAAACGGTACTCCATGATCCTTGTTTGGTGTTCTATCGGCAAAATATAATGTTTTTGTCGCAATTTAATATTTTCCTTAACTTGTGAAAATACGCCCAAAATGGCCTCGTAAAACTAGTCGTGAAATGTTGTACGTTAAATGTTAGTGATCAAACTCGACGTTTTTGAAAACCTTGTAACAATGTCCAATTGTCGTGTTATTTAACTTTTGATCATACGCGCCTCGATCAATTAGAAAATCCGCTATCAATGTTATGTCTTGCAAAAACACTAGTTTTTATACTTGGATTATTTTCTATTAGTGGGCTGTCAAAAATAATAATGGTTCGTCGGGTTTTAAACGTGCATATCTCGGTCGTTATAAGCTCGTTTTCTACGTTCTTTATATCAACGGATTCGTATTAACATCTACTAACATAATCTCAGTAGGTCGGGTCGTCTAGATCACGTCTAATGCCTCGTTTTGTCCTTTGAATCTCGGCGATCAGCAACTAAATTCTCATATTTTAGTTTTTCGTCGTCAAATTTTGAAAAATCATAACTTTCTCGTCGTAAGTCGGTTTTTAGTGATTCAAGCAGCCACGGTTTCGTTTTTGAAAGAACTTTCCGAGTATGAAGGCCAAAATAGTTCAATATTTTCTGAGTTTTCCAGATTCTACAAAAGTGGACAGCAGCTATTTCTATTGTTGAAAAATCAATGTTTAAGGTTCAAGACTAGTTCAAAACTTAATCAAACCACTTCAAATCAACATCACAACCTATCTAATCTTACCATACACCTTCTTAGGGTGTCATGGGGTCCTAAACATCACTAACAATGGTAGTTCTCATGATGATCATACTAAAAATCCATAGATCTATGTTTATAAAGAAAATGTGTAACAAGTGGTATGTTTAACATGAATATTTGCATATCTAGTTAATAATATAACTTGAAAATCAATCAAATGAAAGTATCAAAAGATTAGAAAGATGATCTTGAAGCTTACTTGAATATTTGAGGTGTTTTGATGAGAAATGTATAAGAAACCTAGGGATTTTTATTTCAAAATCCTAACTAAGGATGTAAATGGAACTTGTTTAATACTTGATCTTCAAAAATTTGATGGATGATCTTGGTGTACTTATGTTGGCCGAACAAGGAAGAAGAGAAAAGAGAGAAAATGATGAACTTTAGCTAGTTGATTATGTTTGTATGTGTTTTTCTAAATAAATCAAGGAACATATAAGCTACAGCATTTAATGAAATGGTACTTGTAATCAAGTGAAGTGGAAGATTAGGGGGTTTAGGGGGGGGGGGGCACATGGGCTAAAATGGAAGGGATTTGATGTGTAATTAAAGATCTTGTCCAAGTATTATAAGTATTAGTGTGTTTAGTGTATACATTAAGTGTTATCGGGTACCGAGTTAACTAGAAATAAATCATGACGAGGTAAAATAAAATACGACGAAGTTGTAAAAATTGTAAAATCATATTCCTTGCATGAATCGGGTGTTAGAATGATTATCGGATTGAAATATCGCAAACCGACGGAGTTATAAGCTCCTAACGGAAAATATAGCAATTGGTTTAAAAACACCGGATAAAGTAATAATATAATCTTTATATCATTATAATTAGCGTGAAAATATATTAGGATCATAGTCGAAAGTGTCGGGTATAATGTTAGTAGTAATGACTGAGTGGTAACGTTAATTAAATAATTAAACATACGTTAATGAAAATCACACAAACCCGTGCATGACCTAATATGATACTGATGTTACTGATGATATGTAGACTACTCTAGTCTATATGACGTGTCCTTACTGATGATGCATGAATGCGCAGCTAAACCTTACTGGTTACGCGAATTTGAATACCTGTAAACCTAGTTTACGTAATGATGAATGAAAATCATGTATAGTGGTTTCCCTCCGGGAATGAATAGTGTTTCAGGAATAAATAGTGTTTTGTGAATAGTAAAATTTTTTGACGACTTCTCAAAGTCTCAAACTAACTTCAAAAATGATAAATAGTGAAATGATGAATAGTAACTCATGAATAGTAATTTGTTGAGGTTTGGAAAATGACATGAAATTGTGATTTGTCACACTTCACTCCACTGGCATCTCAAAACTTCTTTAACTAAGCAAACCTCTGATTTCACATTCAGCCCAAACAAAACATACCTTTGATAGATAGATGAGGCCTTCCACATTCATCATCATGTAACATCTAAGAAAGTAAAGAGACTATAAACTCTTGAAAAAAAAATCACTCGGTCATTCATCATCATGTAACATATAAGTAGTTAACTTGTTATGCATGGATCCCCTTCTCAATGTAAACTAACTGAAAATGAAAGACCTGCAACATGAAATAATTAATCAAGAAGAAAGCCAATTTCGAGAAATGAAAAGCTTAATTGTTGAAACTTCAATACTAAATCAGCATTGTGTAAAGAAGAAATAGTAAATTAATTACTTGCCCATGATAATCGCGTATCCAAGTCATTCTTTGATCTTTACACAACAAAATACATATTCAAAATCACCAAATACTTTCATGGATCATCTCAATCCAGGCAAGCTGTAGTGGAATATACAGTGTCACGTCTTGGTGACCAATCAATCATAGAAATAGAGCCCGCATACCTTTTTCAAACCATCATCTTCCACCTTATTTGTTGGGAATTAAATATTCTGAAGTTTAAGTATGGGGAAAATATCTCATGTGATTAAATCTGGTAGCAGTAGAGTTAAGTCTTGTGAGTTCTAAAGTTAAGTCTGCTGGTTATCTGTTGGTTAAGTCTGATCGTTGAAGTTAAGTCTGGTGGTTAAGTCAAGTGTTAATTCTGGTGACTATCAGAGTTAAGTCTGCTTAATGAAGATATTAAGTCTGGTTGACTAAAAGTCAATAATACACGGTAGATAATATCTTACCCCATGTGCTCAGTCTTTATCTTTTTCTCACAGAACAAGTTGTAAACATAGATACATGTTGTTTCTTAGTTACTGACACGCATAAGATAAGCTAGCAAGTTGTTTGACAAGACTTAACATTATTGTAAAGATCTTTCTTATGTTATAAAAGAAAGATCTTAGTCTAGAGATATATGTGTGTGTTAAACTTATAGTGCAAAAATATATCTCTCAAGAACATAGAACAAAAACAATATCACAAGATATAGAAACATAAGATTCAAGGTTGTAACCCTAGTGATAACTCAAGATCACTCGTATTATTATCTTAATAATATTGAATTGTTTGGTGATAAGCTTTCATTGTTCATTGTCATATAACAAACACAACTGTTCCATTTCCATAACCATAATAACCTTCTAAGTGTGATTAAGTAGATTCTGCATACTTAATCATATTCACCCAATATATCATATACACAAAGTACAAAAGGTTTAACCACCTTAACAGTGTATCGAATCCTAACAAGTGGTATCAAAGCGAGGCTGATATAGTTGATTTAGAAGAAGAAGCTTAAGAAACGGATGTTCAGGATACTGATACAGATGTTGCTGCAAAGTTGCCATGATCAAACAAAATGAGTTTGAGCTATGGAGGTTGAGAATTGAGCAATATTTTATGGTTCAAGATTATGCTCTCTGGGATATCATTACATATGGTGATTCTTTTTCACTAGGCTATTCAGATGTTATCATTGACGGCAAAACAGTAAGACAAAGAAATACTGGACCAGTTTCAAATGAAGAAAGGATACAGAAGAGAAATGATCAAAAAGCAAGAAACTTGTTGCTTATGACCATTCTTGGTGAACAGATGCTATCCTTTAGCAAGTATCCAGATGCAAAAACTCTTTTTGAAGAGATTTGTGCATGGTTTGGTGGTAATGAAACTACCAAGAAAACATAAAAGACATTGCTGAAACAACAATTTAAAATTTTCAGTTCAAATAGCAATGAATCTCTTGATAAGCTGTTTTCTAGATTACACAAGCTTGTCAGTCAGCTAAGTGTATTGAGTGTTGAGATAGCAAAGGAAGATCTCAACATGAATTTTTTTAGAATTCTACCTGATGAGTTCCATACTCATGTGGTTGTCTGGATGAACAAGCCAGATATTGAAACCATGAAACTCAATGATTTGTTCAATAACTTCAAAATTATTGAACAAAGTCTACAGAAGTCTGGAATCTATAGTACTAGCTCTGGGAATGTGGCACTCTTATCATCTCCCAGTATCAGTAAGTCAGAAGAGGTAGATGAAGTTGAAGGTGTTTCTATTGCTACATATGGTGGTCCTTCTACTAGTTCACAGAAGAATGTTGCTGGACTTGGAGATCCATCATTTTATGTATTCATGTCTAGTCAAACTAGTGGTTCTCCTCTAATTCATGAAGATCTTGATCAGTTGGATGATAATGATTTGGAAGAGATGGACATCAAATGGTAGGTTGCTTTGCTTAGCATGAGGGCTAAGAAGTTCTGGCAGAGAACTGGTAAGCAGATTACCATTGATGGTAATGAAACTGCTGGGTTTGATAAGAAGAAAGTAGAGTGTTTCAACTGTCACAGGTTAGGACACTTTGCTAAAGAATGTAGAAACCCAAGGAAGCAAGATAATAGAAGCACATGGTATAGGCAAGAGAAGAAGAAGGAAGTCACAGTTGAAGAACCAAGGGCTATGCTAGCCATAGATGGGGTTAACTATGACTGGAGCTTCATGGCTGATGAAGAGAAAGCACCAACTAATGTTGCTCTTGTGGCCACTGAGACTGCTATAATGGCCTTCTCTGATTCAGAGGTAAGTTCCATAACCAAATGTTCTAAATCATGTTCTGCTCTTAAAGATAATGAAGAACTTAAAAGAAAAACTGATAATAGGCGAGAAGAACTAATTATTGCCTTAGCCAATTTAAGTAATCATAAAAGAGCTATAGGTGTTCTTGAAAAACAAATTGCACACTTTCAAGGTAATGAGTCTAAGTTTACTGATGATTTAAATGCTCTACAAAGAGGCATAGCATTTAGAGATGAAATACTTGCTAGTCAAAGTAAACAATTAGCTAAAGCCAATAATAAAAGTGAAAATGTTAAGATAACTGTAGATGCTTTAGCTCATGCCTCAGAGGGAATGAATAAGATTTGGGAAGCTCAAGTAATCAATAAAGCTAAGTCTGGTTTAGGATACAAATCTGTTCCTCCACCATACAGAGGTGTTCCTTCACCTCCAGGTATTGACCTAGCACACACAGGTTTTGCTGAGTTTCAAGAACCAATAATGGAATATGGTTCTAAGGTCACTAAGAGTCCTAAGATAGAAAAAGGATGTGAAAGTTTAGATAAAACTTTATTTTATCAGGACAAGGTGTCCTTTGTTAAGAAAGGAGATGCTATAGTTGCTGAGGATAGTATAACTGATAGTGATGAAGAAGAACAAGTTATGTCTAAACCTGAAAAAGTTAAGAAAGCAGGAACTAAGGTTCCTAAAGTGGTCAAAAAGGATACTGATAAGTCTAAATCAAACATTAAACATGTTAGGCAAACAGTTAGGTATTGTGAACAATACAGATCCACTAGCAAGCCCAGACATAACCAAAGAAATTGGAATAACCTCAAGTCTAACCAATTAGGTGATGACTTTGCTTTTTCCAACAAAGCTTGTTATACATGTGGTAGTTTTGACCATCTTGCAGCTTTCTGCAACCATTGGGTATCTGGGTATGAAAACAATAGAGTGAACCACAAAAGGCAAACACCTAAATCTCATTTTCACTCTAGTTCTAAGGTTAATAGAACTAAACCCACAACAGTCTCTGTTAAGTCTGGCTTCAGTAAAGTTAATTCTGCTAGACCATATATGACTGTTTACCCAAAATCAACAGCTAAGGGTGCAAATAAATCTTACAAACATGCACCAAAGTCTGTTCAAAAGCCCATTCAAACAAAAGCAGTGGTCCAAAAACAAGTTTGGAAACAAAAGGGGACAACTACAAAGCCAGCAGTTAATTCTGCTAGGCAAGCAGTTAATTCTGGTAGGCAAGTAGTTAAGTCTGCTGCTTGGGCAAAGAGGGAAAATGCTGTTAAGGCCTCAGCATGTTAGGTTTGGAATTCAACTAAATCCAATGTTGCATCAACTGTTCTAAAAAGATTAAATTACATTGATGCAAGAGGCAGATCCAAGTCAGTAATCGCTTGGGTCCCCAAATGAAACTAATACTTCTCATTTATGTGCAGGAACATTCAATTGATTAACAAGAGGATCAAGGATACTCAGATAGTGGATGTTCTAGGCACATGACAGGCAACAAGTCCTATCTTTCTGATTTTCAAACATTAGATGGTGGCTATGTTACCTTTGGAGGAGGTGTTGGTGGCAAAATATCTGGTAAAGGTACCATTAAAACTAGAAATTTAAATTTTGAAGATGTGTACTATCTACAAGAGCTAAATTATAATCTTTTTAGTGTCTCACAAATGTGGGACAAAAAGAACAAAGTTCTTTTCTGTGAGACTGAATGTCTTGTACTTTCTCCTGATTTTAAGATGCCTGATGAAAGTCAAGTACTTCTTAAAATTCCTAGAAAGGGCAATATGTACAGTGTTGACATGAAGAACATTGTTCCTAAAAAGGATTTAACTTGTCTTGTTGCAAAGGCCACATTGGATGAATCAATGAAATGGCATAGAAGGCTTGGTCATATTAATTTTAAAACCAAAAATCAGATTGTTAAGAATGGTTTGGTAAGAGGTTTACCTCACAAAAGATTTGAAAATGATCAAACATGCATTGCTTGTCTTAAAGGCAAACAACACAAAGCCACTTGTAAGCCTAAGATTTTTAACTCTATCAATCAATCATTGTCTATGCTTCATATGGACTTATTTGGACCTGTTTGAGTAAGTAGTATAATGCATAAGAGATATTGTCTTGTTATAATTGATGACTATACCGGATTTACATGGGTTTTCTTTTTAGGTTCTAAGGATGAAACTTCTAGCCTTCTTAAGACATTCATTACACAGATAGAAAACCAAGTAGACAAGAAAGTGAAAGTCATTAGATGTGATAATGGGACAGAGTTTAAGAATAGAGTTATGGATGATTTCTGCAAACAAAAAGGTATTAGGAGAGAATTTAGTGTTGCTAGAACTCCACAACTGAATGGTGTTGTTGAGAGGAAGAATAGAACACTAATAGAAGCTGCTAGAACTATGTTAGCTGACTCTAAACTACCTATAACTTTTTGGGCTAAAGCAGTCAACACTGCTTGCTATGTTCAAAATAGAGTTTTAGTTATACAGCCTCACAATAAGAAATCATATGAACTTTTTAGAGGTAGAACTCCTGCAATAGGATTTCTGAGACCTTTTGGATGTCATGTGACAATTCTCAATACCTTAGACCATTTAGGAAAATTCGATGGTAAAGCAGATGAAGGATTCTTTGTTGGATATTCTCTTAATAGCAAAGCATTTAGAGTATACAACACAAGAACTACGATTGTAGAGGAAAATCTACATGTGGAGTTTTTGGAAGCTAAATCCAATGTAGAAGGTCAAGGACCAAAATGGCTATTTGATCTTGAAACTCTAACCAAATCAATGAATTATGTGCCTGTTGTTGCAAAAACTAATGATTTTTCAAGTTCACAAACAACAGATGAGGCAAGGTTAGAAAAGGAGACAAACCAAGATCATGTTTGGATGCCAATATGGTCAAGTACAAGTGTGGTTTCAATTTCAACACATGATGAATCTTCTTCTGGTAAAGCTAAAGAAGATGTTGAAGATAAAAGCAAAGAAGATGGAACAAAGGAACAAGAAAATAGTTCTGCTAATGATAATGCTGCTGAAACAGACTTAACTGAAGAAGCAGACTTAACAAAGGAAGCAGAATTAACAAACAATGAGGTGGATTTGAGCAATCTCCCACCAAACTATCATGTTCCACTTACACTACAAACCAGAATTCACAAGGTCCACTCCCTAGAAAATGTGATTGGAGATGTACAATCAGGGGTGAAGAAAAGACAACAACTGATGTCTTCAGACCAACAAGGGCTTCTTGATGCCCTTTATGCTTCAAAACAGCATAAGTTTTCAAACTCTTGCTTGTTTGTATGTTTTCTCTCACAAGCTGAACCAAAGAACATTCTGAAAGCTTTAGATGATTCAAGCTGGGTAGAAGCTATGCAAGAGGAGCTTCTTCAGTTCAAGATTCAGAAAGTTTGGGTGCTAGTTGATTTACCTAAGGATGCAAAGGTAATTGGCACAAGATGGGTTTTCAAGAATAAAAGGGATGACAGGGGAATAGTGATTAGGAATAAGGCTAGATTAGTAGCCCAAGGGTACACACAACAAGAAGGTATAGACTATGATGAGGTTTTTGCTCCAGTAGCAAGACTTGAGGCAATTAGGCTTTTCTTAGCTTATGCTTCATTTTTAGGCTTCACAGTTTACCAAATGGATGTCAAGAGTGCATTTCTATATGGCACAATTGAAGAAGAGGTGTATGTCTCACAACCTCCAGGGTTCATTGATCCTGACCATCCAGACAAAGTGTACAGAGTTGTAAAGGCTCTTTATGGCCTTCATCAGGCACCTAGAGCTTGGTATGAAACACTAGATTCCTATTTAAAAGAGAATGGATTTCAAAGAGGAAAGATTGATCAGTCACTTTTCATCAAACAGCACAAGAAGGATCTTCTGTTAGTGTATGTGTATGTGGATGACATTATCTTTGGATCTACAAGGAAGGAGATGTGTTTGGAGTTTGAGAAGCTTATGCATGATAAGTTTCAGTTGAGTTCCATAGGGGAACTTACATTCTTTTTGGGTTTGCAAGTTAAACAGTCATATGAAGGCATATTTATTAATCAAGATAAATATGTTGCTGAAATACTTAGAAAGTTCAACTTTGCTGATTCAAAAATGGCAAGCACACCAATGGACTCTGAGAAACAACTTCCAAAAGATTTAGATGGAGAAAATGTGGATGTACACACATACAGATCTATGATAAGATCTTTGATGTATCTCACATCATCAAGACCTGACATCATGTTCTCTGTTTGTGCTTGTGCAAGATTTCAAGTAACTCCAGAGGTTTCTCATTTAACAGCAGTTAAGAGGATTTTTAGATATCTAAAGGGTCAACCTAGGTTTGGTCTATGTTATTCAAGGGAATCACCTTTTGATTTGGTAGCATTTTCAGATAGTGATTATGCTGGTGCTAGCTTAGAAAAAAAGTCAACAACTAAAGGATGTCAATTCCTTGGGTGTAGACTTATCTTATGGCAGTGTAAGAAGCAAACAATTGTGGCTACTTCAACAACTGAATCTGAATATGTAGCTACTGCAAGTTGCTGTGCTCAAGTCTTGTGGCTTCAAAACCAACTTCTTAACTATGGGTACAATTTTATGAACACTGTTATTCATATTGATAATAGTAGTACAATTTGCATTATTAAAAATCTGATACAACATTCTAAAACAAAACACATTGAAATTAGACATCATTTTATTAGAGATTGCAATGAGAAAAAGTTAATTCAAGTAATGAAAATTGCTTCAGAACATAATTTTGCAGATCTGCTAACAAAAGCTTTTGATGTTGGAAGGTTTCAGTACTTGGTAGCAAGTATTGGAATGCTTAATGCTTAAATTTTCAATCTATGTGTTTTTATATACCAGTGTGGTTAATTCTGGTGATTACTCAGTTAATTCTGGTGGTTACTCAATTAAGTCTGGTAGTTAAATTTTTGTTTGTACTATTGTCTTTGTAAATTTGTACTAGCTATTACTTTAAAATTGTGTTATTTCATACAGTTAGTCATATGTTTATTCTAATATACGACAAGTACTTTGTACATTGTTCTTTTGGCTTTAGACTAACAATTTCAGGTATGAACATTTGAGCACAAAAGGAAGTTTTCAAGTGAAATGGTAGCAGCAGCATGTTATATCAGTTGCTTACATAACAGGTTTATGATGGATTGAGTTTGGGAATTCTTAACAAAGGTTTATACCTAAGTTCATTAATTCTTTAAAACTACTTTCTTGAAATTTGGTTATCATATTTCGCATTGAATTGATGACTTAGTTGATCCGAAAGTAACTGATTCAACTCACTTTCTATCATTTTATACCTTTAAGTATAATGAGCAAGTCTAAGGACATCTGATAGAAAGAACAACTAGTAAAAGTGAATCTAACACTTGTGTAAGAGGCAACAATTGCTATGAGCTGGAAACCCTGTCAAGAAAGCCTTTTGAATAGGTTTATCTTTACACAGGCAGTTATTTATAACTGAAAACATTGGATCTCACACAACCAGAGGTTGCTTTAAACCGAAATCTTGATTAAGTGCCTGTTATACACTTAATCCCTTCAAAATGGTTGAAAGAAGTATGATTTTTCTTAATAAAATCATATACATACTGCTAAAAGTCAAAAAATTTCCTTAAAAGGTTGTTTTGAAATAAAAAATGACTCAGAAAACCATCAAATGATGGATTATGAGTTATTGCCCCATGAATCACCTCTCATAGGAGTTAACACACCTAGAAGTAATGAGGGCAACAAATTAAACTCTTAAGGAATTGATGGCTACATGTACAACATTGTCTGATAACAAGTTCTAATTGATTGCTCAGATGATGGGGAGAGATACATTGTCAGAGATCTTTCAAATAGGGGAGGAAATGTTATTAACATCTCAGGGGAGGAAATAAAGTTGGAAGTATAACCAATGAAATGGAGGAAAAGACAAGAGCATACAAGATGATGAGGAAGTTGAAAATGAAAAGAATAGAGCTTATTCTGGAGTATTATATATATTCAGAAGGGATGAAGCATTCCAAAGGAGAAAGTTCTATCTAGGTCAAACAAAGAAAGCTTTCAGTTTCAATTTCAGTTCACTACGTTTGTTCATCACTTGCAAAGGCATGCTGATAGATGATTTCACTTGTTGAAACAAGCATCCAAGATACACAGCACCATTGCCTCTTATAATTCCTCCATCAATGGAAATTGCACCATCTTTTAGGTCAATGTCTGAAGCCTAAAGATATGTGTATTGATATTGTTGAAGTCAAAGATCAGAAAGCAGATGAGTTACTGAGATAGATTTTAATCTTTCAGAATAGAAGAAAGTTCAGTCCAAGGGTCTAACTAGGAAGTGTTTGAAAGATCTTCAAAATCCATAATTTAATTCAGAAACATGTTGAAATGGATTCACATGTTTACGGGAGGATTGTTGGGAATTAAATATTCTGAAGTTTAAGTATCGGGAAAATCACTCAAGTGATTAAATCTGGTAGCAGTAGAGTTAATCCAGGTGTGTTCCAAAGTTAAGTCTGCTGGTTATCTGCTGGTTAAGTCTGGTCATTAAAGTTAAGTATGGTGGTTAAATCAAGTGTTAATTCTGGTGACTATCAGAGTTAAGTCTGCTTGATGAAGATATTAAGTCTGGTTGACTAAAAGTCAATAATATACGGTAGATAATATCTTACCCCATGTGCTCAGTCTTTATCTTATTCTCACATAACAAGTTGTAAACATAGATACATGTTGTATCTTAGTTACTGACACACATAAGATAAGCTAGCAAGTTGTTTGACAAGACTTAACATTATTGTAAAGATCTTTCTTATGTTATAAAAGAAAGATCTTAGTCTAGAGATATAAGTGTGTGTTAAACTTATAGTGCAAAAATATATCTCTCAAGAACATAGAACAAAAACAATATCACAAGATATAGAAGCATATGATTCAAGGTTGTAACCCTAGTGATAACTCAAGATCACTCGTATTATTATCTTAATAATATTGAATCGTTTGGTGATAAGCTTTCATTGTTCATTGTCATATAACAAACACAATTGTTCCATTTCCATAACCATAATAACCTTCTAAGTGTGATTAAGTAGATTCCGCATACTTAATCAAATTCACTCAATATATCATATACACAAAGTACAAAAGGTTTAACCATCTTAACAGTGTATCGAATCCTAACATTATGCATAAGAAGGTTTATTAAGACCTGCAAAGTTAACCCAAAACAAAAATCAGTTTTCCTTCTTTTTGAAATCGTGCCTAATCAGCAATGACACAAAGACAACAACAATCGCAACCAAAAAGTAAAATGCATATAAACTTGTTACACTCAAGAAGTAGCTATGGCTTATGAAATTACTACTTCAGTATCTACTATTTCTATCGCAAATTTGCTGTTAAAATTTAGTTCTGAAATCTACTTACCGTTGTGACATATGAAAACCGCCACATATAAGTGCATAATTGGATACGCCAGTACTTCAACAGTACCTGAATAAATATATCAAGATACCTCTGGGGCAACATAGGACTTTCACAACTTGTTTTCAAAAAATGACCATCACGCATGATATTGCTAAGATCAAAGTCAGCAATTTTGACGTTGCTCCTGTTCTGCTACCTACTAGAATACCATGGATACTCCTGAAATATAAATGCAAGAACACAACTAAAATAGACATCAAAGAAAGATAAAATAATGACTATACCTCTCATTAACTTTTTAGAATTGTCCCTTGAACAATTAACATTCACCTAGAGCAATTAACATTCATAGTCTAAAGAACTCACGTGTTGCGGCGAGGTTTTTTGGTTGTGGTATATGTGTAGAAGGTAATATCTGCCTATCTTCAAAATTGATAAGCACTTTAAAATAACCAACCATGAAGACTATTAACACTATAATTGTTATTATTATATTTTACTTTTCTATAACAGATATACAATCTTGTAAGTGTATATGATTATATGATTATCTGATAATGAAATAAGCAATATTGACTAATTAGTACTCCATAATTAGATTAGCTTCTAGTCAAAGACACAATTTCATTCAATATACAAACCACATGTTCTGCAACATCATCAAATACACAAACAACTTTAATTAATAGTCATAGGAAAGTATAAATGATCTTAGTGGAACCATAGGCAAAATCCATTGCTGTGAGTAACTGTAAAGGTCGTGTAACGGGTAAAAAAGAACATTTTTTACAGTAAACCAAATAGGTTGGGTTGACTCTCAACACTTATTATCTGGTCATTTTAATTTGCACAGATATATCGTGTATCACATATTATGATATTGGCAGATATACTTCGCTTCCTCTATGGAGGCCTCTAAATTAAGTGATCCCATATTTTTATCTACAGTTCTTTTAGGTGAAAGTGTGAAACACTTCCATTAACAGCAAACACAACTGGAAGCTACACACCAGGAAGTTTGTCGTTACTGCATATTGAACAAAAACCGCACTCTGTTCAAAAGTAAATACATAAAAAATTGGAACCTCCAAAAATATCATATACATCATGTATCACATATTATGATATTAGCAGATATAGGTCGGGTTAGATACCTGAAGCATTCCCTTACCAATGATGTTTTCACACATGGATTGTGTGTAGCAATGATGAGATAGAATTAAAACGCCCGGAGATAAAATTTATACTTCGCTTCCTCTATGGAGGCCTCTAAATTAAGTGATCCCTTATTTTTATCTACAGTTCTTTTAGGTGAAAGTGTGAAATACTTCCATTAACAGCAAACGAAACTGGAAGCTACACACCAGGAAGTTTTTCGTTACTGCATATTGAACAAAAACAGCACTCGGTTCAAAAGTAAATACGTAAAAAATTGGAACCTCCAAAAATATCATATACATCATCGGCTTACCTGCAAAGAATCTATCTTCACTCTATGTGTTTTTGAATCTGAGAAAGGCCAATAAAATGATATTTTTAATAAGGCAGAATTGTCTTTAGATGCTTCTTGAATCTGAGAAAGGCCAATAAATGCCAGTATCTACATCAGTTACAAATTCTTTAATTTGTGTAGAAATGCGGATAGAGAGAATCAAAACTCCTTGGGAAAAAATGTATACCTTTACTTCTTGTATGGAGGTATTTAAATCACGTAATCCCATAGTTTAATCTTCCATTCTTTTTCAGTGAAATACTTTCATGAATAGCAATAGGAACAAGAGGCTGCACACAAGGAAGTTTATCCTTCTGCATCTTTAAACTTACAATTTTTCTTCCACTATCTTCAAGTTATGCCATGCTATCCTCCAGGTTACCTTACAAACACGAACATACAAAGATAGAAAGCCAAATCATAAAGAGACCCCAATTAAAGGATCGTAAAAGCACGCTATGTTTTCGAGAAAGGGGGGAGGAGGAGGGGACTGGTGAAAACATTATTATACCTGCAAATCTGCAATACGGTTGATCTCGGACTGATCCACAAGATGGCTATGACCTATAACTCTGAATCATATAAACATATTATTTATGCTTAACATGAAGAGAATCAATAATCTCTTAATGTTTACCTTCTTCTTTCATCAAGTCAGTAACCTGATTTGACTAATAATTGCATCCAATAAGTAGAAACTCAATCATTAGTAGGCATTTGTGATAGTGAATAAGCATGTAAAAGTAATGTTTGTCAGTCCCAGCCAGAAAACTACCTGGGCTTTTCCAAATACTAACACAAACTATTTGTTATTGCAACATGTCAAGTCTCCCGTTATTCAAGCCCAGAAATTTCTCTAACCACCTGAACTTTGCCAGCCTCAAACTGTTCATCCTCTGCAATGCAACATCACACCCATATATTTCAATGCATTTCTTTCCAGATACAACATTTGAGTTATAATTGAATGTATTATGTCGTTTCTGACATTTACCCGGCTTAAAATCAACAAAGAGACGGAGAAGCTTGCTCTTATTTGCAATAAGTATGCTCACTATGTTAGCTGGCTTATTCTGGTTGGCTACAAATAACTCTCAACCCAGATAATTAGTTTTATATATGACCAAATAACGGAGAAGGTTTGCTCCTATTTGTTCAAATGTACTTGTACCTTAAAAACATGATAAAAACTTCTTGAGATAATTCTTTTACCATATGTGCATCGATGCGTTCTGGTTTAAGAACACTAATAGCCACTTCCTGACTACAATATGTGCCTTTATACCTGAGGAAATCACAGATGTTGGATCCAAGAAGCTTTTGCGAATTCTAAAAAAGGGTTGGAACACTTACAGATCACCGAAAGTACCAAATGCAACTTATTTTCAAATTTGAGCATATATTAAACTTTCCTATTAAGCAACATCATCAAAGCATGCATTTCAAAGAGCTTGTAAATAAGTGAATCACGAAAGGTTACTTTACCTTAATACTTTGTGATGAGAAGAAAATCCATTGCCAGTCAGGAAAATAAATTTCTTTTATGTTAAAAACTATATTTACCTCCATACTTCCAAGAACAGCTACAGGCACTTCAACTAAGTCTTTCAAATTTCTCTCTGGTAGGATAACTCTTTTAAGCCGGTAACAGTGTGTTGCCAAGACCTGGTTAGTTGCATGTACCAAAGACTGATTAGAGGTGGCAAAGTCGGGTGTGACAAGTTGCATGTTAAAGAGGCTGATTAGAGGTGCCCAATACCTCAAAAAAAATGATTAGTTAACTACATGTATACTTATAAACAAGGTCAAGTTCCATATACCTCAAGGATCGAAGCTTCAAGTATTACTTGAGTACATTAGCCTACTCGAGATGCTTCCTTATAAAGTATTGGGATCTCGACAAAAACTTTACTCTAAATAGCTACCTCAGTTCGAACAAATTGAGGCTCCATCTATCAATACATATCAGGAATAATTCTAAAAATGTAAAAAACCACCAAATATTTAGAAGACTATTTTCAAAAATTACAAAACCAAATCATCATGTTAATCAAATGCCATTAGGAAAAACACATTTGTAACGATTTGTATAACTTTATAGCTAAATAAATCGAGGTAATATAAACTAAATGCAGTCATCACATCATTATAATTCTAACTATTACCATTCAAAACATCAAATAACACTATTACTTAACTACTCCGTCAACACAAATACCAACAATCATGCGTGAAGGGATCAATCAAAACAAATTAAACCCACATCAAGATTACCATTAAGCAAAATAACCTAAATGGTATAAGATCACACATGCTTAGTAAATACCTAGAAGATCGACTTCACCAAGAAAGCCATCAAACAAACTAACTGAAATTGTTTCAAATGTTGCATCAAGCTGATTATGAGAAAACAAAATAATAATCATAATCATGATCTGAAATAATAAAAAAAATGAGAAATCACTTGAAATTGGTGCTCATGCATAATAATTAATAATCTTCAAATAAAGTTCACTTCCCTCTTGACAAACGAAGGCAAGGCAAAGGCAACCTGCACATCAAATCAGAAAAGGAAAAAAATATCGTGTGTGTGAGAGATTAATGAGCGATATTAGAGTTTTGGGAAAAAAATACTCCGTATAATGAATAGACTGTGTAAAACCCAAAAATTTAACATAATATGAATTGACAATAATTCCCTCAATTTAAAATTTTAAGAACTTAGGAAATCATGTAAGTAACATAAAGAGTATTTAACCTAATGTAAGTTATATATTCCAAATTACCTAACCTATATGTTAATCAAATTAAAATGTCCTAACCTATATCATTTGTACAAAAATGCCACAACATGTACCTTAACTAGAATGGTGACCAAATTCAATTTGTAACAAAAATAATTTGATAAAGCCCACAATATCCCCTTCATTGTAGCCCAAATTCGGTCCATCTATTCCCCAAAAATCATCACACGGTTTCTTTTTCTTGTTATAACCGAAGATCCACAAAACACATAAAACCCTAATTCTCTAAAAACCAAACTCTCGGCTCTCTCCTTGTGCTGCTGCTGTCGACCCACAAACACCCCAAAAAGGAGGCTAAATCTTGTTTCATTCGTGTTGTCATTCACATCATAAGGTAACCACGTTATGCTATATCAATCTATTCGAATTTAGAGCAAAACCCTAATCGATTTTTGCCTTGTTGTTCCCTTTTCTGTCGCACGACCCAAGAAGAAAGAAGGAGGAAGAAAGTGTTGGTGACGTGATGTTGTGTTCTTGATTCTTCGTGTGTTCTTCGAGGGTATTCGTATCATCCCTTTTCCTTTCAATTCGTGTTGATGTTTCAAATATACAATCCCATATGATCACAAAAATGAACACATAAAATGATAAGTGAAAACCCTAAAACCTATATGTATAAATCGAACCATGTACGGATATGATGAATTTATTCGTTTTGATTTTGGTAAGACTTGATGTAAATCGACCTAAACTTCTTATGAACTCATCTATAATTGTTTTGTGTCAAGAATCAAAGATTGGAAGGACAAAACTCTAAGTATATGCATGAAATTATAAAACTGCTACTGATCTGGAAATTTATCCGACTTTAATCGAATGTAAATAAATCATTTGAACGTGTTTTTAGGTGGTTTTTGAGTCTAGAATTAATTTCAATGAAATAGCTTTCTGTAGAAATTAACCTCATAATTTTTAGAGGTCTAGAAGTCACATTTTTCGAATTTATTAGATCGGATGTAAAAACTGTATTTCGGGTTACGAAAATTCACCTATAGCTTATGATTTTTAAATTGGAATCTATAACGAGTTATGGCCTAAAATTTCTGAAGAATAAAATTTGGAATATAAGTTAGTTTTTGTGATTTTGTGGATTTTTATAAGTTATTTTGATGAGGCTTTGAACTGCAAACTTTTCGTATGTTAAAACTGATTAGTAATCTGGACAACTTGACTAAAAGGATTTTTGGACTATAGTTAAGCTTAATAATAAATTCTGGAAAAATTAGGGTAAGTTCTTAAGACATCTGGGTACGTGTATGAATTTTTGGGAATTTTTATTCTGAGTTCTTATAAGGATGAAAAATCGTATAAAACAGGTCTAATTGGTGTGTATAATCTGTGAAAGGTTTTAAGGATATTAAAAAGGTATAATGTGTTTAATTCTAAACTAAAGGGTCTAAATTGTCATTTTTCTAAAACTAAGGGTCTTAACTGATGAAAACATGTAACTTGATAATATTTACCTTTTCCCCCTAATCTTACCATAATGACACTTTGGTCCTTTAACTTGTGTTAATTGCACAATGAACCCTAAAATTATGAGAACTACATTATAAACCTTAAACTTATATAATCAACATTATGAACCTTGAACTAATATCATTGTCACATTTGAATACTTAAACTTATGATATTCTAAATATGAAAACCTACTAATTCTGGAAACTTACTAAGTCGGGAAACCTGATAAAAACAGAAAACTGCTAAATTTGGAAAGTTACTAAAAATGGAAGGGTGACTGAAATTAGTAAATAAGAACCTTTTGTAATTATCACTTCTACTCCTTTAGGTGGGAAGAAGGAGAGACCTTGACTCTTGTCAGTTTTGCTATTATTGTGTTTTGCTTGCTTCCTTAATAAGGTACAGATATTCTACCCTTTCTCAGTAAGGGTGTTTTCGTTCTCTTGACTTCTGATCTTGATTCATTAGGATTCCCCAAGCCATTGCTATGTTTCCCCTTGTATTGTGAACCTTTGATATGATCCACTTGATTTGAAACTTGTTTTGAACCCTTGCCTTGATTTCTTGTTTTGAACCTTGCCATGTTCCCTTAATACTTGACATACTTCGGTCATCACCTTGACCTGAATATTCAAATCCTTGGACACCTAGAAGATTTACTTGATATTAAAACTGGATGTGGAAACTTTCTTAATTATATATGAAAATGTTTTGAGAAAAGCTATTTTTAAACAATGCGATACCACTTTTAAATGTAATTCTACTAAAGTTTTATGAAAATAACTCTTAAGGACTATCTTTCTGAAAAACTAATTTGAAAGACCATTGTTGTGAAAACTATTTTGAAAGATCATTTTTAATAAAACCATTATTAAAGGATTTCTTTTAAATGAACTTTTAAATTGAACCTTTGCTATGATCTCTTGTCTTGAACCTTGTCTTGAACCTTGATATACTTGAATTGGAAACTTGACTTAAACCTTGATACACTTGAATTGGAAACTTGACTTGAACAACTTGATATGGAACTTGAACTTGAACTTGGAACTTGAACTTGATACTTGTTACTTGATACTTGACCCTTGACCCACAGTTTGAGATTACGAGCCATAACTAGGTATGAGGGTTTCATGTCCATGTCATTGATGCACCGATGGCATGACTCTAGGGCTGGAGAGTGATGACCTGTCCCGTCCCTGACTTGATTTGATTTGTTATGTAGAGGCAGACTTTGGCCACCTGGGGCGTATGGATGAATCCTAGATTTGACTTGACTTGACTTGTTTAGATTACTTGTTATACTTGGTGACTGATGGTGTGTGCGATACACGTCTTTCACATCTTGGGAGCTCATGACTCCACCCCTTGGAGGTATCCCCTCACCTTGTACTTGGTACCGAGGTCTCCCCCCTGTACACCTTGCTA
The DNA here is from genome assembly GCA_021014915.2 of Artemisia tridentata subsp. tridentata. Taxonomy (NCBI): domain Eukaryota; kingdom Viridiplantae; phylum Streptophyta; class Magnoliopsida; order Asterales; family Asteraceae; genus Artemisia; species Artemisia tridentata. The sequence continues at coordinate 340,952,297 of CP139504.1, forward strand.
CTTGATTTCTTGACTTGATACTTGACTTGACTTGGGCTCGTAATGGATTACTGTTTTTCCCTTTACCTTATAACCTTGTGCTTAGTATCCCGAGGTCACCCCTCCGGATACATACTTGACCTGACACTTGACTTAATACTTGACTTGACTTGATTTGATTTGGGCTCGGGTTGGGATTACTTTTTCATTTCCTCTTATCTTTTGTAACTATTCCTTAACTATTGGTATATCTGCATAACCTTTTATCTTTCTTTCTATCCTCACTCTTGTTACACTTTGCATCGTTTCACTTGCATCACTATCCCATTATTACTGCTGTTACCTTTATATCTGTTCACTGGGCTTTTAAGCTCAGCCGCATTTCTTTTCCTGCGGCAGGTTTTAGTTTGGAAGTTGGGTATGAGTGGAGAGTACCTTGGACTTAGAAGACCTTACTAGCTATTGAAGATGAATAGAAGAATTTATATTTAGACTTCGAAATTATTGTATTAACCTTGTAGTTTCAGATTTTCCTTTGTTACCCTTGAAATTCTATTGTATTATTTATGCCATATGCTTGTGTTTGTTCTGATATGAAACCATTTTTGTGAAATCTTTTCCCTTGTCGGGTCGGGGTGTTACAATTTATGGTATCAGAACGATAGGCTGCGACTCGTAATACAGTACCCTTGACCTGTGAGTTTTGGACCATTAGGCTTCCACTGTAAGAACATAGGAGAACACTTGAGAAATTGCTTTAGGATTTCTTGATGTAAACTTAAGTTTTGACCAGTAAGGAATGAGTAGACTATAAGGCATTTGTTTAAGCATCATTGCTTCTGAATCACTCTAATTTGTGCCTTGTTTTTGGTTAAATCTTGTTGAGATCACTTGTGAAGATTGAAAGCTTATGCCTTGCACCACCTAAGATTTGAAACCTAAATAAATCTTGAAGGCATTGAGAATTGCATAGTAATTTCCTGAAACCATTTGATCCTTATCTTCAGATTCCGACCTTGACCTCTGATCCTTTTGTTAATCATTTTGATGCCTCTTCGGGCAACCTGAGAATCTCCATGACGATGACGTACTAGATACATTCTGTTAATTGTCTCTTGCTCTTGATGAACATCTAAGAATTTTCCGACGCTATTTGATTTCATCTTACCCATCTCTATCCCTATGAGAAGTCTTGTGGTGTTTAACCACGAGTATAAGAATGTTTTCCTCTCATTTTGAACGATAAGATTTGCCTTGTTGATCTGTCTTTCTTTGGATAGTTAACCTTGATTTTATTCTGATAAAGGATTAGTTGTTTGAGCATTCAAAATATTGACAACTATCCTCCTATGTCTCACCTTTGGCGTTTGAAATAATTTTGAACTCCCTACCATGCTTATCGATTGATAAACTCTTTGTTCTGGAGACTCGTGTGTTATTTTCGCGGTTATGAAGTTTTCCTAGAAACCATTTCGTACACTAATAAATGAACCTTATCTTGAGAGTTAATTGGCACCCTGAGCTTTCTGAATATGATTCTTGCTTGAACCACCAAGTTTTCCACCGGAGTGTGAAGTAGGATTTGACATGATACTGAGAGATTGTCTAGCCAGCAAGCGAAGATGTCTTTCAGATCATACCAGTTTGATTTGAGCAACCGGGAAGAGCAGCAACCGAAGACCAGGAAATGAGTTAACTTAAGTATATCTTCTGGGTGTGTTTCAGTTTCGTTCGCGATAAAGAAGGATGGTGACAGGGGATATATATTAATTACTGGAAGCTGAACCGTATAGCTGTTAGGAACTATTATTTCTCCACCCTGAAACGGCTATGTATCTGTTCAATTTCAGAGCGCGAAGTTTCTTTTAGATGGAAGTATGAATTGAAGTTATTCTTGGAATCGTCTTCCGTATTCGTAACGACTGCTATGACGGTTAATGACGCTAATAGTATTAGCTAAAGCTCTGACTGTTGTGTGAATTTGATAAATGATGTTTCTCGTGAGTACTTGGGCAAATGGTCATGGTATGACTTAATAGTACATTCGGAGATGAGGAAGAGCATGAAAATCATTTTTGCACCTTCTAAGAAATTTGACGATCATTTGTACCTTCTGGGAGGTTGATATTGTTGAGACAATTAGAAGCATATCATAAGAACTACTTCACTGCATGACCTGGAGTTGACAACAACAGTGGCTACCTGAAGAGTGAAGACATTCCTTATAAGGCAGAAGTGTTGGCGATGCAGAAGAAGGAAATCTAGTCAAGATGGTGAACCTGGAGCTGATGAAGACATGCAGTCTAACTTCCCTATTCATCTTGGTTGTACTAAGATGAATTGAGAGCGGAAGCAGACTGGATGATGAAGGGATTTGAAGACCGTGCCAGAAATTCATATTACTCCATTACATTCCAAGAAGAACTACAGAAGGCTTGATGAACCAGACACAAGTTCACGATTTTGTTTCAGATTGATGGACAAACGAAGACAGTTAACCGGACTTGAAGAGATTAAATGTTTTGAATGAACGGATTTTTGAAACAGACCTTTCATGGTTGGAAGAATTGATTCTGTGAAGACCGAAGATTTTGACGACTAACTTTCACTTCCATTGACTCACTTAAGCTTCGTATATAGTAATAAGATCCTCTAATGAGTTAAGTTCCCTAGAAGCATTTCAGTTCCGTGTTTAATTTTTCGTATGTTCGATGATAGTTTTGTTTTGGGAATTTTGGCGAATTGTGGAAGATCTGATGCTTGTGGACGGCATACCTTACTTCTGCTAGGCAATCTGGGATTCCGATACTCTTGCAAGTAGTCTTGTTTTCGCTCTTGACTATGACATTGATTTGGATGACCTCTGAGACTATGGAAGTACTAGGTGGATTAAGATAGGTTGTTTTGCTCACGACTCGAGATAAAGTATGACCATCATGAGGGCATATTTATATGATGCCAGTATTATGATGTCTGGCCAACGTGATAATACTTACGTCATATAACGTGCACTTGTTGTGGGTATAGGATATTTCGAGAAGTGCCTTAGAATTCTGATAGCTGTTTGAGATTATCTACGTTAGTGAGACTTTAGGTTCTTTCCACCTATGCGTTTAATCTGCTTTCACCGTTATGTGTATACTCTGCCTTTGTTCATTAGATGTCTGGATGAGCTTGAATTCTCGTTTTGCATTCTGTTGACCTCAGTTATGAATCTTAAACTCTTTTTAGAGCTCTCTACTGTTGATACAGTTAATTTGATTTCAAATCTTGTTCGCTTTCCGTATGAGCTTTCCAGAAAATTCACCTATCATCCATTTTATATTGCATGGACCTTTTGATCAGAATCAACCCAATTTGCCTCCTTCTGAGAATTTGAACCGACCTTATTTGATTTGAGTCATGAGAAACTAATTGGTTTGAAGATCCTTTTGGAAGATACTCCCCGGGCGTGAGGATGTTTGTGACGATCTTTTACGATTTGCTACGACTTCGTCTAACCTTCGTACTTCAATTTTCGAGGACGAAAAATTTTCTTTTGGAAGGGAAGAAGTTGTAAAAAACAAAAATTTAACATAATATGAATTGACAATAATGCCCTCAATTTAAAATTTTAAGAACTTAAGAAATCATGTAAGTAACATAAAGAGTATTTAACCTAATGTAATTTATATATTCCAAATTACCTAACCTATATGTTAATCAAATTAAAATGTCCTAACCTATATCATTTGTACAAAAACGCCACAACATGTACCTTAACTAGAATGGTGACCAAATTCAATTTGTAACAAAAATAATTTGATAAAGCCCAAAATATCCCCTTCATTGTAGCCCAAATTCGGTCCATCTATTCCCCAAAAATCATCACACGGTTTCTTTTTCTTGTTATAACCGAATATCCACAAAACACATAAAACCCTAATTCTCTAAAAACCAAACTCTCGGCTCTCTCCTTGTGCTGCTGCTGTCGATCCACAAACACCCCAAAAAGGAGGCTTAATCTTGTTTCATTCTTGTTGTCATTCACATCATAAGGTAACCATGTTATACTATATCAATCTATTCGAATTTGGAGCAAAACCCTAATCGATTTTTGCCTTGTTGTTCCCTTTTCTGTCGCACGACCCGAGAAGAAAGAAGGAGGAAGAAAGTGTTGGTGACGTGATCTTGTGTTCTGGAATCTTCGTGTGTTCTTCGAGGGTATTCGTATCATCCGTTTTCCTTTCAATTCGTGTTGATGTTGCAAATATACAATCACATATGATCACAAAAATGAACACATAAAATGATAAGTGAAAACCCTAAAACCTGTATGTATAAATCGAACTATGTATGGATATGATGAATTTATTCGTTTTGATTTTGTTAAGACTTGATTTAAATCAACCTAAACTTGTTATGAACTCATCTATAACTGTTTTGTGTCAAGAATTAAAGATTGGAAGGACAAAACTCTAAGTATATGCATGAAATTATAAAACTGCTACTGATCTGGAAATTTATCTGACTTTAATCGAATGTAAATAAATGATTTGAACACGTTTTTAGGTGGTTTTTGAGTCTAGAATTAAGTTCAATGAAATAGATTTCTGTAGAAATTAACCTCATAATTTTTAGAGGTCTAGAAGTCACATTTTTCGAATTTATGAGATCGGATGTAAAAACTGTATTTCGGGTTACGAAAATTCACCTGTAGCTTATGATTTTTAAATTAGAATCTATAACGAGTTATGGCCTAAAATTTCTGAAGAATAATATTTGGAATATAAGTTAATTTTTTTGATTTTGTGGATTTTTATAAGTTATTTTGATGAGGCTTTGAACTGCAAACTTTTCGTATGTTAAAACTGATCAGTAATCTGGACGACTTGACTAAAAGGATTTTTGGACTATAGTTAAGCTTAATAGTAAATTCTGGAAAAATTAGGGTAAGTTCTTAAGACATCTGGGTACGTGTATAAATTTTTGGGAATTTTTATTCTGATTTCTTATAAGGATGAAAAATCGTATAAAACAGGTCTAATTGGTGTGTATAATCTGTGAATGGTTTTAAGGATATTAAAAAGGTATAATGTGTTTAATTCTAAACTAAAGGGTCTAAATTGTCATTTTTCTAAAACTAAGGGTCTTAACTGATGAAAACATGTAACTTGATAATATTTACCTTTTCCCCCTAATCTTACCATAATGACACTTTGGTCCTTTAACTTGTTTTAATTGCATAATGAACCCTAAAATTATGAGAACTACATTATAAACCTTAAACTTATATAATCAACATTATGAACCTTGAACTAATATCATTGTCACATTTGAATACTTAAACTTATGATATTCTAAATATGAAACCCTACTAATTCTGGAAACTTACTAAGTCGGGAAACCTGATAAAAAAAGAAAACTGCTAAATTTGGAAAGTTACTAAAAATGGAAGGGTGACTAAAATTAGTAAATAAGAACCTTTTGTAATTATGTCTTCTACTCCTTTAGGTGGGAAGAAGGAGAGACCTTGACTCTTGTCAGTTTTGCTATTATTGTGTTTTGCTTGCTTCCTTAATAAGCTACATATATTCTACCATTTCTCAGTAAGGGTGTTTTCGTTCTCTTGACTTCTGATCTTGATTCATTAGGATTCCCCAAGCCATTGCTATGTTTCCCCTTGTATTGTGAACCTTTGATATGATCCACTTGATTTGAACCTTGTTTTGAACCCTTGCCTTGATTTCTTGTTTTGAACCTTGCCATGTTCCCTTAATACTTGACATACTTCGTTCATCACCTTGACCTGAATATTCAAATCCTTGGACACCTAGAAGATTTACTTGATATTGATGTGGAAACTTTCTTAATTATATATGAAAATGTTTTGAGAAAAGCTATTTTAAAATGATACGATACCACTTTTAAATGTAATTCTACTAAAGTTTTATGAAAATAACTCTTAAGGACTATCTTTCTGAAAACTGATTTGAAAGACCATTGTTGTGAAAACTATTTTGAAAGATCATTTTTACTAAAACCATTATTAAAGGATTTCTTTTAAATGAACTTTTAAATTGAACCTTTGCTATGATCTCTTGTCTTGAACCTTGTCTTAAACCTTGATATACTTGAATTGGAAACTTGACTTGAACCTTGATACACTTGAATTGGAAACTTGACTTGAACAACTTGATATGGAACTTGAACTTGAACTTGGAACTTGAACTTGATACTTGATACTTGATACTTGACCCTTGACCCACAGTTTCAGATTACGAGCCATAACTAGGCATGAGGGTTTCATGTCCATGTCATTGATGCACCGATGGCATGACTCTAGGGCAGGAGAGTGATGACCTGTCCCGTCCCTGACTTGATTTGATTTGTTATGTAGAGGCAGACTTTGGCCACCTGGGGCGTATGGATGCATCCTAGATTTGACTTGACTTGACTTGTTTAGATTACTTGTTATACTTGGTGACTGATGGTGTGTGCGATACACGTCTTTCACATCTTGGGAGCTCATGACTCCACCCCTTGGAGGTATCCCCTCACCTTGTACTTGGTACCGAGGTCTCCCCTCCGTACACCTTGCTACTTGATTTCTTGACTTGATACTTGACTTGACTTGGGCTCGTAATGGATTACTGTTTTTCCCTTTACCTTATAACCTTGTGCTTAGTATCCCGAGGTCACCCCTCCGGATACATACTTGACCTGACACTTGACTTAATACTTGATTGACTTGATTTGATTTGGGCTCGGGTTGGGATTACTTTTTCATTTCCTCTTATCTTTTGTAACTATTCCTTAACTCTTGGTATATCTGCATAACCTTTTATCTTTCTTTCTATCCTCACTCTTGTTACACTTTGCATCGTTTCACTTGCATCACTATCCCATTATTACTGCTTGTTACCTTTATATCTGTTCACTGGGCTTTTTAAGCTCAGCCGCATTTCTTTTCCTGCGGCAGGTTTTAGTTTGGAAGCTGGGTATGAATGGAGAGTACCTTGGACTTAGAAGACCTTACTAGCTATTGAAGATGAATAGAAGAATTTATATTTAGACTTCGAAATTATTGTATTAACCTTGTAGTTTCAGATTTTCTTTTGTAACCCTTGAAATTCTATTGTATTATTTATGTCATATGCTTGTGTTTGTTCTGATATGAAACCATTTTTGTGACATCTTTACCCTTGTCGGGTCGGGGTGTTACAGACTGGACTGTATTTTACTTTGTTGTAGATTAGGTATTGCTATAAGATATAAATTTTGTTTTGGGATTTTGATCACAACTTATGGAGTGGCTCCATTGGTTGAGACGTTTGCATACCATGTAAAAGGCACAGGTTCGAACCTCATTATCCTCATTTTTTAAACTAATTAATTCGAATTTTATTTGCTTTAATCCTTGCTTAGGTTGACAAAATGTGATGACATGGAATAAAAAGTGCTTATGTGGTATTATGGGGTGGCATTAAATTCGATGATGTGGCTTTAAAATGGTTAAAGGCCTCCTGTTATATATAATGTATGTGTGTGTGTATATATATATATATATATATATATATATATATATATATATATATCCTAGAAAGCAGATAAGACATAATGCTTGCAAATTAAATGTTTACAGAATCCTGGAGATTTTCAAGAATTAAGTTCTGACAGGAAAACAAAAAACCGTAAAAACTGTTGCTACAGTGCCTGACGCCGTAGGGTGTAAACCCTGACGCCGTCAGGATAGACCTGACAGTATTTTTACGTTTTGTTTCCGGAAAATTTCTGAAAAAAATCTAATAATTAAAACCTGGAAATTCTGTAAAACATTCATTGTGACTCGATACAAGCATTTGACTCAAACAAACACACAAATACATGCTAATCATTACTTGTTAACTTTCATGTTCGAATTCGTTCTTTTAAACAAATATGATCTTCCCTACATTATCTTTTTGTAAAATACCTTTATATGCAATTAAGACGAGGTTAAAAACAAAATAAAGCATTTTCAAAAATTAATTCGAAACATGAAAGAGAAAACAATAACGATGAAACATCTATATGAAATCAAACAAAATAAAAACAAACAAACAATTAAAATGCTTGTGTTGCCTCCTAAGAAGCATTGTTTTTGTTCGAGTCACGAGCCTGACTCTACCCTTATTTAACGGATAAAATGGATGTTTTCCCTACACTTAAGATTAAGTGTGGGTGATAGTAGCGATACACATCCTTAGGGTAAAAATATGCCATGTGAGGAAAGGGTGGTGGCTGAATCATATGCTCAAAGGGGTGTGCACCTTTCATCATAACCTTACCTAGTTCAATTGGGTCAATGGGCAAATCAAAGTTTTCTTCTAAAAATGGATCATCTTCTATTAATTTCGAGAGACTCCTAGTTTGGAATCCAACTTGAACTAATAAACCTGGTTTAAACCCATAATGTTTCTTGTGATCAATCATAACTGGGTGATGTAAGTATGTAAGGTTATGCTTCACTCCTATGTTAGCTTCCTTTCTACAAAGCTTAGAGTCTACTACCTTCATCGTAAAACTACCCGGACTATATGGTTTGATGGGGGGATCAGGGCCTTTTTCAATTCGTACATTCACATCTAAGGATGGAAAATTGGGTAACGCCTTTGGTGTGTGCACAAGTATACATATATATGTATATATATATATATATATATGTATATATATATATATATATATGTATATGTATATATATATATATTATATATATATTATATATATATATATATATATATATATATATATATATATATTAATGTAGGAAAAACCCGACCAAAAGGTAAATTCAATCTCTAACCAAGATTGATTAAACCTAAAGAACAAAGAATTTCAAACAAAATATAAAACCGGAAGTATTGATTATTCCTGGGTCGTGAGGTTCCGAATGAAGTGTGAAAGGAACGGTGAATTTCGTTTGTGATCGAGTGATTTGATTAAGAGAGAAATTTTGGGATTATAACTAGAATTATAAAATATAAACTAAAAAGTAACTAAATAGCATATAAAAAGATTAAGCAAAGCACAAATTACCAAAAATGCAATTAAAACTAAAAACGAACCTTAACGAGCCTTAAAACGGGCTAAGAAAACCAAAATCTTAAAAAACTAATCTAGATGTGAAAATTTAGTTCCTAAAAGTCCTAAATGATAAAAAAAGAATTTTAGAAAAAAGATTTGTATTTTTTGGATTTTTAAGAAATAAGCTAAAAGAAGAAGAAGAAATTGGTCAAAACAAGTTCAAAACAAAAAGCAGTTAAAAAGCAATTTAAGAAATAAGCTAAAAGAAAAATAAAAACAAGTTCACTACTTATTTTGATAAGCAGTTAAAAAGCAATTTAAGAAATAAGCTAAAAGAAGAAGAAATTGGTCAAAACAATAACCATTGCAACCCTTGGCAGAGAAGTCCCAAGGGCGCAGATGGTGTGGAGTGTGTGTTTAAGGTTGAGGTTGGTTGTGGTCCTGGGTTCGAGCCTCGGCTCACCTTGTGTGAAAGGATTATTCAAACACTTTGGATGTTAATCTTAATAATGTGTTTGGGATATTTAGGAATGAATGTGATTTAGTACGCGGAATTTACTATAACACACTTAAAGGAACAAAGGTGGTGAATATGCAAACGTGAATTATTTAGAATAATGAACACAACATGAATAACACAAAACGATTCAATATTATTTATGAGATAATACGGGTTATCTAAACTATCACCGGGATTATAAAGGTAACCTTGAATCTTTGATTTGTAAAAGGGATTTGTGAATTTGTAACTAAGTTACTAAAGAGGTTGTTGTGTTTTTGGATATTCCAAAGTTTTTAATTAAAGAGATATTTTCTAAGGTGGTGACTAAGGGTTCCTTTTATAGGATAAGGAACACTTTTTACATGTTGTCAAGTTGCATAAGATAATAAGACTTTTCTAACCTACTATTACAACTTCTAATGTAAAACACTCCATATTATCTACTGCACCACATGGAAGACTGTACTACTTTTACTTAACGTGTTACAATGTACAAAGACTAATAATACAACTAAAATATCTACAAATAAAATATCTAACAACTTGACGTTCAAACTGGCAGGACCTTCTTTAACTAGCAGTACCTTCTAACCCAGAAGGTACTGTTAGTTTATCTTCAACTTCTTCAAAATGAACTAGCAGACATAATACTTCATCTGGCAGGCTCTTTGACTTGAGCATTTTATTCCCAACACCTTGAACTTCCCAACTTCCCGTTTTATTTTATTTTTTAAAAAAAAAAAAATTCTTTTGAAACTTGTTTATAAGCTAAAAATATGAAACTTTTGTAAAAGCAAACTTTTTACAACTTGAAGAATAAGCCAGAATAAGCAGTTAAAAAGCAGACTGCTATTAAGAATTTAAAGGCTAAATATAACTGATAATTAGCACATAAGCTTCTAAAAGTTTGTGTGTTAAATGAAATAAGCTTTTAAACACTAAAAGCACTCTAAAAAGCAAATCTAAACAGAATAAGCAGAACTAAACAAGGAAATAAGCACAAAATCCAAAATAAGCTATTAAGGCAATTAGCAGGCCATAACAGCCCACTGAGGCAACTTTAAGCTTAAGAAAAAACACTAAAACAATAAACAATACCACAATAGCTGAAAACAGCTAAAGATCACCAACCAATAAGCTAATAGAACAAAAATCAGACCCTAAAGAGCTTATTAAGTGCTTAAAAATTTGCTTAGAAGATGGTTGGTCAGACAATAGCACACTGATATATTATGATATGCAGGCTGATCAGGCGACTTATGATCTACTAAATAAGCACTAATAAGCTGAGAACTGAACTGAAATTCATGAAACAGAATTAAGCAATGAGCAACGAACTAGTAAAATGAAAATCAGGCACTAAGGATTAAAAATAAGCACTAAACATGACTTGCGAAACTGCTATATCGGACTACTAATTTTTTTATGGTTTTAGACTGACTTAGTACTTAAATGTGACCAAAACTACTCCAAACTATATGCAACTTAACCAACTTATAAGTAACAACTAAAAACACTAATTAAGATTCAAAAACTACCAATACAAGGCCTAAAAACTGATTAAAGCAAATTAAGCAAATTCTAAAGGTTTAAAACTCAAAAACTTGTAAATCACTCTAAAACTTGTAAATCCACTTAGAGCAGCTAAAATCAACTCAACAACAGCTTATATGACTCAAACAAAGCTAAATCAAATTAAACCAAATGGCTAAACTCATGAAAACAGACTCAAAGCTGTTATAAAACCTTATGCCAAACACCCCTTAAGACAGCCTGATTTGATTTTTAAGCTGATTTATGATTCAAATCAAAGGTTTTAATGAAAACAGATCAAGGCTAAGTTCATTAAAGTGTTTTTAAGCAAAAAGCAGTATGAGATAAGAGCTTATCCAAAAAGCTAAGATTATTAGCTAATAAGACCTCTAAATCACTAATGAGCATAACTCAATCAAACACAATGAAATAAGCTAACAAAGCATCCAATCAACTTCAATTAAGCATAAGCAAGATAAATAAACTCAAATAAGCATAGAAATAAGCAGTAAACAGTTATAAGCAATTTCAAAAGCAAAATGATGAAAAATTGAACTCACATTGTCCTTTGCACAAACAAGGACATAAAATTGCTCCAAAAGCTGATCAACAAGCTCCAGCTTGTTAAAAACAAGCTGGTATCATTTTATAAGCCCTTCCCTTTTTGGCTTATCACGCAAGTGCTTATTGCAATTTAAGCAAAGGTAATTTTGAGTATGATGTAGAACAATTCAAATTATGACTAAAGAAGCTCAAAGTAAGCTATGAATAAGCTTGTTTTAGATCTCAACAGTATATTAAATAAAGTGCTTTTTAATAGCTTATTTTAGCTTATTTTCACCATATTGGAATAATTGGACATGAATGTAAAAGAGACAAGGTAATTAAACAAACTGAATTTTATTATTAATCTTAAACTATTACAAAGCTTGTAAATAAGACATAATTTAAGACAAAAAGCAGTAAATAAAAAAAAGACTTAAAGGAAAAAGAGGTTCCTAATGTGTGTGAAGAGCCTTCTATTTATAGCCTCAAAATGTACCTCCTAAGTTTTGTATGATCCAATCGCAGCCATCCAATCGTGATGTCGACATCATCCCTTCATCACAGCCCTCGGATTCGAATGCCACATATCATCAACTAATGGGAAAGCTTCAAACTGCCAACGTGGATGGAATATGAGCTCATCTCAATCCAATCAGCCTTCTAGAAAGGGTAAAGTACATTAAGTGAGCAAGGTAATTGGCGGAAGAGAAGATGAACAGTAAAAAATGACTTATGGCACCTTTTTTTTGCTTGGTTTGACCTGGTTTTTATTATTTCTGACCTGGATATAATAAGGGAAAGGGTCGGGTTTAAAGGGTTCTCGGGTTATAATAAGAAAAGATCCAGGTTTTAATAAAGGGTGGTGGATTGGGCTTGTGTGAAATTGGGCTGGATTATTTGGAATGGATAAAAATGATTTGTTTTATTAGTAATAAATTTAACAATAGTTAGTTTTGGAGTAACTTTGCAAAATTTAGGGACTAACGGTGTAAAAGGTTTTGGACCGTTTATGCAAATGATTTATCATTAAGGCTTTAGTTTTGAGGTTTTAGGTTATTGACTGATAGAAACTTGTAAAATCATATCCCCGGCCTCGGCTTTTCTCACTTTTTCATTCTCGTGCTCGTTTTTGTCTGTTTTGTCTTTCTTTTTGTCATTTTCTAATTTCCTTTACCTACACATACACAAACACAAAAACAAGCATATATTTGGCATTTATAGTCGGTTTTTGGTCTTTTAAGTCCGTTTTTAATAAAGAAAAAAGTATGTGATTTAACACATACCAAAATCCCCCAGACTAAGGTATTGCCGTGTCCTCACGCAATGTCATCACATCACGCTTTTAAAACCAAAAATTTTAACCTCTTTCTACTAAAGATTTTGAAAAGTAGCAAAATGTTCCTCAAATTAGATTAAGAAATAAATAGTTTCAAAAACGCCCCGTTTGACCATTTTATATAATATACTATCTTTTTGCACTTTTCTGATATGACGGGATGTTGACCTTCATTATTTCACAATAACTTTTAGGATCACGGAGTAAAAAGCACTTTTCATGAAAAAGCGTCCATATGGATAAAATTCATTCCTTGATTTTTCACGAGTCCCTAAACCAAGCTTAAAAATAAAATCATTGTTAAACACAAGTTAGATGCCAACACTACCCATAGATGCTAATGTGTACGCATAGCTACTTCTTGCTCCCTTATTCCTATTTCCTCTAAGTATTTTATGAAAAATGAGTTTTTCTTTTTCTGGTTTCCATAGATTTTTAGTCCGATAAAGGCACTAAGTTTCGACGCTAACTAGTTTAAAATCCTTCCCTCGAAAACCGTTACCCATAAAAATGAGGTCCACATCAAGGTCCTAATTTAACGTGATTTTAGGGATATCCTTTTTATTACAACTGAAACAACTTATCTACGAGTTCAGAGACAGAAGTTTTTATTAGGATATCCCCGGAGTCGAAATTTGGCATTTTTTAACATTATTAAGCACATATTAGTCCTCGGCCTTTTAAACAACCTAGACAACGGTAGCTAACCGTCAGAAATCGGGAGTCTTATTTTGACCTTGGATATTTTTCCTCTGCCTTTTTGAAGTCTGAGTCAACGGGAGCGAACCGTCAGGAAATAGAAAACTTTTATCGGCTTTGGATTATTATTATTTAATTTTTCATTATATATTTTGCCAAATTCTGAGTCCTGCAGTCTTTCAACATCCGAAACAATAGCACGTACTATCAAGAATCAGTTGTATTATTTCTCCGCAACACTGGCATTACCTTGATGCGTACCCAACTCTTATAAGCAAAGATTTTCTAAAGAAAGAGTAAAAACTAACTAACGCCAAAACCGTGCACGTTTAATTATTTGAAATTTTATATTTTTAAGCTTTTTAACTGATGGGAGCAAAAAGTCACAATTAACCTCAATGGGCTCTAAAGAGATCCAACTACTCCACGCTTAGCATCTAACTTATTTTTATCTCTATCATTTTTCGTTCTTTGCAAATTTAAAATCTTAAATAATAAGATCCGCGAATGCTTAGTCTAACAAAATCAAGATGCGCATATTTAAAGTCAATTATGGAAACTTGCAAACTCTTGCTAGAATTCGCGTTTTATAGCTTCTTGTATAAGAGACTAGCACAACTTTGAATTATAAAGGTTAAGGGGACAAGCTAGAGCTCAACACGCTCGATCAAGTCAAAATTTTATTCCTACTCTCACCAACGGAAAGTCAACAATGTGTCAAAACACTTATAATATTTTTGCAAAATTTTTTAAATTTTCTCATCATTTTTATTTTTTTATTTTTTATTTTTATTTTTTCATTTTTTGGGGGAAAAACGGGGTTGCGAGAGTATAAGGAAAAATGCAAGGTAAAATCAAATCGAAAGATTACCCCCCCCCCCCAGACTAAAACAAGACATTGTCCTCAATGTTTTGAGATAAGGGTCATCTTATGCAAATCTAAAGCCGTTTATTAATTATGATAATAGATAAACATTAGTCGATAAGATATAGAATATAGGATCTCCCAATAAGCACTGAAGGATGAAACTCGATTGGATGAAAAAAAAACCACGAGCACGAGAGTCTTCATAATTCTGGCAAATCCTGGACATAAAACAAACAAACACGAAACACGAGAAATGGAAGAGGACCTCTTCACGTCACTTTTATTATTAAATAGAAAGAAGATAGACACGGGTTGCCTCCCGAGAAGCGCTTGTTTATTATCGAGTCGCAAAGCTTGACTCGCCTCGAATTTAATTGTCCATGGGGAAAGTTTGGAGATCCGGGCCAACCATGGATGGTATGTCCCCTCCAAAATAATGCTTGAGTCTATGACCGTTCACCTTGAAGTTGGGGCCGTCAGGTTGAGATAACTCGACGGTTCCATAAGGGAAAACTTGAGCAATGGTGAACGGCCCTGGGTTTTTAGCTTGCCCGAGAAAATATTTAATTGAGAATTGAAGAGAAGGACTTGATCACCAACATTAAATACGCGGTTCTTAATTTTGGAGTCATGAATCTTCTTCGCTTTCTATTTGTAGATCAAAGAGTTCTCATAGGCTTGATCCCTAAGTTCATCAAATTCATTCATTTGAATTTTTCGGTGATGACACGCGGTCTTTATGTCAAAATTACAATGTTTCAAGGCCCAGTAGGCCTTATGTTCAATCTCTATGGGGAGATGAAAAGCCTTTCCGTAGACTAACTTATAAGGGGTGCGCCCAATGGGTGTTTTGATGGCGGTACGGAAGGCCCATTATGCATCATCTAACTTATTGGCCCACGAGGCCCGATTTTCTCCTACGGTCCTTTCTAAGATATGCTTCAAACCAGATACGAAACCTCAACTTGACCGCTCGTTTGCGGGTGATACGCGGTAGAAAGACGGTGAGTAACTCCATATTTAAACATGACTTTTGCAAATTGATCATTGCAAAAATGAGTACCGCGATCACTTAATAGCACGAGGAGTTCTAAATCGGTAAAATAGACTCTTCAAAATTTTCACAACAACTCGGGCGTCATTAGTGGGGAGCGCCTTTGCTTCAACCCATTTTGACAAATAATCGACGGCACGAGGATATACTTATTCCCTTGAGAAGACGGAAACGGAACCATAAAATCGATGCCCCAAATGTCAAAGATCTCGCAAACTTGGATTGCATTTTGAGGCATTTCATCCTTTTGCTAGATTTTTCCTTGACGTTGGCAAGAGTCGCATGACTTCAGCAAGTCGTGGGCATCACGGTAAATAGTCAGCCAATAAACACCGGAATCAAAGACTTTTTTAGCGGTGTAGTTGGCACCATGATGTCCCCCCGTGGTTCCATTATTGCAAACCTTGAGGATATCAACGGCTTCTTGGCCGTGTACACATCGCCTAATCACTTGATCGGCACAAATCTTAAACAAGTAGGGGTCGTCTCAGAAATAATGTTTGACATTGATGAAGCGAAAAGTGTACTGCTTTTAGGGGGTCATTTAAGCCCTAAATCGTATTTATTTGATCAAATATTGCCCTAAATCGTTCCTTTTGTCATTTTAGGTACTTTGGAGAAGAAATCTGGAAAAGGAAGCATTTTGGACGTTTTTGGAGCATAAAAGTGAGGAAAACGACAAAGTCTCAAAATATGCTGGAAAAGTACCTGTGACGGCGTCAAGCCCCAGTGTGACGCCGTCAACCCTTGATAAGCCAGAGAGGATTTTGGAAGATTAAAGGGGGACGACGTCAAGAAGGCCATAAAGAAACCCTAACCGCGGCGAGGTGACGGCGTCAGCTCTATAACGTGACGCCGTCAGATCTGTTTTCCTATATATATTTTCATAATTTTTAGTCATTAGGGTGCAACTTTGTGAGGAGAAACCCTAAGACGATTTTTCTGCCATTTTTAAGGGTTTTATACCCTTGGATATCCCATGTTCAATTGAAGATAAGTAATCAATTAATCATTCAATATGTCTATGTGTTGTTTGATTATACCTTGTTCTTGTCTTTTATTTAACATGTTAGGCTAGATTTATCTTGTGTTTGCTTAGATCTAATGAAACCTAACTATTGATTATTGGTTGTTGGTGTGTTATTAATTGTATTGGATGATTGTTTATCGATGTTAGGCTTAAGAAAACTGGCTAACCTCCTATACGGTAACTTGCTTGAACGTCTTAAGAAACATGAACCAATGCGTACTAAGGTTATTATGGTTGTATTTAATGCATGAACGAATTCTAGTGATCCCATGTTAGGAGCTTCTTAGCCGGCTCGACATAGGAGTGAAGTAGGAGCTTGTAGAGTTGGGGAAGTACGTACGCCACCCCACGATTGGTATTAAGGAATACACCCGTCATCCACGCAATTAATACACACTAATCAACCGGTAAAAGATAGTTAGGGAGTAAGGAAATCTAAGTAAACACATTTCTCTCCATATAAGTTCCATAACCTTTTTATTTTCAGTTATTTTATTTTATTTGCAATTGTAGTTATTTGGGTTAGTTGACTAGCAACTAATTCCGCCCACTCCTTCAAACCCGAGATTTTACTTGCTTTCATAAAAATATAAAAATACAAAAAGAATCTTCCCTCACCCTTAGACCTATTAGAGTAGTTTTTCAATCCTAACGACACTATTCCCCTAGAGAACGATCAATCCCCCGGTACTTGCCACTACACTATACTACATCGGTCAGGTACACTGCCTGTTGGGGATTGCAAGCCTCTTGAGATCCCTCGAGAGGTAAAACCTGTTGGAAGGTCGCAAAACCACGCATCAAGTTTTTGGCGCCGCAGCCCGGGGAATAGTTATTGTTTAGGTTGAATTTTTATTTTATTAGGTCTACTCACTAGATTCATTTCTAGCGAGATTTTTATTTTATTTTTCTAGGTTTTCTTTAGTCTATCTTTTTTCTTCGTTTCTTTGTTCGTAACCATTACCATCCGACATCATGGAAGGTGGTAATATCCTCGATCCCAACAACCCACCTCCTAGAGCCCGTACCTTAGGAGACTACTCCCGTCCTAGCCACCATGGCTATCGAAACACCATTGAGCTCACTCAAAGAGCCAATGTTACTCCCTTGCGATCCGACACCATCCGGTTGGTGCAAAGCGGATGCGCATTCCATGGACTTCGTACCGAAGATCCTAATCAAAATCTCAAGGACTTTCTCAAAATCGTTGATTCCATCGACCTTGATGTTGCCACTCGTGAGACGACCCGACTGCGTCTCTTTCAATTCTCTCTGCGGGACCAAGCTAGTCAATGGCTAGAGCGTCTACCCGCAGGATCCATCACCTCTTGGGATGATCTCACCACTCGTTTCCTTGCTCAGTTTTTCCCACCAGGAAGAACTACCAAGCTAAGGAATGATATCTTGATGTTCCAACAACGTCAAGGCGAAACCCTCTACGAGGCATGGACTTGATTCAAGGACTTAATCCAAAAAGTCCCTCACCATGGCATAGAGCTTTGGCTCCAAGTCCAAATCTTCTATGACCACATCAATCTCTCCACAAGGCAAACCATTGACCAATCGGACGGTGGTAAGCTACGTGATCTAAGTGCGGAAAAATCATGGGCTCTCCAGGAAGATCTTGCTCTTTATGACAACGAAAGTTGGAATGATCCCCGTGATTTGAATAAAACGGTCAAGGCAATATCTTTGCTTTCGAACAATTCAAGCACTTCCGACCGTAGGATCATAGAACTTGAAGACCAAGTCAAGTTTCTTATGAAATCCTACGAGGCTCCTAAACCTTCAAGCCAAGTGAACAAAATCACTTCTTCGTGTGAATTATGTAGTGGTCCCCACGACACTCGTGATGGCATGGAACTCCCCGAACAAGCTTTTGCGGACTACACATCCTCGCGTACCGACGGAGCGGGAGACAAGTGGTACACTTATAAACCCGAGCCAAACCCCTACGGTGATTCATACAACCCCTCATGAAAAATCACCCAAACCTTAGGTGGAAACAAAACCAAAACGCACAACAAACCAATTCTTCCAACCCACCTAATCGTTTTCAATCAAGCGGTTCATCCTCGAACCGTACTTTCAACAACAATCCTTCCAACTATGGTAGTACCAATAACTTTGAAGGGTTGATGTCCAACTTCGTGACATCTCAAAAAGCTCGGATAGCTAGATTCGAATCTGAATTCAATCAACAACAAACGGAGATGACCAATAAAATTGACAACTTATTGAAAGCCCTCAATAACCAAGTGCTATCACCTCCACATAAGGACGCTAGGAACACAAATAGCGGACCCCAAGTAAAAGACCCCTCTTCATCCAAACATGTCCACTTCGTCAACATTGTCACTATTAAACCAATTGATAGGAATGAGGATAATAGTGAACCTGAGGATGAGGTTAAGAAAGTTGAGGTTGATAAAGAAGTTAGGAAAAGTGAGATTGAAAAAGTAGATGATGATGAGGACTACTTCAATAGGCTACCCACTAAGGAAGAACGCGCATATCATACAGATTTATTCGATGACCCCGTGTAATAACCCGAAAATTTCGAATTATTAACTTTCTGTAAACCCGAAACTATTGCTTATGAATTGTAATCAAGTTATTTTATTCACATTTGCATTCGGAATATTGCTATATATATTTTATTCTTTACTGAAAAATAACTAGTGATTACAAAACAAACCCTGTGACAAACTCACATGCACCAACATAGTAATAGTATGGCATGAGTAAATAAATCAAACGAGGAACGTACAGAACGAACCATAAAAATAAATACGAACTCGGCAATAAAAACAAATAAATTATGACGACTCTAAACTCTCGAGCTAGAGATATTTGAAACGAAGCCAGCTCCGACACGGTCCAACGAAACACGGGTATTTAAGACACAAATTATACCCTACTAAATTTTAAAAGTTCACTACTCCTCCTAGATAAATAAAAATCTACCCATAATAAATAAAATTAATACTGCATTTTTCCTCTTTGGTTTTGTCGGCATTCACTCACCCCAAAAGCAAGTATATATATATATATATTTTTTACCTTTCCTCTTTGCTGCTACTTTCCTTTTTCTTGTTCCTGTCGAGACCCAAAAACCACCAAACCCTCACCTCCTTTCAAATCCCATCTTCTACCTCTATCATCATTTTCGGCAAAGACCCTCATCCCGAAAAACACCACCCTCTCGTTTTGTCGCTATGACCATATTCCCCAAAACCCAGAAAACCGAACCATCGCCTTCACCATTTAATTAGGGTTGACCAAAAATCCCTTGTCCCTTTCTTGGTCACAAGGATTCCTAAGTAGTAGAGCCACTAAAAATAGGGATATGACACCATTTAGGGATGTTAGTCTTTTCCAAATCCAAAAGTCGGATGGAGCCTAACTCCATGACTTCCTATAAATCCGCACCTCCATGGCTATTCGAATCACACAAGTAAACCACACACCAAAGAAATTGATAAGTTCTTAAAGGTTTGAGTCGAGTTGTGATTCGGATAAGGAAGCCTTGGTGGGTCGATTTTGGAAGCTAGGATTGCTTGGGTTTTGGAGCTCTTGGGTTCAAGTCTAATTAGTGTTCTTCAACTTCAGGTTAAATTTTATTACTTAAGATTTATTACATTTTATTTTATTTTATTTTCATTCGAATCTCAAGCCTTGGAAAAAACTAGATTAGATTAGAACACATGTAGTTTGATGGGTAAAGTTAAAGTATGATGTGAATTTAGATTAAGTGCGTGGATGATTTTGATTTAAAGTTAGTCGAATGGGGATTAGTCGATTGAAAGGAACTGTGAAAGATTAAATGGTCAAATTAGGTGTTGATAAAACTAGTCAAATGTGGTTTAGTTTCTAAATGGGTCGAACTAAGAATTATGGCTATGATACGAGTTAATATTGTGGTAAAACTATAAAAGATTTGCGGTCTAGAATGAGAAAATGCCATTTTAGATTAAAATGGGTCAAGTAGGAAGTTGACTATAAAGTCGTGGGTCGAATGGTTATGAAAATGGATGCGTTAGTGGCCTTGTCAAATGGGTCGAAAGGAAAGAGTTGACCTTAAAAGTCATTAGGACGGTTTTAGTTTAGATATGGATTGATAAAAACTGTTAAGAACTAGCCGAAAGAGTAGTCAAAACCGTTTGAACCCGAGCTAGTCTCTTGCGTATTCAACCCCGTTAGGAACCCAACAACACGAGCTCGAGTTATACTCGAGAGTCGTTTAGCAGGCAAGACCATAGTGGTACCCAACCCTCCGCCAAAGTCACAAGATGAGACTGCCTATAGCTTAAAGCTTGACAAAGTTAGTTTTGATCTCATATGCTATACCGAATAAACCACAAGGCCAATCCAAGCTTTTTGGGCCAACATAAAGCCCACATTCAAGTGTTAAGACCTTTGGTCCCAATTTGCTTTCACAGTAGGCTTTGAGGAGCCCACTTAGGAGCCCGATCCACATAGCGAGCCCATAAGCCAAAGCCCACTAGAGAATTGGATTGTGAAAAGGGGCCACAACCCATTTGGTTTGGAAATAAAACAGTAGGGTGCGTATGGTTATATAATTTTAAGAAGGGGAATGTTTCATTCTTTTTAAATATGTTAACACTTATTAAAACCCGAGCTAGCGATATGCCAGATATTAACTATTAAAAATTGTGACGAAAACGATTAACCGAAATACTAAAAATTGTTATACGACAATGATAGTTACGCCGTAACATAAATAGTGACACGTGCAACAATAACATAAGTGTTTTGATAAATATATAAACTATTTTACGATCATCAAATCTTAAAACAAAATGCAAACTAAATCATGTCATACTATCTAGGTCATGCGTTGGAGAAACTACACATCTTTTGATTTTATTTCATCACAGATCCTACTACTACCAAGGTGAGTTCATAGTCCCACTTTTACAATGTTTTCAAATCCCGTGGGGAGATACATGCTATAAATCTGAACACAAATATTTTTGTATGCTATCCTGATTGATATTGCTAAGTTAATATTGCCTAAGTTACCACCCTGCCAAAAAGTCCCTTATATCATGAACCATTAATCACTTGCGAGTGAACGCGAATTTAGTGAATAGATCTATTGGAAATTGACGACCCACTTGAAGTTAGCCTGAAATGGTAACCAAGTGCACTTTATTCGAATTATCAAGAGTTTGGCAAACTCCTACGACGAGGGCATTATCACCTACATCATTGCTATGATGTGGGCTATTTATATTATTTATTATTACACCCGATGTTAAGGTTTGCGTGTCATGAGGCTTAGGGCAATATTTATATCACACTTCAATATCATTGTTTTCACTATTATCTGACTTGTGTTCAAACTATTACAAATTAAACACTATGAATTCACTCAACCTTTGTGTTGACGTTTTAAGCATGTTTTATCTCAGGTATTTAAAGAAGCTAAAGGCACGGAGTGGAACAGGGCCCCCTTTGGACGTTGTCCAAAAACAAATGTTTTCATTCATCTTAAACATTTTTCTTTTTGTATTTCTAAATATTATGACTCTGTTGTTGACAACTCTGATTTTAATTTGATGAATGATAACAAATTTTCACAAAACGTCTCTTTCGAGTCGTTTTCTATAATTATGACTACGATCTAAGATGTAATATCCCAAATTAGACTTCCGCTGCTTCATTACGATTTTTGGGGTGTTACAGATTGGCATCAGAGCCATGGTTATAGAGAACCAAATGCTTTTCAAAAACATTGGACTATAACCGCGATTTCTAAAAGGACCATTTTAAACCTTACCACCCTATGCCCTCCGTGCCAACACTTTGCTACACTTACACTTTTGCATTGAGATTTGCTTGGCAGATTATGCATGACAAACAAATTTTATCACTATAGAAAATAGCATAGAGATTTGCTTGGCAGATTATGCATGACAAATTAGTTTTATCACTTTCATATGTTATTATGACTAATGCATGTTTATATTATTAATGACTTACACTTATTATTATTGGGATATTACAGTACCATGTCACCTCCTATCATTGTACTTTCAGACAGTGATGACGCACTACCGGCATCACCCTCTGTCCCCACTATCATTTTGTCTGACTATGACACTGACATCACTTTACCTGTTGTACCCACTGTTCCATCTTTGGTCCCATCTGGGGATATGTCTGGAGAGACGGAGCCCTTCGAGGAGGGTGAAGTCGTTTCCACACCAGTCATCACACCCACTATCCCACTGTCATCCTCACGTGCTTATGGCCCCTTGACTCTTGACCAGTATTACGAGTCACAGCAGTTTCTGGCTGCTGATGATTGTCATCACCACCTCCACCCCGAGTTTTGACACCCCACCATTCATCTGGATCAGAGGCGGATGATGAGTCCTCCGACTCAGATTCCTCTGACTCAGCCATATCCATCCCACCACCACCCCCGCCTGCACCGGTCCGCCGGCGCAAGCGAGTTAGAGTCCTCCAGACTTATGAGCCAGCTCCTTTTAGGAAGAGGTTCAAGTACGGTCCCAACAGTTTCACCTATGTTTACACTGCTCGGAAACGAGTACGTACCCCACCAGCCATAGTACCATCCACCACCAGCTCTTGTAGCCACACCACCACCCAGTTCCCCTGAGCCATCCCCATCAGTGCCACAGCCCCACTCTTATATGCTCCCGACTCCACCACCCTCGCCAGAGGATGCACATCACCTATACCACCCCCTACTGTGTTTTATACTCAGACTACCACTGTCCCTTTGTCATCTCCTATCTCATCTCCCACTGCCTCACCTATTCGGGCTCAGAGTGTTCCTCCACCCTCTCCTGAGAGAGAGCACCCCGTGAGTCCTTCCCCATCCGAACCCCGTGTTCACAGGAGGGTCGATGCTCGTAGATGGTCATTTTTGTTGGAGTGCATTCGTCATTGGAGACTTCAGGAGGGAGCCCCTAGAGCTTCGGAGCTGGGGGAGTGTTCATCAGCTGTCCTCCCAGTCACAGGAGAGCCTATTCATCACACCATCCCACTGCTGGCCGCCAGACTGGCCCGACATGAGGATCGTCTTGATGAGTTGCTGAGTCTGATCGATGATATATCTCTCGAGCGAGTCGAGAACATACAAGAGGAGGTCGAGAACCTCGTGGTCGGGAGGATTGCTATGGAGGAGGTGTTTGATCTGTTTGGCACCGAGCTAGAGGAGGTTAGAGAGATTGTTACTGAGTTCGGTCAGATCCTAGATGCACAGAGTCATGAGACACAGCAGCTGAGAGAGATTGTAGCGATGCAGCAGCAGATGATCGAGCATCAGACCGAGAGGCTGGCAGTAGCTGACAGTACCATCCATGCTCTTGGAGGAGCGGTTGGAGAGTTACAGGCTAGAGAGAGAGTCAGAGACCAGAGGATAGAGGAGTTGGCTGAGACTGTTAGAGGATTACAGCATGGACCTGGAGATGCACCCGGCACTTCGTAGATTAGTCACATATTGTTGTAGTAGTGACACCGTAACTTGCCCTGCGTGGCATTAATAATCTGTATTGTATTGTTCTTTTGGAAACAATGTATCAAATTATTAAAACTCATGGTTAGTTATGATGACTATGTACCAATATTAATCTATGTTATGGTTGCTTTCTTCGTTTATGTGTTGTGATTTTCTTTTATACGTTACCATTTTATTCCATGTATGTTGTGATTGTATTCAGACATGTCGTGATGATTAATTATGATAACCTTGTTTATAAGAATGTTGTACGCTACTATCATGACGTCTCATTTGATTATATTAAGCGTAAAACCTAAATATATGTTCTTGTGTTATTGTTAGAACATGGCTACCCGCAACAGAACTACAGAAGCAGTCGCCGGATCGATCATGACTCCGGAAGAGATCCGCCAATTGATCACGGAAAGCGTGACCGCTGCATTGATAGCTCAAGCTGCAGCCGCAACTCCTACCGGTAGTGCAACAAGGCCAACTGCCGAGAGTGAGCCAGCTGCAACCCGCAAGTGCACGTACAAGGAATTCATGAGTTGCAAACCGCCAACCTTTAAAGGTACTGAAGGAGTGACAGAGTTAGCTCGCTGGTTTGAGCGTTCGGAGACTGTCTTTACAAGGAGTGGTTGTGCCGAAAGCGATAAAGTCGCCTTTGCTACTGGCACCTTGACAGATGATGCATTGTCGTGGTGGAACGCCACTGCTCATAAAATGGGTAATGATAGAGCTTACCAACTTCCATGGGCTGAATTCAAACAGAAGATGTTGAAGAAGTATTGTCCTCGCACTGAAATTCGAAAGATGGAAGATGAGTTTGACCGTTTGGTGGTAAAAGGATATGATCTTAGGGCTTACGATAGGAGATTCCAAGAACTCTCCATACTATGCCCAACCAAGGTACCGGATTTCGAAAAGACACTGGAAAGGTATGTTGAAGGATTACCCAGAAGCATAGAAGGAGATGTCACAGTGTCCAAACCACAAACACTGGAGGAAGCCATGGAGACTGCTCAGAAGTTACTAGAAAGGGAAATCAGGCGTAATCAAGCTCAGGGAAGTAACGATCACAAAAGGAAATTTGATGATCGTAGAAACAATCACAGCAACAACAACTCTCACCATAACCAAAACCATAACCGCAACAACACACAAAGCTATCAGCAAAACCGGAACCACCACCATAACCAACAGAATCGTCGGCAGGAAGCTGCCAGGGCTTACGCTGCCACACCTACTGGAACTGGGGGCTATGCTAGACCCACTCCCATGTGCAACCGATGTAAGATGCACCATCAAGGACCCTGTTTCGCCAAATGTGGAAAGTGTCAGAGGACCGGCCACAAAACCCAAGATTGCAAGGCCACAGGAGCCAACCTACAACCAGTAGCCATAGTGTCTCATGGATGTGGTAAGAAGGGACACTACAAGAACCAGTGTCCGAATCAGGTTGCCAACCCCGTCAGCAATGCTCGCGGGAGAGCATATGTACTAGGAGACGGAAATGTTGAACAAGATCCCAATGTAGTGACGGGTACGTTTCCTCTTAATAACCACCCTGCTAAAGTTTTATTTGATTCTGGAGCCGACAAAAGTTTTGTATCTTCTTCTTTTGCATCTCTACTTGATATTACACCGACCAAATTGAGCACCACCTACGAAATAGAACTAGCTGACGACAAACTAGTAAAAACTAACACTCTAATCCGAAACTGCACCCTACTTCTACTAAACCAACCATTTGACATAGACCTCATGCCCATTCAGCTTGGTAGTTTTGACGTAGTTATCGGCATGGATTGGCTATCCAAGAACCACGCTAGAATTATATGCGATGAGAAAGTTGTTCACATCCCATGTGAAGGAGAAACTTTAGTTGTCCACGGCAGACGGAGTAAGACTCGACTAAGTATCATATCGTGCTGCAAAACAATGAAGTATATCGAACGAGGATGTCTTGTATTTCTGGCACAAGTAACCGAGACGAAGTCGGAGGAGAAGCGGCTAGAAGATGTGCCAATAGTTAGAGAATTTCCCAAAGTATTCCCCGAAGACTTGCCTGGCCTTCCGCCAACTCGACAAGTAGAATTTCAGATCGAGCTAGTGCCAGGAGCAGCACCAGTGGCACGAGCACCTTATAGGTTGGCACCATCTGAAATGAAAGAGTTGTCTGAGCAATTGCAGGAATTGTCAGATAAAGGATTCATACGCCCGAGTTCATCGCCATGGGGAGCTCCAGTGCTGTTTGTCAAAAAGAAGGATGGATCCTTCTGAATGTGCATCGATTACCGCGAATTGAACAAACTTACTGTAAAGAACCGATACCCATTACCCAGAATCGACGATCTGTTCGACCAACTGCAAGGATCGAGTGTATACTCGAAGATTGATTTAAGGTCAGGATACCATCAACTGAGAGTTAAGGAAGGAGATATACCGAAGACCGCGTTTCGTACACGATATGGGCACTATGAGTTCCAAGTGATGCCATTTGGACTGACGAACGCACCAGCCGTGTTCATGGACCTAATGAACCGAGTGTGCAAGCCATATTTGGACAAGTTCGTAATTGTGTTCATAGATGACATCCTCATCTACTCCCGTAACAAGGGAGAACATGCGGAGCATTTGAGAACTATCCTAGGACTGCTCGAAGGAGAGAAACTGTATGCCAAATTTTCCAAGTGTGATTTTTGGATTGAGAAAGTGCAATTTCTGGGGCATGTCATCGACAGCAAAGGTATTCACGTGGACCCCGCAAAAATCGAAGCTGTTAAGGATTGGGCATCTCTAACAAGCCCCACGGAGATACGCCAATTTTTAGGTCTTGCTGGGTACTATCGGAGATTCATCGAGGGTTTCTCCAAGATCGCCAAACCTTTGACGGAATTGACACAAAAGAAGAAGAAATTTGAATGGGGAGAGGAGCAAGAGATGTCATTCCAACTGTTGAAGCAAAAGCTTTGTGAAGCTCCGATCTTAGCACTACCCGAAGGAAGTGAAGACTTCGAGGTGTATTGTGATGCATCGTGCCAAGGCTTGGGAGCCGTATTGATGCAAAGGAGTAAGGTTATCGCATATGCTTCCCGACAGCTCAAAACCCACGAAAAGAACTACACGACCCACGATCTTGAGTTAGGAGCAGTAGTGTTCGCGCTTAAAATGTGGAGACACTATTTGTATGGCACCAAGTGCAAGGTGTTTACAGATCACAAGAGCCTTCAACACATACTAGATCAGAAAGAGCTGAACATGCGACAACGCCGATGGTTGGAGTTACTCAGTGATTATGATTGTGAGATTCGTTATCATCCCGGAAAGGCAAATGTAGTGGCTGATGCCTTGAGTCGAAAGGAACGAATCAAACCCCTTAGAGTTCGATCTTTGGGAATTACAGTTAGGTCACCACTCCCAGCCAAAATTTTAGAAGCTCAGGCCGGAGCCCTGGAGGAAGAGAACCGACCGAATGAGAAAATTCATAGGATGCCGGAAATTGAGAACGGTTTTGTGAGAAAACAAGATGGGACGTTGTGTTTCGGTGACAGAGCATGGATTCCACTATACGGGGGACTGCGTGATCTTATCATGCACGAATCCCATAAGTCGAAATATTCCATTCATCCGGGGGCTGATAAGATGTATCAGGATCTCAAGAAGTTGTATTGGTGGCCAAACATGAAGGCCGACATCGCTATGTATGTCGGAAAAGGTTTGACATGTGCTAGAGTAAAAGCAGAACACCAACGACCGTCCGGAATGTTAACACAGCCAGAGATCCCAACATGGAAATGGGAAAGGATTACGATGGACTTCATCACGAAGCTACCTAAAACCTCGGGTGGACTTGACACTATTTGGGTCATTGTTGATCGTCTCACCAAATCTGCTCACTTCCTTGCAATCAAAGAAACCGACAGTATGGATACCCTTGCGCGATTGTATATGAAGGAAATAGTCTCCCGACATGGAGTGCCGGTTTCCATCATCTCCGACCGAGATAGTCGTTTTACGTCAAACTTTTGGCGGTCATTGCAGAAGGCTTTGAATACTCAGCTAGATATGAGTACCGCCTACCACCCGCAGACTGATGGTCAGAGTGAGAGAACTATCCAAACCTTGGAAGACATGCTGCGAGCATGTGTGATCGACTTTGGAAAAGGATGGGATAAACACTTACCGTTAGTAGAGTTTTCATACAACAATAGTTATCACACTAGCATTAAAGCTGCTCCATTCGAAGCACTTTATGGTAGGAAATGTCGCTCACCCATCTGTTGGACCGAAGTTGGAGATGCACAAATCACCGGGCCCGAACTTATTCACGAAACCACCGAAAAGATTGTCCAAATCAAACAACGCTTACAAGCCGCTCGAGACAGACAGAAAAGCTATGCCGACGTGAGAAGAAAACCTATGGAGTTTGAAGTTGGGGACAGGGTTATGTTGAAGGTATCTCCTTGGAAAGGAATGATTAGGTTTGGGAAACGTGGTAAGTTGAACCCCAGATATGTTGGACCATTCAAGATCCTAGAAAGGGTTGGTCCAGTGGCATATAAACTCGAACTCCCTGAAGAACTCAGTAGGGTACACAGTACCTTTCACGTATCGAACCTGAAGAAGTGTTTATCAGACGAAACCCTTGTTATACCATACAAAGAACTTCGAATTGACGAGAAGCTTAATTTTATAGAAGAACCAGTAGAGATTATGGACCGAGATGTGAAACAACTAAAACAAAGCCGCATTCCCATCGTCAAAGTCCGATGGAACTCAAATAGAGGACCAGAGTTCACATGGGAACGTGAAGACCGAATTCGTGCTAAATATCCACACCTCTTTCCCGAGTCAGCACCAACCACTACCACGGACTAAGAATTCCGGGACGAAATTCAGAATTAGGAGTAGGTACTGTAATAACCCGAAAATTTCGAATTATTAACTTTCTGTAAACCCGAAACTATTGCTTATGAATTGTAATCAAGTTATTTTATTCACATTTGCATTCGGAATATTGCTATATATATTTTATTCTTTACTGAAAAATAACTAGTGATTACAAAACAAACCCTGTGACAAACTCACATGCACCAACATAGTAATAGTATGGCATGAATAAATAAATCAAACGAGGAACGTACAGAACGAACCATAAAAATAAATACGAACTCGGCAATAAAAACAAATAAATTATGACGACTCTAAACTCTCGAGCTAGAGATATTTGAAACGAAGCCAGCTCCGACACGGTCCAACGAAACACGGGTATTTAAGACACAAATTATACCCTACTAAATTTTA
Organism: Artemisia tridentata subsp. tridentata; assembly: GCA_021014915.2. Taxonomy (NCBI): domain Eukaryota; kingdom Viridiplantae; phylum Streptophyta; class Magnoliopsida; order Asterales; family Asteraceae; genus Artemisia; species Artemisia tridentata. Next base: position 340,981,694 of record CP139504.1, read on the forward strand.
AAAGTTCACTACTCCTCCTAGATAAATAAAAATCTACCCATAATACATAAAATTAATACTGCATTTTTCCTCTTTGGTTTTGTCGGCATTCACTCACCCCAAAAGCAAGTATATATATATATTTTTTTTACCTTTCCTCTTTGCTGCTACCTTCCTTTTTCTTGTTCCTGTCGAGACCCAAAAACCACCAAACCCTCACCTCCTTTCAAATCCCATCTTCTACCTCTATCATCATTTTCGGCAAAGACCCTCATCCCGAAAAACACCACCCTCTCGTTTTGTCGCTATGACCATCTTCCCCAAAACCCAGAAACCGAACCATCGCCTTCACCATTTAATTAGGGTTGACCAAAAATCCCTTGTCCCTTTCTTGGTCACAAGGATTCCTAAGTAGTAGAGCCACTAAAAATAGGGATATGACACCATTTAGGGATGTTAGTCTTTTCCAAATCCAAAAGTCGGATGGAGCCTAACTCCATGACTTCCTATAAATCCGCACCTCCATGGCTATTCGAATCACACAAGTAAACCACACACCAAAGAAATTGATAAGTTCTTAAAGGTTTGAGTCGAGTTGTGATTCGGATAAGGAAGCCTTGGTGGGTCGATTTTGGAAGCTAGGATTGCATGGGTTTTGGAGCTCTAGGGTTCAAGTCTAATTAGTGTTCTTCAACTTCAGGTTAAATTTTATTACTTAAGATTTATTACATTTTATTTTATTTTATTTTCATTCGAATCTCAAGCCTTGGAAAAAAACTAGATTAGATTAGAACACATGTAGTTTGATGGGTAAAGTTAAAGTATGATGTGAATTTAGATTAAGTGCGTGGATGATTTTGATTTAAAGTTAGTCGAATGGGGATTAGTCGATTGAAAGGAACTGTGAAAGATTAAATGGTCAAATTAGGTGTTGATAAAACTAGTCAAATGTGGTTTAGTTTCTAAATGGGTCGAACTAAGAATTATCGTTATGATACGAGTTAATATTGTGGTAAAACTATAAAAGATTTGCGGTATAGAATGAGAAAATGCCGTTTTAGATTAAAATGGGTCAAGTAGGAAGTTGACTATAAAGTCGTGGGTCGAATGGTTATGAAAATGGATGCGTTAGTGGCCTTGTCAAACGGGTCGAAAGGAAAGAGTTGACCTTAAAAGTCATTAGGACGGTTTTAGTTTAGATATGGATTGATAAAAACTGTTAAGAACTAGCCGAAAGAGTAGTCAAAACCGTTTGAACCCGAGCTAGTCTCTTGCGTATTCAACCCCGTTAGGAACCCAACAACACGAGCTCGAGTTGTACTCGAGAGTCGTTTAGCAGGCAAGACCATAGTGGTACCCGACCCTCCGCCAAAGTCACAAGATGAGACTGCCTATAGCTTAAAGATTGACAAAGTTAGTTTTGATCTCATATGCTATACCGAATAAACCACAAGGCCAATCCAAGCTTTTTGGGCCAACATAAAGCCCACATTCAAGTGTTAAGACCTTTGGTCCCAATTTGCTTTCACAGTAGGCTTTGAGGAGCCCACTTAGGAGCCCGATCCACATAGCGAGCCCATAAGCCAAAGCCCACTAGAGAATTGGATTGTGAAAAGGGGCCACAGCCCATTTGCTTTGGAAATAAAACAGTAGGGTGCGTATGGTTATATAATTTTAAGAAGGGGAATGTTTCATTCTTTTTAAATATGTTAACACTTATTAAAACCCGAGCTAGCGATATGCCGGATATTAACTATTAAAAATTGTGACGAAAACGATTAACCGAAATACTAAAAATTGTTATACGACAATGATAGTTACGCCGTAACATAAATAGTGACACGTGCAACAATAACATAAGTGTTTTGATAAATATATAAACTATTTTACGATCATCAAATCTTAAAACAAAATGCAAACTAAATCATGTCATACTATCTAGGTCACGCGTTGGAGAAACTACACATCTTTTGATTTTATTTCATCACAGATCCTACTACTACCAAGGTGAGTTCATAGTCCCACTTTTACTATGTTTTCAAATCCGTAGGGAGATACATGCTATAAATCTGAACACAAATATTTTTGTATGCTATCCTGATTGATATTGCTAAGTTAATATTGCCTAAGTTACCACCCTGCCAAAAAGTCCCTTATATCATGAACCATTAATCACTTGCGAGTGAACGCGAATTTAGTGAATAGATCTATTGGAAATTGACGACCCACTTGAAGTTAGCCTGAAATGGTAACCAAGTGCACTTTATTCGAATTATCAAGAGTTTGGCAAACTCCTACGACGAGGGCATTATCACCTACATCATTGCTATGATGTGGGCTATTTATATTATTTATTATTACACCCGATGTTAAGGTTTGCGTGTCATGAGGCTTAGGGCAATATTTATATCACACTTCAATATCATTGTTTTCACTATTATCTGACTTGTGTTCAAACTATTACAAATTAAACACTATGAATTCACTCAACCTTTGTGTTGACATTATAAGCATGTTTTATCTCAGGTATTTAAAGAAGCTAAAGGCACGGAGTGGAACAGGGCCCCCTTTGGACGTTGTCCAAAAACAAATGTTTTCATTCATCTTAAACATTTTTCTTTTTGTATTTCTAAATATTATGACTCTGTTGTTGACAACTCTGATTTTAATTTGATGAATGCTAACAAATTTTCACAAAACGTCTCATTCGAGTCGTTTTCTATAATTATGACTACGATCTAAGATGTAATACCCCAAATTAGACTTCCGCTGCTTCATTACGATTTTTGGGGTGTTACACCCCGAGACACCATACTTCCTAGGTAGACCAATTATAGAAATGGGCGACCCTTCTAATCTCAACATACCATGCAACGTCGGACATTTACATTTGTGGAAAGCTTACATCGACCTTAGATCGCCCATAAACAACATGACTAGAGCCCACTACAACTTGATAATGAAAAATCAACTGGGTATAGGATGCTCCCTGATAAGGGTTGGATGAGAAGTTAAGGACATTACCGGTTTATGTAGGAAACTTCACCTATGCCACCGACTTTGTAATTGTAGAAGATATCCGTCCAATAGTCGATGCATGCTTAACTCAAGTAGTTTTTGGAAAACCATTTGTTGAGGTCTCTAGAATGACTTATGAACCTTTTTTAGGGATAGTTAGATTTAAGGATGAGACCGATGAGGTAAACTACCAAATGCCATATAAGATAGAGCAATTCCAACACTTTTCAAATGTTGAGAAGGAGCTTAAGCAAGCAGTCTACTATAGGAATGATGGAGATAGAAGTAAAGGAGTAGACTATGTTATGGAAAG